>OZ038484.1:30929407-31109407 GCA_964036315.1 Acanthosepion esculentum | reverse complement strand
TCTCGTCACACCTATTCATCTCTCCTACATTCCAGCTGGTCGACCAGACTAATCCACTTACTAATTGGGACCCTGCACTCAACTTAAACCTTTTAGTTACGTTTCCTTTCAATACCGATCTTCTGCTATCGATAATCATTCTAATTAAGTAGTCAACTATTCACCTAATCGACTCACAGCTTCTATTACCGAATGCTGCTGTGTTAAGTTGTAGGCGGCCGATTGTATCGTAGTATCTTTTAAACTGTCTAGGTACATCTCTTATGCTGCATTGTCTGAAAACCTTGAAAATCATAAAAATACGCCGGCACTTAACTCTAAGTGCTTTTGTGGATAACTTTTCCAAACTTTCTTAGCCAATGCTTTCAAGATTCTCTCCTAAGTGCCCGTTACAAGCGCGTCAAATAGTAAATATTAAATATTGGTGAAATATTCGGTCGCGAATATTCACTTCAGGTAAGCGAGGGAAGATGGCTGAATTAATTAAAGCTTTGTATTTTTAATGATTTTAAATGCGCAACGGTTATTTTATCAACGTGAATCTAACAATTATCTCAATGATTATGAATGTTTATTCTAGGAATTGTCCCTAAGTAAAATTCCCCTACAATCTCAGGATTCCCTAGGTAACCTCAAGCTATTGAACAAGTCTTGCTATACGTTTCGCCTTATCCTTGTTTTATTGACTACGACGGCGATATTTGCAGTTTTACAGAGATCAGGGTAATTTTTTATTCAGAGTCAGTCATTTATGTGGCATGCGTGATACACGTTTAGGCGATCATATATCTTTCTATATATTTCTGACGAGGCAGATTTTTTCCTGCATTTCTTTTTGCGGTAGACCAGTTGCTATAGAAAACCGGCCTGCTATTTAGCTGCGGGGTTGGGGATGAAGATGATTCATACCTTTACCAAGGGTATTGGCACGTAAGTAAATAAAATGGATTCGACTGGAATTCGAAATTGGTTCTCAATCTGAGCCGCCAATCCATTACCCAACAGTGCCTCCTAATTGCATTTGGAAATATTTAGTTGCCGTTAGAATATGCCCATCATAAATGCTACATTATCCTCATACACATTTTAATTAAAAAAAACCTTTGTAATGTGTGAGCTCTACTTGTGAGAACATATTTTTGTATTACTTTAAGGTATTGACTAGAAGACACCCCTTCAATATGTCTATCGGAATATTTTCCAAGGAATACGGGGACTCCACCTACAACTGAAATTATTGCTGTCCACGTGTGCTATAATTCTTGATTTCCCCGGCAAGATCCTTGTATTTTGATAGCTTCTTAAAGATCTTCAAAGATATATTACAATCTGTAGGCAGTGCCATGTCAATAAGAAAGCACATTCAGTTTTTGTGGTCTTTGTTCACGATGTCTACGTTATAGGTAACGGGTAATTGGTTCATACCAGTTTCTTGCAGTTGTTCCTCCGTAAATCTGCATATTTTCCAGTGCAGCTACTTATCGACTCTATCATGCAGAGTGTTATTGTCAGTGGATGATAACACTGTTAAAACTGATAGAATATGCTCAATTCTTTCTGGAACTTCTTCACAGAAACTGCATTTCGGTTTAACACATTTTTCAATATGTTTGCTTGGCAATTTCTAGTTAGCAAAAGTTGGCCCTGTGAAGCAAGAATAAAACCTTCGATTTCAGCTTTTAATTCTGCACTATGCATTCACTTATTTGTACTGGGTTTGTCTACATACACTTCTTTGTTACGGGCAGAATACTGACTATGAAGAGGCTTATCTTGCTATCGTTTCTGCATTTGGTACATTGCATTTCCTTTTGCTTTTTTTTCTTAGATTCTTTGCCGCTGCAGTAGGTGTACTATGGCTTATTCAACCTTCTTTACCGACTTGAAATTCCCGTTTGAAATTGTTGGTACATTCATGTTACTTAGACACAGATCATCATCCAGTTTTCTGTCATTCCAGATATCTTTTTAGACCGATTGTTATGATTTTGTAAAGATTGTTCTAGTTGAAAAAATCATCTGCCTCCTTCGGATCAGGACAGATACAGACGATCACCATCACCATTAGTATGACGCATGAGGTGGTATGTGAGAAGTTTTCGCGTTTCGATATTCATTCGCATAATATCAGCTATGGTCCAATTAAGGATGTTGAAACTGTATTGCACCGCAGGGTCAGCAAAAATGTTTATCGCTGATATTCTGTTTGGTGAATTCAACTCGGTATTTAACACCAGATGCACGTCTGGATTATTCATATCTTACTCTGTTTTACAATTGGGGTTGCTGTATTCTATCTTCTTCGCTAACTCCTATGTATTTATAGGCTTCTTCTTCTGCCAGTTCTGTAATCTTTGACAAAATCTAGATCCATTGAACGTGTTTCATTGTGATTCTTTCTTGAATGTTTCATTTGCATATGTATCTAATGCGAAATCGATATCGTTGTCATCACTGACAGATTTTATAGTATTGAGGATAACCTTTAACTGAATCTCGACTTTGGCAAAGGGTTTGAGATCATTCATGTAGAACAGGTGATTAAAGGCTTTCTTTTATTCTTTGTAACCATAGTTGTTACTGCTTAGTTCATACCAAAAAGAGATTAAGAACAGACAGAATGAGGGATTAAGAACAAACATATTGAGGGATTAAGAACAGATAATGATGGATTAGGAACATGCAAATTTAGGGATTGATAACATACAGAATGAGGGATTAAGAACAGACAGAATGAGTGATGAAGAACAGACTGAATGAGGGATTAAGAACAGATATAATGAGGGATTAAGAACAGACAGAATGAGAGATTAAGAACAGACATCATGAGGGATTAAGAATAGAGATAATGAGGGATTAAGAAGAGATATAATGGAGGATTAGGAACATGCAAATTGAGGGTTTGAGAACAGAGAGAATGAGGGATTAAGAACAGACACAATGAAGGATTAGCAACATGCAAATTGAGGGATTAAGAACAGACATAATGAGGGATTAAGAACAGACGCAATGAAGGATTAGAAACATGCAAATTGAGGGATTAAGAACAGACATAATGAGGGATTAAGAACAGATATAATGAGAGATTAAGAACAGACATAATGAGGGATTAAGAACAGATATAATGAGAGATTGAAAACAGACAGAATGGGGGATTAAGAACAGACAGAAGGAGGGATTAAGAACAGACACAATGAGGGATGACGAACAGACATAATGAGGGAGTAATAAGAGATATAATGAAGGATTAGGAACATGCAAATTGAGGTATTAGAAACAGACATTTTGAGGGATTAAGAACAGACACAATGAAGGATTAGCAACATGCAAATTGAAGGATTAAATTCAGACATAATTAGGGATTAAGAACAGACAAAAATGAAGGATTAGGAACATGTTAATTGAGGGATTAATAACGGACAGAATGAGGGATTAAGAACAGATATAATGAGGGATTAAGAACAGACAGAATGGGGGATTAAGAACAGACACAATGAAGTATTAGCAACATGCAAATTGAGGCATGAAGAGGTGACATAATGAGGGATTAAGAACAGACAGAATCAGGGATTAAGAACAGATATAATGAGGGATTAAGAACAGACAGAATCAGGGATTAAGAACAGATATAATGAGGGATTAGGAACAGATATAATGAGGGATTAAGAACAGACAAAATGAGGGATTAAAGACAGACATAACGAGGGATTAAGAACAGATATGGTGAGGGATTAGGAACATGCAAATTAAGGATTTGAGAACAGGCAGAATGAGGAATTAAGAACAGGCAGAATAAGGGATTAAGAACACAATGACGGATTAGCAACATGCAAATCGAGGGATTAAGAACAGACATAATGAGTGTTTAAGAACAGACACAATAAAGGATTAAGAACATGCAAATTGAGGGATTAAGAACAGACATAACGCGGGATTAAGAACATACACAATGAAGGATTAGCATCAAGCAAAGTGAGGGATTAAGAATAGATATAATGAGGGATTAAGAACAGACACAATGAAGGATTAGGAACAGGCAAATTGAGAGATTAAGAACAGACATAATGAGGGATTAATAAGAGATATAATGAAGGATTAGGAACATGCAAATTGAGGGATTAGGAACAGAAATAATGAGGAATAAAGAACAGACACAATGAAGGATTAGAAACATGCAAATTGACGGATTAAGAACAGACATAATGAGGGATTAAGAAAAGACACAATGAACGATTAGCAACATGTAAATTGAGGGATTAAGAACAGACATAATGAGGGATTAAGAACAGGCAAAATGAAGGATTAGGAACATGCAAATTGAGGGATTAAGAACAGACATAATGAGGGATTATGAAGAGATATAATAAAGGTTAAGGAACATGGAAATTGAGGGATTAGGAACAGAAATAATGAGGAATAAAGAACAGACACAATGAAGGATTAGCAACATGCAAATTGACGGATTAAGAACAGACATAATGAGGGATTAAGAAAAGACACAATGAACGATTAGCAACATGCAAATTGAGGGATTAAGAACAGACATAATGAGGGATTAAGAACAGACATAATGAGGGATTAAGAACAGACATAATGAGGGATTAAGAACATAATGAGGGATTAAGAACATACATAATGAGGGATTAAGCACATACATAATGAGGGATTAAGAACAGACATAATGAGGGATTAAGAACATACATAATGAGGGATTAAGAACAGACAAAATGAAGGATTAGGAACATACATAATGAGGCATTAAGAAAAGACATAATGAGGGATTAAGAACAGACACAGTGAGGGATTAGGAACATGCAAATTCAGGCATTGAGAACAGACAGAATGAGGGGTTGAGAATAGACAGAATTCAGGATTAAGAACAGACACAATGAAGGATTAGCAACATGCAAATAGAGGGATTAAGAACATACATAATGAGGGATTAAGAACAGACATAATGAGGGATTAAGAACAGACATAATGAGGGATTAAGAACATACATAATGAGGGATTAAGAACATACATAATGAGGGATTAAGAACAGACATAATGAGGGATTATGAAGAGATATAATAAAGGATAAGGAACATGGAAATTGAGGGATTAGGAACAGAAATAATGAGGAATAAAGAACAGACACAATGAAGGATTAGCAACATGCAAATTGACGGATTAAGAACAGACATAATGAGGGATTAAGAAAAGACACAATGAACGATTAGCAACATGCAAATTGAGGGATTAAGAACAGACATAATGAGGGATTAAGAACAGACAAAATGAAGGATTAGGAACATGCAAATTGTGGGATTAAGAACAGACATAATGAGGGATTAAGAACAGACACAGTGAGGGATTAGGAACATGCAAATTCAGGCATTAAGAACAGACAGAATGAGGGGTTGAGAATAGACAGAATTCAGGATTAAGAACAGACACAATGAAGGATTAGCAACATGCAAATAGAGGGATTAAGAACAGACATAATGAGGGATTAAGAACAGATAAAATGAAGGATTAGCAACATGCAAATTGAGGGATTAAGAACATACATAATGAGGGATTAAGAACAGACATAATGAGGGATTAAGAACAGACAGAGTGAGGGATTAGGAACATGCAAATTCAGGCATTGAGAATAGACAGAATTCAGGATTAAGAACAGACACAATGAAGGATTAGCAATATGCAAATTGAGGGTTTGGGAACAGACAGAATGAGGGATAAAGAACAGACAGTATGAGGGATTAAGAACAGACACAATGAAGGATTAGCAACATGCAATTTGAGGGAGTAACATCAGACATAATGAGGGTTTAATAACAGTCACAATGAAGGATTAGGAACATGCAAATTGAGGGATTAAGAAAAGACAGAATGAGAGATTAAAAACAGACACAATAAAGGATTAGGAACTTGCAAATTGAGGGATTAAGAACTGACATAATGAGGGATTAAGAACAGATATAATGAGAGATTAAGAACGGAGAGAATGGGAAAGACGGAATCTCCTTGAAATATATTATTATTTTCATTTGCTCTTTGTCCATTTTAAATTATATAGAAGCTTATTAGTATAGCACAAGGGATAAAACAAATTAGTAAACACATGGTGCAGTAGAAAAAACTCCCATACATACCTCCTACTAATACTTCTTACGGATTTAACATTATGTGGGATGTATTTCGGGGAGGTATATATGTTAAGTTCTTCTGCCACATCCTGTATGTATGCATTCTGACAGCACAAATCTTGAAGTTAAATGTTACTGAATAGTTCTTGTATTTTATATTTTTGCATTGACGATATTCTCCTGGGTAGATGAACAATTGATGACTGTGCAACATTTTAAAATCTTGTAGACATGGACAACTAGGTGTCTTATTAATGTTCTTGTCAGTAACATTTTTTCTTTTCAGATTTCAAGATAGAATGGCCACGAAGGAACTCGCAAAGATCTAATCAGAAAATTTGTGAAACAGACACCCAAGAGAATTCTCCCTGATCACTACAATTTTTCCTTCTTCAAGTCTCGTGTCAGCCGTTATCTGCTTTCAGCAACTTCTTACAGTAGCTATCTACCTTAGGCCTGGTATTGGGCAGAAAATAGTGAGCCCAAAAAATAAAAGTAATAATATCTTGATTTCTGTTTAACATTCTTTTTATAGTTGAAGCTATTTGGTTAACGTCATGATTGTATCCCAATAGCTTATCGATGAAAGGGCATTGTTTATTTAGACATACTACCTTTATAACAAAGAGGGTTACGTTATGCATTAGTAATTTTATTGAAGGTGTGTGGTTATTGTAATGGTGTTCGGTTCAGAATTTGGAGTTAAAATTCTAGTCGAGGCAGTTCTGATCATTTTCAGACTAATGCCCATAGAGGCAGTCATGAATTCCAAACATTTCTCCCCTGCTATGCGATAAATTGTAATGTATACTGGGCTTAGGATTAGTCTAGGAGGATTTATTTTAAACCATGGATAAAGCAAGTGGAAGCCATTCCGCTATCATTCTCATGATATCATAACAAATCAGATGAGTAAACGGAATCTCTGGAGATCCACGGTCACCTACGTTCTCAATGGATATAGATTTCTTTTTTTGAACTTTTCACCCCAAGTAAGTCGGTAGTGCCATTAGAACGCAAGGAGTTACAGAGAGTGGGGGCAAGATTAAAGAGGCATCAAAGAGGAAAGGATGAAGAGAGGGACTGGAAATAGATCAAGGCATCTGGACTGATATTGCATTTGAATATTTGGAGATTGTAGCTACCAGGGAAGTAAGTAAAAGGAAGGGAGTTCCACAGAGGGAAAGTGAGGGACATGAAGCTATTGAAGTAGAAGAGACAGCCACATTTAACCGTTTCGACAGTGAAAGGGTGGGACTGAAATGCCGACCTAGTCACACGTTTAAATTCATGCAGTTTCGAAACTAGCGCAAATAGCTCGTCAGAGCAGTTACCGTTAAAAGTCAGAAGGGGGGGCAAGGCATGTATATGAGAGAGCGACTCTAAACGAGATGCCAGATCAGGGCCAACCACTTTGCATATCTGTCTCCGGATTTTGTCGAGGACCCTAAGACGAACAGGGGTCTCCAGACCATATATGAAAGTAATATTCAATGAAAGAGTGAATGGTTGATTTATAGATTTGTAGGATGGACACGAGCGAGGAAAACTTTCTGGCGCGACACAGAGAACGGACATTCCTTGCAGTAGATGAAGCTATTGATACAATGTAATTGTTACAGCTCAGGTCAGTAGATAGTGTGAAACCAAGCAGTCGCAAGTAGGTGCTCTCGGGGAGTTGAGTATCAGACATTCTAATGGGAGGTATGGAGAATTCTCTGTGATAGAGAATAGAGAACAGTTTTATTTTTGAGGTATGAAAGTTAACCAGCCATTTCTTACCCCAGTCAACAACCGACTGTAGGTCCTTTTCGAGACCAACTGCCAGGCTCCAATAATCTTTGGAGCAGAATTTGCTAATGCAATTCATTGTTTCATTCTATCAGCAAATAGTGGTTTCTTTCACTGAAGACACGCTTGCACTCATTACGGGTTTACACAAAGAGACGTCTGTTGCAATCTAACATGCCACTACGGTACAGGCGGAAGTAGTGAATTCTATCTACAATGGAAGCTGAGCAAGCAACAGAGAACCAGGTGGATGAAAGTGATTTAATCTTATATTTCCTTGCGGGGATGAAAGCCTCGATTCCAGTTTTTACCCAGGAGGAGACCTCAGAAGCGCATTCTTGAGCGGGGAGATTAAAGACCACATTCCAGGTAAATTACGGAACGAGTCCCAGTCGTTGATAACTGAATGATGTTCTGTTGGTAGGAGGTTCTTTGCTGGGGGTAGAGTAGAAGATGTTGACAGATACAACAGCATGATCAGAGTTCCCAAGTGAAAAGAGCAGAATGGTACGGCAAGACTCGGGGATGGATGTGAAACAGAGATCGAGAAGGAAAGCCTTACCGTCCTGTTTTTTGGGGTGACAGGTGGGAAAGTCAACCACTTGTGAGAGGGATTGAGTAATTGAGAAGTTAAGGCCTCTTACGCCAGGAAGGTCAGTTATAGAGCAAAATCTAAATCTCTCTCTCTCTCTCTCTCTCTCTCTCTCTCTCTCTCTCTATATATATATATATATATATATATATATATATATATATATATTGTCTACGAATACACGGAAACTAAATTACTCAGCGGATTGCATACCACTATTTTCCAAAGAAGTCATAAAAATTTACATAATGTAGTGAGTAATGATTTTTGACGGGGCATCATTATCTTTTAAGTTCCATGTCCTTTCAGAAATTTGGCGGTCATGATACTCCACAACGTCCTGTATGTTGTAGTTTTTAAAATTTTGTCATTTGTATGTTATGAGATGTTTTCCTCTGTCTCTCTTGCCTTCAATCAATGTCCTATGTATATCAAATTTTCTAAGCCAACCATCATATTTATGTGCTCTTAAAATATCAGCAGTCTCTACCTGATGTTATTTTATAAGTGCCCTTTTTTTTCAAATCTAGAACTTCGTTGTTGTTCATGTGTTCGGTACATGGTATTATACTATCCTTTTGTAAAACCACAATTCTTTTACTTCATGTCTCTTTTCATCTGTGAAGAGATTGTCCAGTATCTACTCCTATATTTTATTGTTATATAACAATTCCGTACTCTTTTCTTTGTTTCTAACAAATTGTTTCTAGAAATTAATAATAACTTCTTTAAAAAGCTTAGTAGAAAATCTTTATAACGTCTAAAATTAATAATAACTCTACTCAACAGCCCGTTTAAAAGATTTATTGTAAGTTTACATTTAATGTCCGGAAATGAAAATAAACACTTCTGAATGAATCCTGAAGCTTTAGCTTTGAGAATGTTTTTCAGAAACTGGAGAAATCGTGACAAAGGATTTTAGAGACTTTTCAGAGTTCTATCTCTCTATCACTATAGTTGGCTGTTGATTATCTTATCTGAATATACTTCCTACGCTACAGCCCCTTTCTCGCAGACGAAACGACACCAGACTCTCGCTAAGCTATTTCCATTGCAAATGTCCTGATGAGCTACATTCATTGGCACTATCAGTCGCTTATAGATACGTTGCATCGTGTAACGACAAACTCGAAACTTCCTCAGTTTATATTTCATTGGTAAGAAGAAAGATTCATTTAACGACCCATTCCAAAGAACGGCTAATCTGTGGAACAGAACACCTGAGAGGTTTCTCCCCGATACTGCAATTTTTCCTTCGTCAAACCTTCGTATCAACCGTTATCTGCTCTCAGTACTTTCTTTCAGTTGCCATCTACCTTGAACCTTGTATTGGGTGAAAAATATTAAGGACAAAAATCACAATCGTAAAATATTGATTTCTGTTTAACATTCTTTTACATAAGTTATTTTTCTTGATGTATTTTACTGCAGTTTTCACAACATCACGGATGTAAATGTTGACTATTAAATTTTCATAACTACTAAAGTATTAGTTTATCAGAATGTCTCATTCTGTCTGACTTTTCAATATCAAGTTTCACAGTTTCTTTTCCTTTGATGCCAACCAGAAATTTCCTTATTAGAGGAAGATATTCCTCAGAAAATACAGCATCGTTATAATCATCTCTATGTGCATGAGAGTAAAGTCTATAGAGAAGTACATCAAGTAAGAATGATGAGAGACTCAGTGTTATAGGTCCTTACCTATCACTACAGAATGAACTCTTCCTAACACTATGTATACTACGCCTCTCAAGGGAGCGAGAGACGAATCGAATCGAGCCGATAGTAGTTCACTCCAAACCAAACTGACAGTCATACTAACACCCTCCACATATTGTATTATTATTCCGTGTAATATATATTCGCTATTTCTACACTTGTGTTCGTGTTGTTCTTCCTTGGTCCTAACCTGGACCATAACACTATGAAAATGCATTGGAAAGTGATTTTACTATGTGTTATGTCTCCTTACTTATAACTACAGAATGAACTCTTCCTAACACTATGTATACTACGCCTCTCAAGAGAGCGAGAGACGAATCAAGTCGAGCCGATAAGGGTTCACTCCAAACCAGACTGACAGTCATACTAACACCTTCTACATCTTGTATTATTATTCTGTGTAATATATATTCGTTATTTCTACTCTTTTGTTCGTGTTGTTCTTCTTTGGTCTTAACTCAGATAAAAAAAAAGTATGCTCATATTGATATTAAGTAGTATTCAGTCAGTGCTTAAAATACTGGTCATGTGACAGGTTCACGATAGTTTTATTGTTCTAAAGATCGTAAACAGATTAATGACAGTACTAGTTTATAATACCCTTGATTCTCCGAGACATTGTTGATAAGATCTTATCGTTCATAGTCGTTGGTTCTGGGTCGTTGAGCCGCTAACTCGAGGTTGTCGAATCACACTCCTTTCCCCCGTCTTTCGAACATTAGGAAGTTTTGCGCAGATACTATCTCTTATGTACTAACACTTTCTTGAAGAGAAACCCACATGCCTCTTCCCTAAACGCCACAATCTTAATTTCTGCAGGTCATGAAACTTTCGATATGCCTCTTACTTATTCTCATCGTCTTCCAAGCAGCTTTGCTCACATTCACATAGTACACACCGCAGTATTCATAATCATTTTAAGAGCATTCATCTAACTTGAGTAATACTCGAGCCATAGAAGAGTTTAAGTTTACATAAATACACACTATTGTACGCATCAGCACTCTCACATATTTAGTTATTATTTTTTACTAATATTCACCAAATACAAGGTCCAAGAGCCAGTCAATGTAGAGGGTTATTCTGTGGATTTATATTAGTTTAGGAAAGGACAAGCGCTAGGAGTAAAGAGCTGAAGTAAACTTTAGGAGGTAAAGGAAAACGAATACTAAACAAAAAAATAAGCGTATAATGCTGTTTAAAAGCTTGGAGAGGAGTTTAAACCGGACAATAGCCTAACGTATCTACGCTTATTGATGAAGGAGGGAAATATAAAATGAAATAGTGAATAAAATGTCAGCGTTAGGAGTAGAGAGCTGAAACATTCCCTAGAAGGAACCGGAAACCCAATCCTAATCAGCAAACAAGGGATATACATTTGTTCCTGTTGACATTACTGTTATATATATATATATATATATATATATATATATATATATATATATATATATATGTGTGTGTGTGTGTGTGTGTGTGTGCGTGTGCGTGTGTGCGTGCGTGTGTGCGTGTGTGTGTGGTGTATGTGTGTGTATGTGTGTGTGTAAGTGTGTGTAAAATAAAAAAAAGTAAACTGTCCATTCCATGAAGCACATTATCAATGTAAATATAGAGACTTTATTTCGTATATTATGCACAGAAGTCACATGAAAGTAATATATCGTTAATCGTTCAAATTATGGATTTAAGAACACCCTAATTTTATTCGTAAAGGTTGCTGTGTAAATAAAGGTAAACTATGCAGGAAGTTCTATGTATTTATTTATGCTTTATTTTAATGTAATTGTTATCTATTCCTGTCAATTACATTTTATTTATTGTTTCTGTATAAATTTATTTATTTTAAATATTTAAATTTCTTATATTAACCGTTCCCTTTATGTGAAAGGAATTACATCTCTGTTTCTCCGCTATTTACCCGAAAACTATTGGATCAATTTCAAACAAACTTGGCATGCCGATTGGCTATCTCCCAGTATGTGTCATAAGGTATTTTAAGTTTAACTATATAAAGCCAAAAGCTTATGAAAAGTCGAAAATATGGTCAAATAAGCCATACATATTCTTAGAAAGTTGAAATACGAAACATGAATAACTTTTCTGTCATGAATGAGACGATATTCTGAAAAAGAATTTATTATCGAGAATGATGAATACATTTTTGGTAATGACTTCCTGGAAACGCAATTTCCATTTTTAATTTTTTTTCACACTTAATAAAACGTTTAACGAGCTCTTGAAAATCTTAAATATGCTTTTAATGTGTTAAATCAATTAAATTGAATGATAAAATATCTTTCCAGAACTATCTATTCGATGTTTAATGAAAACTCTATTAAATTTAATAATGCATATTTATTTAGTTAAGTTATTAATAAATTTCAAGTTTCATTTTCATTTTGTTTCATTAATATAATGCTTTTTGAAATTAATATTAAATATTTACTCGAATAAAAACAGGAAATATGAACATGTAACCAAATGATATGCTTCCTTCGTACAATCCAATTTTGAAATTCTGTGTAAATTAGAGGTTCAAAAGCAAGTGATGCTTTTAATTTACCAATTTAAGGACTGAAAATCCGAGAAAAAAGTCGATACACTTTACGCCTGCAAAATTGATGACTCAGAAACTTAATGAATACAAAAATCTTTAGACTAGAAATTTATAAATTCGATGTTTCACAAATTATAATTAACCAATAAGAATTACAAATAGGAAAATAATAATACATACGTTGGGCCATTTTGGGGTATATTTTGTCTCATAAAAATAATTTAGTCTTATTTAAATCTGTTTTTGATAAACTCCACTTATGTAGAAATATATCCAGTGCTAATCTTTTCTCTTGAATTAATGATATGTTTTTGAGTTTGTGAATAATTATTTTCCGTAATAAAATTTATTTTTTAAATTTCTTGCAGAGTTTCCAAAAGCCATTACAACTGAATTAACCAATTTAACCAGTGAAATTAGGCTGGAGAAAAAGCAAAAAAAAAAAAAAAAAAAAAGAAAATCGCCCTCTTTTCTATCATTTGTTTGAGAACATTTAAAATCCAGATTAGCAACGTATATTTAAATATTTTTCTTCCTAAATTTAAAAATTTAAATATTCAAAATAAATTAATTTTAACCAATAAAATACTTAAAATACAAAATTCATTATAAACTGTTTAAGGTCTTTTCTTGGACCTATCATTTCTTCTATGACAATCATATGATCTTATTTAAATAAACCTTCTAGAAGATCTACTGTCAATTCTCATCCAAACATTTCCTCGTATCAGGATGATATATCTTCATAAATTTTGTAAATAAATATTTTCCACGCGCATTTATAATATTTGGCTTCAACGACAAACAGAAAGCGGGCATTTACTTCATATATTTGTCAGTGTTTGTTTGTTTTCTTTTGTTTTTTTTTGTTCTTCTCGTGACCTATTATTACTGTTGGTATTAAATTCAGAGTACAAATACACGCTGTGCACCATGGTCGGAAAGATTTTCAGGACCTAAAATATCTATAAATATCAAGCATGTCGCATCCGTTGGTTCCCTAATTATGATTTTCCCTGGAATAATACTCTGAGACAGATGTTTCCCACTCCTCATTTCAGTTGCAATATCTGTTTGCAAAATCATACTTTGCAAAACTGTGACTTTCATAATTCCGATCAAATCTGGAAAAAATCATTAAAAATATTTTAGTCGGACATTCTTCAACATACCAAGAGAAAAAAACACAGTTCCTCTCTCAGTCAATAACCACAATGGAGTAATTCTAGTATTATTGTCCTCATCTTTATCGACATATTTATGAGATAAATATGGCGACAAAGATGAGGACAATAGTCCGAATACTGTAAATCGTGTACATCATTTATTTTTTTGCATGGATTGTTAGCGAAAGTAAAATAATGCCTCTGGATAGATAGAGAGCTGTATATGACTGTATTGGTGAGGTTGGGCAAGCGAGTTAAGGAGGTATCTTCTTCCTCAATGTGTCAGGCGGTGCGTAAATGATTTCTTGGCCATCTTAGTCCTCTCTAAAGACAATCGAAACAAGTGGACTGTTCAGGTATTGCAGCCAATCTCCTCACAAGAAGAGCTGGTCAGAACACGATACTAAATTCTTCACCAGTAAAATATATTTTTACACTTCCTAGACCCCGTGAAATTAACGAATGTAATTTCCAGAAGGATGTGAGATACTCTGCCTTTCCCATCTCTCATCGAGTATTTATAAAACTTCCTGACATTCTCTTGTGTTAATCTAATTCAGTTTGGTTGTTTTTATGTCTATGTGCGCGAAGACACGAACATCCTTTGAATTTCGAATCTGCATTTTGTGGCTATGTGTTTACATTAAAAACCTGAAGCGTCTTGCAATTCTGACATTCTGATGTGACACCGAATACAAATCTTACTTTGGTATCTCTTAGGAAGAAATCAGTACGTATTGAGTACACCACAGATTAATTCTTGTTAGACCTGAACCTGATGGAAATTAAATTTGGATCAGATATCTGATATTTCCTGGCATGAATACTATACTACACAAATATGTATTCATGTTTCTCTTATAGAAATAGCGTTAACTTGAAAATTACAATAAATTAATATTTGGACTGTTAACTTTCTAACCGCAGTTCATAAGTCATCCTTATAAGTTTTGTTTTAATCCCTTGGACTCTGACCCCAATGATGAGTATGATATATGTACTTTCAAAAAGCGACCGTTATATCGGCCGATCGAGTTCTACGTGTTAAATATTTATTATATTTTTTCCATTCAGTTTTTAAAACTAAACACATTTATAAGAATTAATTTCCCCTTTCACGGCAAAATTGTTGTTAGTCATCCATTGTTGTACATTTCAAGTGATCATGGCTAGATCATCGGGGATAAAGAACTGCAACAAATATTCTACATTAGTATTTTACGTTTAGTCAAGTGCATTACCCAATAGAATTTTGTATAATGTGGCAAACAGTATAATATTATAACTGCTGATTCAGCCTGAATATCTCGAATGGCATGTAAAGGCATTCACCGGTTTATAATAAACATGAATCAAATGGTATTAATATGAATGTTGTGGCGATAGATGCTTGTTCACGATAATACTATTTTAAGATTTGCAGTTCTAATGAGAATTTGGCGATTCTGTTATTGACCAAGAACAAAAACCGCCGCCTATTTTGCTACCCAAAATACACTGTTGAATAAAAAGCCATATATATTTTCGGCTTATAGTCGTAACGGTAACGCATTAATATTTTTAACTATCGATTAACTTCACAGGGAGATTTGAGTAAGAAAATATTCCATATTTAGGTACAGCAGACGATCGATCAATCAGAGTCGATCATAATTATTTTTCTATGCATAAGATGATTTATTATAAAGGAAAGTAACTTCAAACTTGAAATCATTTCTGAAAATTAGTACAATGTCTTAGAAAAATATGAGATTAATTTAAAAATATTTCGTTAATTTTTGTACATTTTATTTATAATTACATAAAATCAATTATTTATAAAACTGTTATTATAAAGATTAAACCTGGAATGGTATTTTAACAAAAAAGAGAAGGTACGTTTCGATCCAGGGAATATAAATAATTTCCAGATTTTTTTAAACTGCATCAAACCATAATTCTGAACTCCTATTCCTGTCTGAAGCAGGTATCAATGTCTCAATCCAATTGAATAAACTCACAATACCGGTTATCTGAATACTGTGATCAATATTGCTGCGGAACCGAGTGAGTAGCTGCGCCTTATCGAGTGTAGTTTGTGTCTTCCTCGTCATCGAGGCCCGGGGTACAGTTGGTATGACGTTTGCGTTGTATCGAAACGGACCGGGTTAGATTCTCGGTAGTGGATGCGCAATGCTGATGAGTCCCAGAAGGACGAAACGGCCGTCCAGTGCTTTCTGCATTCTGTTGAGCATTATTCTAGGCTCGACGAATTACTATATATATATATATATATATATATATATATATATATATATATATATATATATATATATATATATATATATGTATTGGAATTTATTGGAAAACGACTTCACCCCACAAGTGAAATGGAGAATCATCTCTAGGGCTAGACCTTCAATAAATTTCAGAGACTGATGTGACCTGTGTATTAAAGAGAAGGTCCTAAAGATAAAGCAGAAATATTCTGTTAAATTACTAAACCAACGTAACGAGATAATTTTTAAAAGCAGACATAGAAATCATCTCAATTTAACTCACTACATATAAAAAACAAAAATATATATATACGCTGGTAAATATTGGCTTATTTTTAGATTTGAGGATGATTGTATGAA
The DNA here is from genome assembly GCA_964036315.1 of Acanthosepion esculentum. Classification (NCBI taxonomy): domain Eukaryota; kingdom Metazoa; phylum Mollusca; class Cephalopoda; order Sepiida; family Sepiidae; genus Acanthosepion; species Acanthosepion esculentum. The sequence continues at coordinate 31,092,827 of OZ038484.1, read as the reverse complement.
CACATCTGTGCGGGTACATAACTGTATGTATATAAACGTGTATATGAATTTGGATATGGATATGTAGATTTATGTGTATATGTATATACATGTATATATGTGCATATGTACATATATATATATATATATATATATATATATATATATATATATATATATATATATATATACATTGTGGGCGCGTATGTAAATATGTATATGAATATGTGTATTCGTAAATTTAGTTAGGTATATTTGTGTATATGTATCGATTCATGTATATGGGGTTGCATATAAGTTTGTGTATATATATATATATATATATATATATATATATATATATATATATATATATATATATATATATATATATATATATATATATGCGTGTGTGTATTTACGAATTTATATACCACCCTAAATGTCAACTTATATAAGCTTAATACTGCCCGTCAAAATTGTAAATTTTAAATTCATTTTTCGTTTCATCTTTGAAAGTGAAGTCTGAAAGTCCAAAGAAAAAGAAAAATCTCTGGTGAAATAAATTATTACAATGGAACATTAAACTTGTCTGTTTTTTTTTAATTCAACTATTCGCTCTGAATAAACATTGAGCTCTCAGGATTTCATCCTCCTTGGGATTATCCATACGGATTACAAAGATTTTCGTTATATATATATAGAAGAATATAGAAGTCAACCCTAAGGCAACAGTCCGTTTCATGATAGATGCAAACGTCAGGCCACGAGTTCTGTTATTTTTCTCGGCTATTTATATTTAGATATAAATAGCTGAGAAAATAACAGCACACGTGGCCTGACGATTGCATTTAGCATGAAACAGACTGTCGCCTCAAAGTGTTCACTTCTATGTTCACTTTTATATTTACACACGTTCTGTCTCTGATATTGAGCACATCTTAATACTATGTTTCTTCATATATATATATATATATATATATATATATATATATATATATAGAGAGAGAGAGAGAGAGAGAGAGAGAGAGAGAGTGAGAGATTATATCTATTTTTAATATTAGTCATTTCCAGGGCTCTCTGTTATAATTATATTTAAATTGTAAATTTAATTCTAAGGATGATCTTTGATGGTATTGAAAGTACTTGGATTGAAATAAACTACGCTACCTTCCTTGATGAATTTCACCTTCAAATCAAGAAATTGATTAGAGAATTGGAAAGGATTATTATAAAAATAAATTTACTATGTCAATATTATTCAATGTAATTTCTTTGAATGAAGATATGCTGATTAATGTACATGCGTATACACACAAACACAAATACATACATACATACATTTATATATATATATATATATATATATATATATCGAGAGAGAGAGAGAGAGAGAGATTTTTATGTTTATACATTCTTTTTATAGATACAAATATTTAAGTACATGGTCTGTTTCATAATAAACAGTATTAATAATATTTACCGGCCAGAATAACCGAAAAACCTTATAAACCGTATATTATAAAACAGAGCATTTACTTAAATATTTACATCTATAAAAAGAATGTATAATCATACAATGTCTTAAAATAATTGTAAGACTTTGTCCATTTCATAATATATGAATATATATATATATATATATATATATATGTGTGTGTGTGTGTGTGTGTGTGTGTCTGTCTGTGTCTGTGTGTGTCTGTGTGTGTATGTGTTTTTGCATGTGCGTAAGAATATATTTACTTTTAGATGAAACCATATGATTTGAAATGTTTATATTTGGTGAAAGAGTAAATGTCATGGAACGTTTAGATTCCCAAATACCAATAATATATCTTCATCTAAATTTTCGTCTCATGGCCACCAGTGCCAACATTGATTTATAATAATTTTCCTTTCCTCAGTAAACCAACCATACTTAGCTGCAATAATTAAGATATGGCCATATGGCCGGTGCAAAATGACTCGTGACTTTACTTTGCGAATAACTGTTATTGTGTTCTGTATCGGTGATTAAGTCAACGAGCATATAGAAAAAGTCTGAAAATTCCTTGAGTTGTGATAATGACAATCACCATATGTGTTCTCTACGTTTTGGTTGTAATTTTATCACTTAAATATATTTCTAGTCAATACCCATATTCGAACAGATATTCCGTTTTTATTCTTCAAACTTATACAGTGCAACCACGTTTCTTGAACGTTTCACATGTCGAACAAATAGGTTTTCGAAGAGATTATTCGAGATGAAAATGCCTCGGTTATCAAACAACATTTCAGTTCTCGAACAGAATTGCTGAATAGAGCCAAACCGAGTGAACTCGTACGGAATCATTTGTTTGTCGACTGCTGTGTTGTATAAATTCGGGTATTGTGCTGTGATTTTCTTTTCCAATTTTATTGTACTGTGACTTTTTTCTCGTCATTAGTCCTCACTCATTGCTCCAAAGAAAGCTGGCAGTGATACTGGTAAAGGAAAAAGAAAAGTTAAGAGAAAATGAGTTGTGTGTGATATTGTTTCTATGATAATGACATCGTTTCTTCCTACTCAGTTTCATAGGGCAAAAATCAACGTTCTTTTCTATTCTTATAAATAAAGAGACAATCACGTCTTTCCTTCCCTTTTCCAAACAATAACATCTCTTTACCTTCTCCTTCCACTTACGCCATTAACTTTCCTACAAGCAGGTACGTTAAAATTGAAGAGTTCATCCATATTTTATGTGTTTAGTGTTTTTTTTTTAGATTTAATGATTTTCATTATTTTTATGCATTATATGATTTTCATTAGTTTTATGTATAAATTACTGCTGTTAAAGTTTAAATAAGCAATCATTTTGGGACCAAGAAAGTATTAATCCATTTTCCAATGTTTTTAATATCGTCTAGCGGCCCGAAATTTCGTGGAAAGATATTAATTAAAAATATGCGCTCTCCGACTGAATTCGAACGTACGTGCGCTGGGTAGAAGAAACCGTTGTTAGATCCGATGTGGTTAAGCCGACTGAGCTGCGAAGAAATTTTACCGATCAAACAAGGCTCAATAGTAAATTTAAGAGAAATGCTTTTCGTGATAGATTCACGAAACTTTACATGTGTTCGGTTTCTGAAGAATTCCTTTGTTATTTTTTTTAATTCAACATACTTCCATCCTGGGTATACACGATAAACTACATCCGCGTCCTGGATAAGACAATAAACTACATCTGCATCCTGGGTAAGATGATAAACTACATCCAGCATCAAGTCCTCTGATCAGGAGGTTTTGAGGAGCATGGAAGCACCTCTTCATAGCTGATATTCCCGGGTCCACCATGACCCAGGGTGGTAGCATCTGTTTGGGTCACAGCTATGGACAAATAGTTGACACCCAAACTCTGCTCAAAACACTATAAAGGAGTGAAAATAGGTTTTAATACTAGAAATACTTTTTAAAAAAATTATTACCAGCAATACAATTTTTGAAAAAAAATATTACCAGTGAAGGAAAATTCTTACGAGAAATAGATTTTTGAATGGAAAAATATTAACAGAAATAGATTTTTCCAAAAAAAATATTACCAACAATGAAAATTTTGCTGGCATTAAATAACCCATTGAGGTTGATATTCCGTTAAACAAAACAAAACATTGAAGATATTTTTTTCACTCAAACGTGACTTTTAATGGGTACACTAAAAGTAACGTTTAACCGATTCCCCGGCGTAAACGTATATATATATATATTTGCTGAAAAGGTCTATCTTCAGACACGGACGAGGAAACACGTCCAAAATATAAAGTTAAAATACAAGCTAGAGTAAACGCTTTTATATAACCTTCAATGAGCAATCAAAATATAAGTATATGAGAATTCAAAAAACTTGACAACGAGCCTTGGTTATAATAATGCCTTAATTTTAGGGTTAGAATAAAATAGAAATTATTCTAACTAATTAATATTAAATTATACTATAAAATTGAAATTAAAAATTACCAATTTTTAATTTAACATTTAATCTGTATTAAGTTCAAAATATTAAAAATTATTTCAAAAAGAAACTGAGGGAAAATGCATATGTTTTGTTATTTATTTTGTTTTAATTGCAAAAAATTCAGTTAGAATAAACGGGTGTTTGAACGATTTGAACCTTTAAAAAACCTTTATCCTACATTCAACACCATCACTTAATAAGACACCAGAAGTGTTGAAACAAAATGGCTATTTCTGACGTGATTTTATAACATACTTATGTTATAATTTTCGAATAACTTATATGTGCTCTACTCTGTATTGAGCACTCTTTTAAGAATATTATTTTTGATTATTAGGATTTATTCCGTATACACCAATCCTATACTTGTGTATATATATATATATATATATATATATATATATATATATATATATATATATATATATATATATATATATATATATATATATATACACATATATATATATATATATGAAGAAATATAGTCTTGTGCGTGTGTAAATATTAAAGTGAACATAGAACTCAACACTTAGAGGCGACGGACTGTTTCATACTAGATGCAATCGCCAGGCCTTATATATATATATATATATATATATATATATATATATATATATATATATATATATATATATATATATATATATATATATATATATGTATATATATGTGTGTGTGTGTCTATATGTGTGTTGTGTCTTACATTAGTAGCCACTAAATTTTTATCAATATATAATATTAATATTTATTTGAATGTATATTGGCTAAATGTTGTAATCGTCTATGTGCATATTCCAGACAGATCTTACGACTTCATATGCGTTGTTTTGTATTTCGAAGTTCCAAATTAATTACCACTTTATGTTATCTGAAGTTTTTAAACGAAGCGTATACATGATTTTTACGGTGAAATACATTGAAAAAATTTATTTCTTCGAAAAGCTAAATCAATGATGTCATTTTCCTAAACATTTCCTGATACTACATAAGGCAGTCTGTTGAAGATACAGGATCATTTAGATGCCGGTCTGATTAGAGTAAGTCCATCGTTTCAGTTACGCCGTTCTATGTCGCGTATTCAGAGAGAAGATATAATCGCCTTTTTCATCAGGTTTTGCATGTCATGTCGTCTTTAGTTTAAATTCTTCAAACCTCAACCTTACATCATAGAGTGCATCCACGAAAAAGAATTTCATGTTTATATCTTGTTTTATTATATGAGGGAGAGTACAATCTACGAGGAAGCAAGAGTGAGAGACGGTCAAGAGAATTGTCTAGAATTTCATCGCCACCTACTGACTTGCATCGTTAAGGAAACAGCGTGCAGGTGTTGGATCTTCAAATTCGGCCAGTCGTCCTCGAGACTTTTCGTCTTTTTGTTCTTATATCGAAAACTTAAAAATACAATAAATCCCTATAAAAATTCCACACCTAAAGTGTCTTCTGACACGTAGTTTGGAATTATAGTCAGCCTTCGCATTCTGTAACAAAATCTATGCAATTATTAGCCGTTGTAGCAGCCTGGATGTGCCGAAACCCACTAGCTGTCCTATCTTAATAACGTAAAATTTCTATGTCTAATCATTAAGTTTCTCTTATTGACATTAATAATTAATATCGAATGAAGAACAAGACAGTAGATGCAGATGCGACCTTTTTTCATGACTAATGAATGCCGTATTATACCCGATCGCCTAGAAGGGATATCCAGACTACATCCCGAAATCACTTGATTTATTAAAATAAATATCAATTAAACGCGGCTGATATTGTTGAAGACAATTTATAAAAATACATATTGAATAAAACAAAAAGAAAATGTCAAGAGCGATAAAGCTAAAACATTTACATGAAAGTTACACAAAAAAAGATGAAGTCAGGAGGCCTTTTATGAAGATATTAGTATCGCTTGTCTATAGTATCAATACTGAATCCAAGGAAATTACGACCAGTCTTGGAATCAGTAGTAAGATCAATTCATTGTCCGGTAAGCATAATTTCTTTACAGAAAAATACCACAAATATAACTTCCCAATACACCCTGCCTTCTGTCCAATAAATCACAGGAAGTCAGAAGTGGGTATGATCAGGCAAAAAATTAAAATAATGTGTGTAATTTGTTGCGAGTTGCCACAGTCAGATCAATGGAAGAGAACTAGAGAGTGCATCTCTTGGTTCCATGAAATTAAAAAAAATATTAAGCAAGTATTTATAAAGTATGATATTAAGGATGTCTACCAGTTAAAATCAGAAAAAAGCCTACTAGAAACACAGAGTTATGCTAAGCAATTTATTAAAATTTTCACGTGACGATACCGAAGTAGTTGCATTGCTGTAAATCTATTCTGTACCAAAATGAAGAAGTACTGATAAGGTAGTCCAGCGCAAAAGCTTTTGACGTCACACAAGAATCTTTCGATTGTAGCCTGTTTCGGATCTTATGGGCTGTTCATAATAGTTAAAATTTACAGATTGATAATCACACCCTCTACCGAGAAAATGGTCTAATTGTTGTACCCATAACAGAAAAGCAAATCACAAAATTACGAAATCGCTTTTCAAATTGTTTCACGACCGTAATTTCGACATTATAGTCGAGATGAATAATAATAAAACATATTTGGATGCAGCATTTCACATTCAAACAGGCTCTGTCACTCCGTACACAAAGCCTAATACGATGGTGAAATATATACACTAAGTCCAATCATCCTAAATGTATTATTGAACACATCCTTAAGGGGTTTGGATCTAGATTATCAAGAACTTCGTCATCCATGGAGATTTTTAAAATAGGGACACAAAAAATTGAATTTCAACTTTCAGTTGAATCATCAATTGAAGATTAAAAGGAAAAAATAGAAAAAGTTAGATTATCGGGTTTAACCAAACGTTCAATTTAAATGTAAGAACAAATATTGGGAAATATTTTTTAAATTACTCGCAAAGTAAATTGTTTTCCATTTGATCAGGTCTTATATTTACAAAGCCTTTGGCGAAGTGCAGTCCCCAGCAGACATTTTTTTCAGATATATATGGATAAAAGTTTTTAATGTCGTATTTTATAAATAAATATTAGTTTTTATTTGTGATTTTGTGGAAATTCACTTACTCGTGTCTTTCCATTGATTGGCTGGCCTGTGTGGCAATACTTAATGAGTGAAGTTTTAGTTGGGTTTATTAGACGAAAAAGAAGGATTAGCCCTAGTTTGGCTGTGCTATTTTTCATGTCTTCATTTTTACTTTTAATGTACGAGTATGCTGCTTCTATGTAAAATTTTGTGACTTTCATTTTCCCGGTAGGTCTCCGAGTACATGATATGAATGTTCTTTGTTTTGACGCCTTTATTCAGAATATTTTTTGTAAATTTTTGTAAATTTTTATTTTAATTCAGAAGTTAATAGATTTTTTTTGGGGGAAATTGCTATTAACTTTTGTGAATTTGATGTTGTCAGTAATGCCAAGCATATCCTTTTCGAAGTAAGCTAGTTTGTAAATAGCAGGTGGGTTCTTGTTATTTGGAAAAAAGAATTTTCCGTGTTTTCTTTGTTATTTAAATATTAATTCAATGGAAGTAATGCCTTCCATCTCATCTTGGTAAGGAATTGTTTTATCTTTTTAAAAAATATTATCATGTATTCGTCCTATTTTGAATAGGAATATTTATTAGTGAGTGAGGTATTTTGAATTCTGGCATTATTCAAGCTAGTAAATCTCTAAAAATCTTGGGTACTCTATCAAACTAGCAAAAGGAAAGTGGTATAAATTCAAGTTGTGGCGTATTTATTAAAAAACAACAACTTTAGAACATAGTTTCTGTAATTAAAAAAAAGTGAGATTAATAGTAGGTAAACGGAAGTTTTATGTAGAGTGCTTCTTTCAAAGTAAGATGTTTTCCATTACTGGGGACTAAAAAATTGTTGTGGTGGGATCCACCTAATCTGCATAGGTGACTACCGACTATATAAATAATGGTTGGTACCGGAAGACGAGGAGAGAGGAATCACGAGATCCAACTAGAGACTCTGATCGACTGCGACTAGTCAACACATTCTCCAGGAACGTCTTCCCAGAAATATACAGAAATACTATATGTACTTATTGTGTACACTTTCTTGTTATGATACATTCTTTGTTCCAAGTACATTTTGTGTTGCATTATTATTCCATGCAATAGGCGAGATTCAACATTGAGTCAAGACTCAACAAAAATAAACCGAAAAGGGTAAATAAAAAGATACAGCATAACAAATAAATAATAATAAACAAGTAAAATAAATTAAATTAAATTTATCCAAATAAATAAATAAACAAACAAACTAACAAACCGCTTCCGATAAATTAACCGTTAGAAAAAACAAGTAAACATAACCAATCCAAACAAATAAATAAAGTAAAAAACAAATTAAAATCTGCTCCCGCCAAAATAATAGTTAGAATAAACTACAGCAATAAACACCAAAATTGAATGAAGACCTTTATCTTTCTAAACGAAAACAAAACTATTAAATAAACAATACAGACAAATTTTTACTAACTTAATAAAACACCGATTAAAATAAAATAAATAAATAAATATATAAAATAAGAAATAAAAATAAAAATAAAAATAAAGAATAAAAATAAATAAAAACAAGAAAAATAATCTAACTCAAATAAATAAATATACAAATAAACGACATCAGGCAAAATATTCGCCAAAATAGACTACCCTCAATGCACAACTGACCCGTATATATAAATAGACAAGGAAATAAACAATACTCGTGGCCTGACGATTGCGTCTAGCATCAAACAGGCTGTCGCATCTAACTGTTGACTTCAATATTCAATTTTATATTTACATCTCTGATATTGAGCACATTATCCCATAAATATAGCACACATAGATGATAGCATCTAGCATGAAACAGACTGTCGCCTCTAAGTGTTGATTTCTATGCTCACTTTTATATTTACACACGTTCTATCTCTCATATTTAGCACTTTATCCATAAATATAGCACACTTTAAGACTATATTTCTTCAGGGTTAATATCCGGGGACTGACTTGGCCATGGAAGTTTATTGATCCCATTTTGTCTCAACCAATGTTCCGTTGTTTGAGCAGTGTGACATGGACCTCCATCTTCCATAAATAGGGAGTCAACTTTGCTCATTATACTACTTGAGAATATTGGAAGGAGCTCTTTCTTTAATATAGAAACATATTTGGTTGAATTAATGTTTCCTTCACACTCCACAAGCTCTAAGCGACCATCACTCCAAATTGCACCCCATACCATTACTGAAAGGCCCCCATGTTTCACCGTTGGCTGCAGTCTTTTTAAATCAAACTCTTGACTACAGAGTCTCCATAACCATACTCTTCCACTGTTGGAAAATAATGTGAATCTTGACTCATCAGAGAAAATGACAGTGGTCCAAAAGGTCACAGGTCTCTCAACCATCTCATGAGCACAATCCTTTCTGCGTTTGATATTGGCTAGACGGAGAAGTGGTTTCCTTCTCGCAGCTCTGCCATAGTGGCCCAGATTGTGAAGATACCTGACAAGCCGTTCTGGGACTGACATCAACTTATGTTGCTATGTCAGAGGTCTTTCAACCAGGGCAGCCTGGATGAGGTTTTGTGCACTTCTTGCCCTCTCTGGTGAATTGTACGATCGCTATATTAACAGTAGAAAGGGGTATTGAACGATTTTCAGATATTTTACTTTGACTAAGACCACCTTCATGTTGGCCCACGATACGTCCTCGCTGAAATTCGGATAGGTCTGATGCTCTTTTGGTTCGTGGCATGTTCTAGCATTGTTATCTGCAATTTTAATCAAATAATCTAAGTTAATTTATCTTGGTTATTAAAAAAAATCAGAAATAAAATTTATCTTGGTGTCTATTAAATTCTGTCATGTCTATGTGTATATATATATATATATATATATATATATATATATATATATATATATATATATATAGTCACATCCGCACGTATGCACACACATATATATATATATATATATACACATATATATCCCTACACATTCACACACACACACACACACACACACACACACACACATATATATATATATATATATGTATGTATATACTCATACATACACACATACACATGTAGATATACACACGTACATACATACACACATATACACATATATATATTTGGGAAAGGTTGCTATGCACATATGAATGTGATCACATAACTGTATGTATATGTATATATATATATATATATATATATATATATATATATATATATATATATACACACACATATATACACACTCACACATATTTGTGTGTGTGTGCTGCATCGCTTCATTCACACAAACACACACATACACACACACATCCCCTTTTCTTCTTGGGAAAACAAAGCATCAGAGCAAAGGAGAAGACGTCTAACATGCTTCTCATCTATACAAAGGTTTGAGAGAGGCCGACTTGGACATTGGGTTCAAGTGCGTGCAAATATTAAACAAAGTTGACAGCATGTCGCTTCTCTCAATGATAGGCTTATCAACCACTGTGGCTTTGTCGCAGGCAATAAGGAGTGACTTACTGTCCCCACCGGCGGAAACACGTCACAATTGATCCTTAACCACTCGTGAAAAATAGCTCAAACACATGTTCCAACTGTCTAAAATCTGCAAAACACCTGCAGCTCTTTGGAGACACATGCGTCCATATAGACGTTGACCGTCTCTTTATTTTACTGAACCCTCATTTGTCGTCCACTATATATATATATATATATATATATATATATATATATATATATATATATATATATATATGTTGAGTCTTGACTCATTGTTGAATCTCGCCTATTGCATGGAATAATAATGCAACACAACATGTACTTAGAACAAGAATGTATTATAACAAGAAAGTGTACACACTAAGTACATATAGTATTTCTGTATATTTCTGGGAAGACGTTCCTGGAGAATGTGTTGACTAGTCGCAGTCGATCAGAGACTCTAGTTGGATCTCGTGATTCCTCTTCCTCGTCTTCCGGTACCAACCACTATTTATATAGTTGGTAGTCACCTATGCAGATTAGGTGGATCCTACACAACAATCTATATGAAGACATATAGACTTAAAGTGTGCTATATTTATGGGATAAAGTGCTCAATATCAGAGATAGCTCGTGTGTAAATATAAAAGTGAACATAGAAGTCAACACTTAGAGGCGACACTCTGTTTCATGCTAGATGCAATCGTCAGGAAACGTTGGCTGACGATTGCATCTAGCATGAAACAGACTGTCGCATCTAAGTGTTGACTTTTATGTTTACTTTTATATTTATATATATATATATATATATATATATATATATATATATATATATATATATATATATATATATGTCTGTGTGTTTGTAATATTTTCATATATTTATTATATATAGCTTATTTTTATACATACAAATATTTAAGTAAATGTCCTGTAAACAGTATTAACAACATTTACCGGCCTGAATGTTCGAGAAATTTCATAGAATATATGTGTCCTCCGAAAGGAACCGAACCTGTATCATACACACAACAGTAGTTTAGACTGACGTGCTATACCATTTAGCTACAGAGGAATCGTTTTAAATATTTTTATCTGTAAAAATAACGTATAAGCAATACATAATTCAAGGGAATCAGAGGAAACAATATATAACCTATTTAAGTGACTGGATAGCACATGCTTAAGGATCTTGTGTGAATGTATAGTAAATATTTAAGGATCTTGGGAAAATGGATAACAACTACGATGAACGAAGAATGCGACACAGGAGATATTATTAGATTAACATAAGTCAGGAATTTGTAGTGATCCTTATCTGCTCCACTCTTTCGTGTACAATGGCACGTCTACTTAAGTCGTTTCGAGTTAAGCCATTTTGGAAGATACCTAGCTTTTTCTTAAATAATACATGGGAAAATAAATCTAAATTTTGATTTGTTTTATCTGAGTTTACGTCGGCCGTTAACAATATTATGATCGTCAAAATACTAATATAATAATAAACTTATATAAAATCATATTTAAAAAAAAAATTAAAATAATCTCATATATATATATATATATATATATATATATATATATATATATATATATATATATATATATATGTATATCATAAAATCGATAAAAACCAAAAATCAGATAATAAAGTATTTTCAACAAACATTGTTATTTCAAATTCTTGACGACAGTGGGTACTCCTGGGTGGTTTTCCAATTTGGAATTAGACTTGTTTACATCTGTGCTCTGTCGTTGACGTTCTTTCAATTACATTGCAAGTGTGATTTAGAATACATGTTTGTCCATGCTAATGCTAAGTGTAAGTCTATATCCGTAGAAGATAAGGTGGAAATGATTTATTCTATTCAGAATACAGTACTTACATATCATAAATAGTGTAATACACAACCGGGTGTGCTTATTTGCAGTTTATAGTGTAATATTATTTTAAAAATTGTATTGCTGGTAATATATTTAAAACAAAATATATATTGCTGTTAATAGTTTTACTTTTTTACCTTGAAAAATTTATTTCTGGTAATAGTTTTTTACAAATTATTTCTGATATTAAAACCTATTTTTACATTTTCGTAATGCTTTTTACCTCAGTTTCGGGGTTAAATATTTGCACATAGCTGGGACCCTAACAGGTTCTACCACCCCGGGTCTGGGTAGACCAGGAATTAAGAGGTGATTCCATGCTCCTCAAAACCTCCTGAGCAGAGCCTTGCTGTTGGATGTAGTTTATCGTCTTACCCAGGACGCGGATGTAGTTTATCGTCTTACCCGGGGACGTGGATATAATTTATCGTGATACCCAGGACGGATCTAAGATTAGGTAAGTTTTCATTGTAGCAAATTAGAATATTGGGAAAGTAGTTCAAACTATTAAATCCTCTTTGGTTATTGCAAGTGTGTTGGTTTTGATTGATTGTAGTGAACGCATGTCACGTTTAAATAGGCTGTGATGACTGGAAAGTTCTTTCTCAAGCCAATATTCAATATCGTTGACCCTTTAAAGCTGACGATTATGTAGAATCAAAAGTTGCTATGTATGGAAGTTCTATGTGCAAGTGAACATATATTAATTGATGAATACGATTTCAGTCACACAGCCAGAAAGTTAACACTTTCACGATGGTCAGCGTTTAAATGTCCTCTGATGACCCCTGTCTTTTGACCTTAATTTTAAAAGCAAAGTAAATTACATATACCTTGCAATAAAGCATAATATTGAAATCCTTATAAGGAAACTTCGCATGATTTCATACACGTCAACTGGGCCGAATTAGTTTGGGTAATGTCAAAAGGAATGTATACAATCATAAATAAATAAGTAAAAAGATTAAACACATAGATGTTAAGTACACTCCTTCAGACATTCTGACTAATACGTATGGGTCTTCCATCGCAGAACACCTAATAAATAGCCATAATTTTGCTACTAGCTTCAGTGTGGACTCATTTAACATGCTTAGCAAGTCCCACACGAATTACCACTTAAACGTGTTGGAGGCCATTTATATTTTATCGTTGAAGCCCTCTCTTTGTAAACAGAAGGACTTCGTACTTGGCCTTCAACTAATTTACATCTAAGCAATATTTTTTTCTCTCCCCACTAATGCATATTGTCCATCTATTTTAGTGATAATTCTATTTAATTCATTAACCTCTATTTAGCTCTGTTGAGCGAGGTTCGAAACTGGCTAGCTAATCCGTTTTTCAGTATAAATTTTAACTGTTATCATTCTGAATGGTAATAAAAATATTTGTTTTCTTTTCATGGCGGTCATAACATTTTGTACCAAAAAACATATCTTTAACGATTATTTATTTTGTGATTCATTTTTGGGTAGGCAGTTTTTCCCTAGTTTAGAAATAAATTAATTTATATGACATATGAATTTGCCATTTTGTCCAATAAAAATTGTCAATTAAATTCATTAAGACAATGTAATTATTTTTGTTTTTCTTATTTAAAAAAATCATCGGATTCCGATAGTTTAATGAAAAACATAGTATCATTAAATGCTATATTTAATCAAATATTTCTTCGGAATTAATATGCATAGGTTATACTGTGGAAATTACTCTTTCGAGTAGTTTGTAACACATTATTTATCATCGCTCAGTTGCGTCTCTGTATTTGGGCAGAGTGCGCTCAGGGGCGGCTCCGTCATAGGACAGAGTCGCAACTGAGAATAATTATACTGAGAGGTTCCCAGCTGTCCAAGGCCGCGCCCTCTCAATGCACCACAGAAAGGGATTGATGCTTGCACCGAGGCTAGCGCAACCGACGTTAACGGGGGCTGCGGTCTATTTTTGTTCTTAGCCCAGGTGTACCCGCTCGGGCTCCCCACATTAAACCGACCTTTTGTCCCAACGTTACCTCGTCGGAGGTTGAGTAAATGCAAACTTTATGCATGGGTTTGGTCCAGTTTTACTACTTTAAATTATGAAGATTGATAAAGAAAATATTTGAGGTTTCGCAATTTTTATAACTTGTGTAATAAAGATAATGAGTATCATTTTTTTAAACGAGCAAAACAGTCAGCAACTACGATAATTTCAATATATAGAATCATTCGTTGATAAAGAATAGAGGTTGTGCAACATTGTATTATAAGTCCTGAGAGTTAGCAATAAATCTCTTTCCGGTTTCATAGATTTTTCAGGAGTGTCTTCGTCTATATTTGTACTTCAAGTTACAAGATACATTTGCAACAACACTGTTACTACAGACACGTGTATATCGATAAGACTCTAGACGTACACAACTATGGGCTTAACGATCAACTTAACATAATATCATCGTTTCTCACAGTATAATTTCTCACAGTATAATTTTCTATTGTTTGCCTACTGGGATACATTCTCCTGGCAATTTTCCTCATGTTTTTGCTAGGGTGCTCCTTGACAATCTCGGCAACGTCGGCGACAAACTCGGGCGTCCTGGTAGCACCAGTGCCCTTCTTATGAGTCTTGACTTCTGGCCTGAAATTTTCTTTCTTCCTTGAGGCCCCATATGCCTTTGCATGGTTTTAGCAGTATTCAAATGATTCAATGATTTCCTGGCCGGCGCATAGCCTAACTGCAACAGCAACTAGACCATTGTATTCTGAAGATACATCGATTAAAAAGCACCTCGTGCGCCAATGGCCAGACAGCTACTGAGGCTTACAACTTTCTAATGGCGATCTTGAAATCTCGCTACGCTGTGACATCACGGCGCTGTTGTCACGTCAATATATCCAAAATGAATGTTTATATTCCACTACATTCATAATTCGATTCCTACCTAAATTTAGCCAAATAATATTTGAATTTATTCCTGCATATTTTATAAGAGTTTTATCCATGTTTTATGAAAAATAGACAATCTAAGTAAAAATGAAAGCAAGCTGTATGGAATTACTGAACAAATTGCTGCAATTTTATATTGCTAATATGCTCTATAAGAAACCGGTATTTGTGTAACTGATAATCACTTTCTGTCTAACCGTCTCTTTTATTTTTCATCGCGGGTTTCTTTTTTTACCGGTGTAATTACGGGAAACAATATCCAAAAAGACATAATTAATAATTAGATCAAATAACATCTTTGTTTCCTGAGAACAATTGGCTGCGTATAAAAAAGGAATCGTATCCTATGAATTCATTATATATATATATATATATATATATATATATATATATATATATATATATATATATATATATATATGTATATGTATGTATATATATATATATGTGTGTGTGTGTGTGTCTGTGTGTGTGTATGTGCGAATATATATATATACATATATAGATATAGATATAGATATATACACAAACATATATGCACAAGGGGTATTTGTGTTTGTCTTTCTGTTTCACAATTTGGCAAACAATGCTCAATTATATAAGTATCTTTGATGTTTGAATATAGGGATTATTTTCCTTAATCATTAAACACCTCTAGCTAATTAGAAAAATTACAATGAACATACGTTTAAAAGAAGCATGAACCTCATTTCGAATGATGTAAATCGATTTCATGTCATTTATATTATGTAAAGTATTTAATGTTTTTCCTGTTAGTTGCAATAACCAGGGGATCCTTTAATGTCTTCACGATTTTCTTAATAATAGAATTATTAAGTTGGAAATTTCATCGCTACAATTATCTCACGTTTCAGAGAGCAGACCACTGCTATGCTATATATTACATGTTGCGTTCACATACACAAACGGTCCCTAAAAGGCAACAACCCTTCTCTTCACTCGCCAATTATAAAGTAAAAGCAGTGTAGACAGAGCTCATTTGATCAAATGCGCTAAGGAAGAGAAAACTCTTAATTCACAACTTTGAAGAAGGCAACAAAAAATAACTGCGTAATCCTTCCTAAGCGTAGTAATTCACAGATAATAAAGAAAAGAAAACGAGAAACCTCTATATAATATTTTCACAGAATGCATAGCAATTCACAGATAATAAATAAAGTTCAGCGAGACGACAAAGTAGTGACTCAAAAGTCATAGTTATTCATAGATAACAAAGAAAGGACAACGAGACATGTACACAATACTGCCACAAATAGCGTAGAACTTCATAAATAATTAAAAACCGCAAAGAAACACGTTGACACAATACTGCCACAAAAGGTATAGTAAGTCACAGATAATAACGAAAGGTCAACACAGTACTGACACAGAATTCATAGTAATTCACAGATAACAAAGAAAGGACAATGAGACACCACTACACAATCCTGCCAAAGATGGCATAGTAATTCACAGATAAAGAAAACATAAGGCGCCAACTTTAAAAATACTAACACAGAATGTATAGTAATTCACAGATAATAAAGAAAAGACAACGAGACACCTGTACACAATACTGGCACAGAAGGCATAGTAAATCACATATAATAATAAAAAAGACAACGAAACAACTATAGAAAATAATAACACAGAAGGCCTGGCATTTCCACAGATAAGGAAAAGACAAAAGGACACTTCTGCACAATAATGCCACAGAAGTTATAGTAATTCGCAGATGATAAAGACATGACAACGAGACGCTTCTGCACAAGACATAGTAATTCCCTGATAATAAAGAAAGGACAACGCGACACCACACCACAACACAATACTGTCACAATAGCTATGGTAATTAACAGATAAAGATAAAGAAAAGACAATGAAACACCTTCAGAAAATAATGCCACAAAAGGTATAATAATTCACAGATAATAAACAAATGAGAACGAGACACATTTACACAATACTGCCACAGAACGCATCGTAATTGACAGATATCAAAGAAAGGAAAAATCCACTTGTGCATACTGTTGCAACTGAAGGCATAGTAATTCCCAGATAATAACGAAAAGGCAAATAGACACTGCTACACAATCCTTCCAAAGAAATTATAGCGGTTTTCAAATAACAGGGGAAATGAAACCAGAAGCCTCTGCACAGTCATTGCAAAGGAAATATAGTAACAAAAAATATAGTAACAAAAAAATATAGTAACTGTTGAGTCTTGACTCATTGTTGAATCTCGCCTAATGCATGGAATAATAATGCAACACAAAATGTACTTGGAACAAGAATGTATTATAACAAGAAAGTGTACACAATATTTACATCTAGTATTTCTGTATATTTCTGGGAAGACGTTCCTGGAGAATGTGTTGACTAAGTCGCAGTCGATCAGAGTCTCTAGTTGGATCTCGTGATTCCTTCATCTCGTCTTCCGGTACCAACCATTATTTATATAGTCGGTAGTCACCTATGCAGATTAGGTGGATCCTACCACAACAGTAACAAAAAAATATAGTAACAAAAAAGACTATTTACATTATTCGGACTGTTATACTCATCTTCTTTGCCATCTTCACTATGTATCGGCAGTTGTATGAAAGAAAGCTTTCGCTTCGAAATTCCAATCAACTGAAGAAAGCCAGAGCGTACAACGGCCGAAACGTTGTGAATATGGCAATGAAGATGAGGATATCAGTCGGAATAATGTAAATAATATAAGCAATCATAATACCTAATCTCAGAGATATAGCCAGATGTTTACGATACTTAATATAAATCTAAATTTCAATGGAATTGAATGTGTCCTCCCTCAAAAGAGTCTATGTTAGACTCTTCCGCCTACTATAAGATTAGTAGGAAAGAAGGGACAGGGAACAGTGAATAGATTGAGAGCTAGTTCATTCGATACACTCACACTAGTCGTGTAATAATCTCCTTGTGTACTTACTGTTTAATATACGATATATCTGCAAACCTGGATACTGGAAATAAATACCGTGGCCGGAACATATGAGCAACTAGGAATTTTTAAGGAAAATGGAATTAAATGAAGGATACTGAAAAAAGAACGCTTAACGAACTTTTATCATTTGATGACAGAAAAGAGACTCTGAGTGAGGGTAAGGAGAAAATAATTAGGGCTAGGACTGATAGGTAGTTGTTGAGAGCCAGGATATCCATACTGAAGCTACACAGCACGTATTGGACAAGTGAAATCAAATTTTTCTCAAATATCTTCCAAATCTGACTCCAAACCTGCGGCCTATTTTATTCAATTTCTGAAAATATTTTTTTTAAAATACATGAATAGTCCGATGTTTATATCCCTGGTGTAAACAAACTTTTATTTTAATACCTTTCGTTCAATATAAATATTGATATCAATTTATTTTTCTATAGACGTAAGTATTGGATTTTATAAAAAGTTTTATCGGATTTCTTGAGATTTCTAAAATATACAAGTAATACTTGAGAGTGACAAAAGATAATCACATCTGGCCACTTCCTGAAATATGGCGACATACAGTTTTTTTTTGTCAATTATTCAAGGCCAAACTGTGAACTACTTATCATATACTAGTATAATGCTTCCGATATCTGCTTAGGTAAATCAAGTCTTTTACTGCACTTAATAACGTAGGAATCACTTTTATGATCATCTACCCTATTATTAGGAAAGTCTTTCTTTGTAGCATCATCATTCAAAGTGAAATATTGATGTAGACTTAAACAGTTAATATTGATGCTAGATTCAAGAAAGCAGATGATTCAAATACTAAGATGATATCGCTAGATATTCTTTTATATGATTATTACATAAATCATGAAAAAGTGATATATGCACATATAAAATTGTATTGTTTGGTGTTAGGTTGGGAATTAATCCTTCATTTATTCAGGTTTCGTTCAACGAATGTGTTTTTTTGTTTTCATACATTTCTTCTTCGGGTTGGACCATTTATATTTTTATTCAAAGAAAAATGGAGAGTTTCTTCATAATTGGATCCGGATGCATGTCAATAATTTAAATAAATATAACAGAAAATAATTCGTACAGACTTTGCCGCTTGAATTTAATAATATTATTTAATATATATGTATGTATGAAGATGTGTGTGCGTGTGTATGTATGTATGTATGTATCTATCTATCTATCTATCTATGTGTATGTGTCCATGTCTATGTGTGTCTGTGTGTTTATGTGTGTAAAGAACGACGGAGTGATATATATGCAATTTTTGGCTTGTTCTTCCCTATCCAAAGAAAGAGATGATCTATTTATATTCTTCAAACTCGCTGCCTGTCTTTTTGTATGTATGTATGTTTCTATATTTTCAACTATCTATTAATATATATATATATATATCTATATATTCATATCTATCTGTCTACCTCGCTCTTTCTCTTTCTCACTCTCTCTCTCTCTCTCTCTCTCTCTATATATATATATATATATATATATATATATATATATATAACATAAATCATTCATACGAATAACAATTAATGAAGCTGATTATGGCAAGAATCACTCTCGCAAACAACATTTAATAATAAAATATAATCAACATCATATCCGTTACTGAATGGTACGATCCTAAATTCTTATTTTTCTACTAGCCAGGGCTTTCAATCGTATCTGGCTAGTAGAAAAATAAGACCACTCCAGAATTTATAAACAAGGATCGTACCATTCAGTAACGGATATGATGTTGATTATATTTTATTACTAAATGTTGTTTGCGAGAGTGTTTCTTGCCATAATCAGCTTCATTGTTATTCGTATGAATGATTTATGTTATATAAATTGAACACGTACCACATAATATATATATATATATATATATATATATATATGTATATATATATGTATGTGTGTGTGTGTGTGTGTGTGTGTGTGTGTGTGTGTGTGTGTGTAAAACGAGAG
This sequence comes from Acanthosepion esculentum, assembly GCA_964036315.1. NCBI lineage: Eukaryota > Metazoa > Mollusca > Cephalopoda > Sepiida > Sepiidae > Acanthosepion > Acanthosepion esculentum. The sequence continues at coordinate 31,072,611 of OZ038484.1, read as the reverse complement.
ATAGATATATGCAGTTGTTGGCTTGTTCTTCCCTATTTAAAGAAAGGGTGACCTGTTAATATGCTTCAAACTCGCTGTCTCTTCCCCACCCACACAGTCCAGTGCTTCCGATTGGTGAGAGAATCTGAACGCGCCGAATGTCCATTCTTTACGATAGGTTATATTTGTCAGAATTTCCACTATGCGAAAATCCATTTTAACGTTTTGTAACATCCATCAGAACCTCAACAACCCGAAAAGAACATGTGAACTTGCAAAATGAAGATTTTCTTTTCAGAATCGTCTTCTCTTAACTGAAGTACATTATTAAATATATCGATGTCCAGTTATAATATTGGGGCTGTAACCAATACACGTAATGTTTCTAAAGTTTGATTAAATTTTGGCATTTACTTCGTAATTTTAAACATTAACTTTTTGTATTAATCTCACAATTTGAACAGGCTGTGAACCAGACACTCATTGTGTTCGTAATGAACTTATATGGGAGGGAAGGTTTTGTTGTTTTATGACCAACAGGAAGACCGGAATGTAAGAAGCAACGATTCATTGACCACTAGTAAGACAAAGTAAATAAAATAAATGCACGTGCTACTAGGTTGGCATCTCAGTCCCACCCTTTCACTGTCGAAACGGTTAAATGTAACTGTCTCTTCTACTCCAGTGTCTTAAACGTCCTGTCTGTGAAACTCACTTCCTCTTACTTGCTTCCCTGATAGATATAAACTTCAATTATTCAAATGAAATATCAGTTGATATCTTCAGATGCTGTGATCTAATTCCCCGTCCTTCTCTTCATCCTTCCCTCTATCACGCCTCTTTACACCTGATCCCACTCTCTGTAACCGCTTCCGTGCTAGTGGCACTATCACCTTGCTTTAAAAAATTCGGGATCAGGTGGCCGAAAAGTAGTGATTTCTGCTCGTAAATTTATATAAGCAAAATCACAGAATTGTCACTTAAGATCTGGTCGAGATTAGATGCTACGTTATCGGTATAGATTTAGGGGTATAATGTCTCAAAGCTGTCGCAAGATGTGAAGTAGAGATGAGCAGTCACACGGTAAGCGAGAGTCGGCAGTCAGGGTGAAGAGTGACAGATGGGTATAGTAAGAGAGGGGAAGAGTCAGAAGTGCTCTTAATTAACGTAAAAATGTTGTCCTTTAATCTGTCTTGAGAGAAGATAGATATATTGGCGAAGATGTCCGATGTGTCACTTAACTACATCCCCTGACCGAGCCAGCCTACTTTCGTGAATAAAGAAACCCTCTGAACGAAAACAAGATACGAATAATTTTATTCTGGCCATACCATTATTTCAACTTCCGTTTACTCAAATATATCATCTAGTTTTTGCTCACATCGACGCAAACGGGAGTAGAAACACCTCATCATGTAATTTGACCATTCGATGGTGTATTATGTGATGCGTCTGGCTGTACGCATACACATATATATTATTCATTGGAAATGAGCTTTTAATTTTACCTTGTTATTGTCATAAGATGTCAACATATTTACTTAATGGTCATATTGAGGTATACATCGTATTCAGTAAGATTATATTTGTTTTATGTAAATGTTATTAGAAAACATTGCATGAGCTGATTGATCTGTAGAATCAGGTTCCGACATTTTTTTAAATTTTAAATTTTGTGCAAGTTAAACACATAGAGGCTCCCAACCAAGTATAACAGCTGATGCATTTTGATTGGTTGTAAAATATTAATTAGGTGTCGTCAACTACGTCCGAAGGTACCGCCGGAATTTTGACCTCTAGTTGACGCCATAAAATGTAAACATGTTCACGAGCACCCCCCCCCCGTGACCAAGAGAACTAATAAAACCGAAACTTCGACGCGACATGGTCAGTGGGCCCTTAAAATATTGAACCAATTCACTTGACTTCATTGGAAATCAACACAGCAAAGAAGACGAACTAAATTCTTCAACACAACAACAAATCTTGTCAACCAATTCCAAGCTTAACACTCACTCCCACAAAATAACCTATTCCACAACAAGAATCTCCGGTAAAAGAGCGATAGATCTATAAAAATCAGTGAGTCAAGAACAATATTTTTTTCTATTTAATACAAAATAAACAACTGTTTAATTTTCATATAACAACAAATATAGTTAAGTACACCTTTTCATTTGCACACATATAGTACAGCAACTTAAATTCTTTCAGTATCATACACCAAAGAACTCTAATGTGTTTAACAACTTTTGCACTATATAGTATGTATTTGTTGTGTTTATAAAAAATATTTATTGTTGAACAAATTCACAATTTCTTCGACTTGATTATTTCTCTTGTTGTTGTCTTTGTTACATTTGATATTGTAAAAAATAGTTGAGGGTCAGATTTATTTGTATTTATAACCAATTCAGGTTGACCGACCCACTATAGATCAATGACGTTGTTCTGCAATGTTGCAAATCTGAAAAATCAGAAACAGTCCTCATGTTATGGCTCGTTGAACATCTCATTTTTTGGCCAAGTGATTTCTAATAAGACTGGCAAGTTCGTATGGTATAAAGTAGTATAAAAAGAAAGACACAAACCGTCTCTTACCTTGTCTTTCGTTGCAATAACAGTATTCTATAATGGCACGACGTGTCTCATTTCCTTTCCAGGAGTTTTATTTATTTAGCCCCCAGGTGAATCAAGTTTCTTTTCTCATTTTTTCTGAGATATGTTGGTCTATGTATAAATATATATGAACATAAATATATATCTGTTGGATACCTAATTTTTGAAAAATGTCAACACATTCAAATTAATATTGTTAGAATTGGTAAACCATTTCCGTGGCACTTTCAATTCTCCGAACATATTCTCCTGCAGGATGAAGCCCGCACTGATAAAAGCACTTGTCAGGAAAAATTTCTTATCTCATAGCTGTGAATTCAATTTCCGCTTCAGCGGAGAAAATAAAATCTACATCAGATTGAAAAATGAAATAAGAATGGTGTGAGTGGAAAGGGCTGGGGAAGAAAAGAATCTAATAATGAAGATTGAATTTTAAAAAAATCCCTCTTCCGTTTTAAGGAAGATTTCTGGGGCTGACAGAAACCTAAAACAAGAATATGTATAGGGTATCGAGGGAAAATTAGAAAACAGACATTATATAATAATAAATAAAAGCAAATGGAACAGTTTTTCACGAAGCGTTTTGTAATGTGATGGACGTTATCGAAACTAATGTATAGGTTTTATTTTCCAACATATAATATATATATATATATATATATATATATATATATATATATGTATAAATATATATATATATAAATATATATATATATATATATATATATATATATATAGATATATATATATATATATATATGTTGCAAAATAAAATCCTTACATTTGGCATGATATATATATATATATATATATATATATATATATATATATATATATATATATATATATATAATAAAACTAAAGAGAATCAGGATAATTCTGATTAAAGAGGGTTGGCCCAAACAATATGTTATTGATAAAATTGGCACAAAAGTAATAAAAATTAGCATTGAAAATTGTGACAAAAGAGGGTTAGCACAAATGATATTTTCTTGATAAAGCGGTAACCTGAATGAAAAAAAAATCTTTAATGATATATCGAGAAAGATCGTTGAGGACGTGTGTTTATAACCAGTAATTTGAACTTTGGTAACGAGAAGTTCTCTGTGGCTGAATGGTTAAGAGCACATCAGTCTATATGGCCGTTTCCTTATGGGATATAAATTCGATTCTTATTGGGGAACGCATATTTTTACGAAATTTCTCAAACATTCAGGCCGTTAATTAGTAATATTTAATTCAAACAGAGCATGTAATCAATTAAGTTTTATCACTAAAAATAACGTATAGACATATATATATATATATATATATATATATATATATATATATATATATATATATATATGTATATATATATATATATATATATATATATATATATATATATATAAACAGAGGTAAAAAATCTTTAGTTTTTCAAACTTATAAAATTTAAGAACGATCGTACATATACTTCAGCCATCAAGGTAAATGTTGTGGTAGGATCCACCTAATCTGCATAGGTGACTACGAACTATATAAATAATGGTTGGTACCGGAAGACGAGGAGGAGGAATCACGAGATCCAACTAGAGACTCTGATCGACTGCGACTAGTCAACACATTCTCCAGGAACGTCCTCCCAGAAATATACAGAAATACTATATGTACATATTGTGTACACTTTCTTGTTATAATACATTCTTGTTCTAAGTACATTTTGTGTTGCATTATTATTCCATGCAATTAGGCGAGATTCAACAATGAGTCAAGACTCAGCAGTAAACGATGGATTTTGCGCCAGGAAATAAAGGTTTTCTTTCTGTAATTAATTCACATTGTCTTTTTACAGATGGATTTATAACTAAAATCATAGTAAACTATGAGTCCATGCCCCGGCAAAGAATGGTTTTCCTTCAGTCTTTATTAATATGATATTTTACAGGTATAATTTTAACGCATATCAGATATATATGTTTTAGTGACATATCAATATATATATATATATATATAGATAGATAGATAGATAGATAGATAGATAGATACACACACATACACACACACACAGAGGGTGCGAATTGTAAATTGTCGTCTAAATAACGAAAAGTCAAAATAATAATAACCAACGGGGTTTCAGACTGGCATGTTAGGTGGTTAAATGAAAAGGACGATGTGGTCGCAGCCATAGTGTCTTCTAGACGCCACCCTCTTGAACCAGGGAAGCAGTTTCTTCTGAAAGCGCTTGATGTAGGCTTCCTTGTTGTGTCTGAGGCCCTCACCAAAAATTCGGGAGTTATTTTCTTATCACAATATGTTTTCCAACCTTACATACCTTAGTAATCACTATTAGACTCATCCAATTCTTTCAGAATCCTCTGCAGCGTCCTCACATTGAGACCGAAAAACTCTGAGATTTTCAAATTAGATATTCCGGGGCGAATGTCAAGCATTGCAGCATGCCATTTCTAAATGTCTTACGGGGTGAATTGCGTTGTTGCTCTTTTTCGCATTGACAGTGTCCACCTGACCCTACTGTAGTGTGGAGTTTACGACATATACTAATTTGAGACAATTTGCCCATCGCATTCTTTGGGTGTTTGTTTGTGTGTGTGTATGTATGTGTATGTGTGTGCCTATATATATATATATATATATATATATATATATATAAATATATATATATATATATATATACATATATATATATACAGGGGTTGGACAAAATAATTGAAAAACTTGTTAATTTCAAAGAAAATTTATTTAATATGGAGTTGGTTCTCCTTTAGACTCACCTACAGCTTTAATACGTCTAGGAATGGAATCATACACCTTCCTGACTTCATCCAGAGGAATTTTCAGCCATTCTTCCATTAAGACATTCTCCAGCTCTTTAAGACACGACTGTGGAGGACAGCGGCTCCTAACTTGCCGTTCCAATATGTAACACAAATGTTAAATAATACTGATATCTGGAGATTCGGGAGGCCACTCCATGTGTTCTAGCTCACTTTCATACTCTTCATACCAATTCTTAACCACTCAATCGGTATGTATTGGAGCATTAGCGTCTTGGAAGATGCAGTCACCACCAGGTAATAAAACCTGGGCCATTGGATGAACATGATCTCTCAAAATGTTCAGGTAATCTTTCTTGTTTATTCTAGCATGCAGGGCAACTATGACATTGAGATATTCCCATGATATGGCGGCCCAAACTATCACTGATCCACTTCCATGCTTCAATCTTGGAAGAAGGCAGTTAGGGTTGTAAGCTTCGTTTGGCTGCCTCCACACATAAATTCGCCCTGAAGTTGGGATAAGAGAAAAATTTGGACTGGTCTGAGAATATGACTTGATTCAACTGGTCTGCAAACCAGGCATTATGATCTGTGCATCACTTCAACCACTTCTGAATGTTGCGAGTGGAGAGAAGAGGTTTCCTTACGGCGGCTCTTCCATGATATCCAGCCTTATGGAGATCATGACGAACAGTTTTAGTAGAAACTGGACTATTCAGATGATTATTGAACTCAGCAGTCACTTTGGCTGCAGTAGTCCGATGATGTTTTGCCACATTGCGTTTCAATGCACGTAGGTTCAAGTCCGGCCTTAATTGTTACGATTGCTACAGGTTTTACCCTGTTTCACGAATTGCGTCATAGTTCTTGATATGGTAGCTCTTGAAAACTCAAACTGTTCAGCAACCTTAGTGATCGAGGCTCCTGCCTTGCGAGCTCCAACAATTTGTCCTTTTTCAAACTCCTAGATGTTACACATTTAGCTTAAATTTTACTAAATTCTAAAAATAAATAAGACAGAGCCATTAAATTAGATAAATGAACGTATTTACAATAGATTGTTATGGTGAAATATATATAGATAATAGACTCTCCAATCTAATATAAGTAGGACGGGGGTCGAATAAGAAAGTAGTCATCTACCACAACTAGATTACTCTGCGTAATTCTTATTATAACAAGTTCCTAACGTTTTTGTCCGTTGAACCTATTTAGGACCGAATTTAGTACAAATACAGTTTCCACTGAGGAAATAACTCTACAACATAGATATAACCTGAAATTACAAAATTTTAGTTAAAGTTCTTAATATCATAGATCTTTGAAATGTAGCAGTGGAATATTCACCTGTTCCAATTATTTTGTCCAACACCTGTATGTGTGTTTATATATATATATATATATATATATATATATATATATATATATATATATATATATATATATATATATATATATATTACCCAGAAAATATCCAGGAAAGCTTAATTTGCTCGGTCTAAAATTTTCTTTTAATTTCTTCCGTTGACATAAATCATGAAAAACATAAATCTATAACGTTCTGGTACATAAAATTTGCGTAACATTTGAATTCTGATAAACAAGAGGGCGAATTGGTATCAGTAAATCTTAAACAAAACAGAATATTACCCGTAATGTAATCGTATCTTTATTAGCGCATGAGAAAATTCCATGCATATTAAACGGAAACGTATAGTCTGAGTTGAAAAAAAACAGTCTACAAAAATTGCTACAAGAAAGAAACAAACAGAAAAACAAAAAAATTGAATGCGAATATTACAGAGTTAAGACAGAAAATACAATGGAAAGTAACTAATTCTCAGCTAAATAATAATTTTGAAAAATGAATACTAAATTAATGAAGTAATAAAATCATAGACAATGGTGTGAAATGTAGAGAAAAATCATGATAAATTGATACAAAGGAAACCGACATGTCTGAAACACTTTGAATCGCATTTCAATCATGATCTCACTGATCAGAAAATTCACACGGAAATTAAACATACATCAATATATATATATATATTTTTGAATTGGACAGAGTCCGACAATTTATTTAAAGACATATGTCCAATTCAAAAATATATGACGTCATTTGTTTACATTTGATACGCTGGAGCAAATATGAATAGAAGAGATTCATGGAAGATTTAAGTTTAAAGATAGTAAAATCGACCTTGCTAACGAGACTCTTCTCTGTGGCCGAACGGTTAAGGCACATCACGCGAAATGATGGTTCCGTATAGGTTCGATTCCTGTCGGAGAACGAAAATTTTCTATGAAAATTTCTCTGACATTCAGGCCGGTAAATGTTATTTAATACTGTTTATTATAAAACAGCATTTGCTTAAATACTTGTATCTACAAAAAGAACGTTAAACATATTATAAATATCAATATATATCCGATGAGGAAGTCAAGAAAGATGGACTCTCGAAAAGAGAATCCGTCTCCTTGAATTTAAAAACAATTTTCTCAATTTCATGAAGGATATTTATAACAAAAAATGCTTCCTTCTTCCCACAAAAAGGGTATATCGAACATTAATTCTCTATCAAACAAAAAAAACAGTTATATTTGCCAGAATCCTCCCACCTACAGAGGTATCGCAAAGCATTTCATGGACTATACGCTGAGTATATACACGTAAAGATATGAAGTGATGCGCACTGATAATTTACGAATCCCATTCCACATTGCAAACGAACCCACCAATAGAAAACATCGTTATTTCTTTTACACATTTGAGCTCGATATACTGATCACGATGAGGTGGTGACACATGCAACATAGTATTCATGGTTGCCACGAGAATATCAACATTCACTACGAAGTTTTGCAGTAAAGAAAAATCAAGGTAAACCATTTCAAATCAGAAATTATTGTTTAGAATTGAAAGATAAATGAGGGCCCGTACAGTGAAAACATCACGCAGGATGTGGAATTAGTAAACTGAAAACATGTCAAATCCTTCTGTGTGTGGATAAGTTAAAACCAATTTAATATGTGATATAAGGAAAGTGGACGTAGAACTCCCTGTGCTGTGAGTATCTTTAGCCAACACGGCATACTTCTATTGAACCAATACATTAACAAAAAATAAATAAATAAATAAAATAAAAATTGGGCTATTTTCTGAAATATCCTCATCGGATTAAAGTATTCATATGGATGTAATTCATGGCGCCACACACGTTCAGGAATAACTAAACTGTCAGCCTTTTACAAACGTTTTCTCAAAACCAATAATTAAAATGACTTCGAAATATTGTAGACATATTGTCTTTAGTGAGGGTATTCTTCTGTGAAACTTCAGAACTAGCTCTACACAGTCACATACAAAGTACTGTACCAATTAACATAAATGAAACCATCTGAGGACCTTCAACAGCAGCAACAACTAAAATGGACAGCACATGTAAAGAAAGGAGAAACTAATGACATAAATCAAGTTGTTAACATTACACACTGCTCCAAAGTAAGAGTTTAAGAAGGATACCCACACCAATACTGAAATAATAATAACAGTGACCTAAAGAAAGCTATTTTTCCGGAATAATTGTTCTCTGAGATAGATTTTATACATTTCAACCAAATTTTGGGTCAATGAATGCCAAATATTTCCTCATAAGTTTCCTTATTATCATTACAATTAATATTGAAATGTCTGCTGATCGCTTCATTGCTTGAAAAGCAATACTTAACGACAAAGTAAAGTTTCCTTCAAAATTCCTAGATGATATGATGACCATGTTATTTTAAGATAGATATCAGAATTCATAATCTAGGTTGTGGAGCAATTAGTGTTCTTTTTAAGTTATGTTTCACATAAGTTATCATTATTATTTTTTTTGCGTTTTCCTTCGGTATCTTTTGCTAGGATTGTTTATCATTTTGTTTTCTAAAATCTTGGAAAACTTAACAATGAAGAACCTATACTGGCAGCAAACGGCACGCATGCGCATAGAGAATAAATTTACCACATACAAAAATAGAGAGGGACGTAAGGCAAGATTGTGTCTTCTCACCGGACTTATTCAGGCTATACAGCGAAGCAATTCTGAGTGAATTCGAACTCCTTCCGGGATTCGCCAATGGCAATCATAACAACATAAGATACACAGCTGACACAGTACTGATAGCAGACACGGCAAAGAAATTTTAAAACCTCCAAATGAAATTAGCGAAGAAGCGCGAGAAGGGTCTAAGCATAAACTACAAACAGACAGAATGCATGGTTATCAGTAAAAGGATGAGCTCGAAGTGCGATTTGCAGGTCGGGGACAATAAAATGAAGCAGATGTTGAAATTTAGATATCTGGAAAATTTTTAGAGAGAGGACGGCAAATGCGACGCTGAGATCCGAAGACATACTGAGTTTGCCAAAGAACGCATTCCAAAAGCTAGGCAGAGTATTAAGGGACAGGAGGATTATCTTTGGTAACAACGAAAAGAGTACTGAGCTGATATGTGACCTCTGTAACTGCAAGTAATGTTGGACGGTCTCCTCAAAGATGAAGAAGAGAATCGAGGTGGCGGAGGCATGATTCCACAGAAGGATGATAAGGATGTCATGGACCGAACGTGTGAGCAACGATGAGGTTTTGGAGAGGATGCAAACAAGTAGAAAGCTTATACTTAACATCAGGAAGAAGCGGCTGAAATTCCTGGAACACACAATGAGAATGGAGCGCTTGGAGTATCTGATACTCACAGGTTGAATAGAGGGAAAGAAAGACAAGGGAACGCAATGCATGACATACCTAGCGGGCTTAAGTGGGTGACAGAACATGACCTGGAGGGAGTAGCAACAGGTTAAAACTTATTGTGAGCTACAAGGGACAGGGGGAAGTGGAGAGACAATATCACTTACGTTCTGCAAAGACACAGCACATAAAAAGAAGGGGAACATTGACGGGTTCTGTTTATGAAAAAGAGCAGAAAAAATAATTTTATTTCACACGAACAAATTTTCATTCAACGAATGAAAACCTAATTTACAGTAACCAGCTGCAAACATAATTGTTTACTTTAACTCTGTTGTTGGAGAAAATAGATTCTAACAAAGAAGTGCCTGTTCTTTGTTTATTTATTTTTATTTTTTTTTGTTTTTTTATTTTTATTTAGAAAGTTTGACGTATATCACCTTTTAGATACCTACTTGGGATTTGTTAGAACTCTACACTTGTTCAAAGAAAATTTACAAATGGAAAGTGAAACCGTCGGCAAGATTAGAGCAAGAAAACTGTAAGCAGGTCACCAAAGGCGACTCAAGGTAAATAGAACGGTTACTCGTTTACAATATTGGAAAGTAATCAACGAGAATTGTAATCGCAACGGTGAAATCATCTGTTTCATTATAAGGAAACATTCAGTATTTCCTGAGTGAACAATTAAAAATACTGTTGGTTGAGAATGTCACTTAAAATATTTTTACAAGAAAATACGTTTCTCAAGTCCAGTACCTGTTATACCTCTTTTGAGTATTCAAGGCTTTTTTTCCTAATGTTTTTTGAAGTAGTGTGGAATGATATGTCTTTATTTTCTCTTTTGCGCTACATGTACTATATATTTCACTTGTTTAATCTCTTGAAGTGATGCTCTTTCTGTTATTTTGGAAATAAAACACTGTTTTGAATATGTAAATCGTTAAGTGATAACAGAAACCAGGTTTGCAGATATATCATATATTAAGCAGTAAGTACCCCAGAAAAGTATGACACGACTAGTGAGTGTGTATCGTATGAATCACCGCTCAGTCCATTCACTGTTCAATGTTCCTTCTCTCCTACCAAACTTATAGTAGGCTTAAGAGGTAAGACACAACAAGAAAAACCTACCAGCATAAATTCGTGCACCCTTAACTATATAAGGTTACCCCCTAAATTACTAAAAAATAGCAATTATAAAAAAACTAATAAAACGTGCAAAAATCCATTCATCCACAAAACAGATTTTCTACAACGAACTAAAAAATATTAACGATCTTTTATTAATAATAAATTTCCTAATTATATTGCTGATGAGCAAATAAGATGTTCAATCTGAATTTTTTAATACAAGGCAAATAGAATATAACACCTCTTCAACTAACCTCAAGCGTATTAATCTTTTATATCGCAATCAAATACATTCTAATTATAAACAAGGCGAAAATATCCTAAAAAAAATATACTAACAAATTCACCACAGATACTAACAAAAAAAATCCAGTATTTACAATTTAATTATTCGTAATGACTCTTCTCCGCCGATTAACGTTTTACAGAAAACCAACATTGTATATAAATTTAAATGTACTCTTGGAGATTGTACCTCCAATGTAAAAAAAATAATATTTATGTTTGCCAAACTACGATCACATTGTTTCGGCGGCTCGGTTTTCCTTTGAATGATCCGTCTACTTGTCAACATTCGCAATTCAAAAATCTTGTTGAAAATTCATCTATACTTTTTCCTGAAAATAATAAACATAAACTAAAATTGTTGAAATTATCTGTATTAAAAAATTAAAACCAAACCTTAATAAAATTAATTATGAATACTGCAAAATCTTGAAAAATGTTAACAGTAGATAGTTTATAATATCGAGATTTGTATCAATAGTTCATAATACTTTTCTTTTCTCCTTTTAAGAAAAACATCGGCAACCTCATAACTTACTTATCTCCGCTGGAATGGTACTCAGCTATTTACACTAAACTTAGTGTTCTTCACTTCACTAGTAAAAAAAAAAAAACTTTACAGATTTCAGCAATTTTTCCGATTCAAATTACTGAACACTATAATATTTATATTGAAATAAACAACACCCGGATGATGACATTGTGCTAACGTCGAAAGTACTCGGAATAAAATATGTATCAACACAACAATATTCTCTTTTCTTTTTATAATGACAAGAAAAAGTATGTCCGTAAATATGAAAGGATCCAATTATGAAAATAAGTAGAGTAAATTTTGTCAAAATTATTCAATGAAACATGTCTCAATGGAAACATGCCGCCAGATTATACGAAATATATATCTCCCACTGATATTAAGTTTTACTCTTCAAGTAAAATTGAATTGAGTTCTATAGGCCGCTGGAGTATTTCGTGTAGAAACATTTCGTATAGAGAAAACGTTAAAATTCTCTACTTGCCGTGCGGCGATGGTCGAAATATAAAAGGTCTTACTGATAATCACCAAATCAGTCGGGTTCAATCAATTGAAGTAATCGGACGTATAGCCACACTTCTACAGCGAAACAGTCAGTCTATGGATTACTATATATATATATATATATATTCATACATGTTTCATTAAATAATATAGACAAGTGTTGTCTATTTATTTTATGTAAGTTCTTTTCATATTGTCTGATAAGCTTAATACTTGCCTATATTATTTAATGAAACATGTATGAATGAAAAAATGCTGCCTAAATACACACATTTTAATATATATATATATATATATATATATATATATATATATATATATATATATATATATATATGAAATTATTAGGAGGATTTGAGATAATCATAATTAAGTAATTCATTGAGTTTTAGAAGAAACCTCAACTTCTAAAACTCCATGAATTACTTAATTATGATTATCTCAAATCCTCCTAATAATTTCTTGTATATCCTTGCTTGAACCGGCTTCTAATGCTCTGGAAGGAGAGGCTTGGTGATAGTAGTCGTGGCTCGCGGGGTCAAAATCCTCGTTTAAAGGAACTTGGATGAGTTCCACTACGGAATATGTGAATGAGCGGCGCTATGTCGAGTTTAATTCGTTACGTCTTCGTCGCCACCGGTACCCGTGGTGCAGTTAGTATGACGTTTGCATAATAACCTAACTGTGCGGGTTTCAATTCCTGGTAGTGGATGCGCACTGCTAATGAATCCCAAATATAGGCCGAAACGGCCGTCCAGTGCATTCTGTTGAAGCTTATTCTAAAACTCAATGATTTACTTAATTATGATATATATATATATATATATATATATATATATATATATATATATATATATATATATATATATATATATATGGACAGTAACGTCTTTTAAACACGTTTCCTTGAATATGTTTGATGATTTTCTAATGGAGTTATCTATCCATTTTTCCGTTAGGTGTCAGTAAGGAAGTGCAAGAACTTCTGTATTTTCCATTGACACAAGCGCTTTCAGCCACTTCTTTTCTTGTTTGACATTTTTTTAAAGAAAATATCCCCCTTCACTGCGAGATGTTTCCAGTAACGGGAGCTGTACAGGATGCCAGTATGATTTTATGTATGCACAGATATATATATATATATATATATATATATATATATATATATATATATATATATATAGGTAACTATACTCGTGTCGAAAAACCTTCGAACTCTTGATTTAACAACAGCCAAATCAATCACGAAGGAAAAGAAGGTTTTAAAAAAAGAAAGAGCCAGGAACATGAAAGTCTGTCGAAAATAATCGCACAGATACAGGTTCAAGGCCCAAAGAAAAAACCCCGATACGAGTAAACAACTAACTAAAGAGCTCAATACAAGCGTAGAGCAAACCTAGTCAAACCTAATGAGCCAGACACACCTACCAAGGTTTCACTTAGGCAGATCGTCAGGGTCGTCAAGAAAAGAAGTGGCTGAAATTCTATAAGTAAACCAAAATTACTGCTTAATACACACACACACACATGCACACACACACACGCACATTCACACACACGCACATTCACACACACACACACACACACACACACATATATAAATATATATATATATATATATATAGTCAAACCTAATGAGCCAGACACACCTACCAAGGTTTCACTTAGGCAGATCGTCAGGTGTGTGAATGTGCGTGTGTGTGTGCATGTGTGTGTGTGTGTGTATTAAGCAGTAATTTGGGTTTACTTATAGAATATACATTCCGCAGAGAGCCCTTTAATAAGAAAAGCATTTCTCGGTATAATGAGCCCCACTTTGTTAATTTCCTGTCTTTTTGAAGAAGGACAACGTCGTGTCCCAAAACAGTGAGTTTAAAATATTTCTCTTCGTGCTTCAATTTTTTTTTTTTTTTTTTTTTTTTTTTAAGCGTATCACCCCAAACAAGGCCGGTGGCCACTATAACGCATGGGGTTACAGAAGGGTTGGAGGAAGAGCATATAGGAGTGGTAAAGGAAGGGATGTGGAGAAAGAGAAGGACGGAGGGTCGATCGAGGTAGGGGGTTACGGGAGATATAGAGCGAGAGCAGATAGGAATGAAAGATGTCAGGAAGTGGATAGATCAAGGCAATTGGAGATGACGATTGACGCTACACTTAAACCGTTGGAGATTGTATTTGTCAGGGAAACAGTAATAGGGAAGGGAGTTCCATAGGCGAGATGTGCGAGACATGAAGCTATTGGAGTAGAAAAGACGTAAATATTAATTTTATTGGCAATATTTTTTTATTATTTTGCTGTCTTTTTATAACTCAATTTTCATTAACCGGCCTATTATATATATATATATATATATATATATATATATATATATATATATATATGTATGTATTTTAAGACATTTTTATGTTTAACATTTTTTATAGATACAAATATTTAAGTAAAAGCTCTATTTATAACAAACAGTAAAGAAAATATTCGTCTTCCGGAGAAAATGTGTAATACTCCGTTTGAGCACCAATAACAGAATACTTAATAAAGAACTGAGTTAATTAGCAGATGTAGGCATAATACAAAGTACCTACTGCTTTATCTGCCACCCTTCTAGGATATTTTGTTTATTTGAGGGTTTTTTTCCTAATTCCTCCCTCTTGTATATCCTTTAGTGATTAGCTCCACCCACGGAATTTTGTCGAATTTTTATTTATTTTTTGTTTATTTTATTTTCTCTTCCTTGAAGGTGGGGTTATCCAGGAATGTTTTAAATAAAAATATGTTGATCCATTTTTTTCATGATGCTTTAAGGTATGTGTTACGTTCATGAGCTATAAAAAGCTGTTCAAACACTTCTTTCGTTTGTTCGTCTGAAGATCACGTGAGCGTGAAACATGAGCTATGGACCGTCATTTGTGAGGAGTTAACGCTGTGAAGGTTTTTCTGATCTCTCTAGGAAATCTAGGCGTTCAGCACTTGACTTTACCTAGTATGTAGGTGTTTGCATTTAGGCAATTTTCGTTTTTCTGACTTTGCTAGATATTTTCCATTCATTACGGTGTTAGGTCTTTTGGTAAAATCTCCGGTGATTTCACCACCATGCCTGTTTGATTTCTTTTTTTTTTTTTAGTTTTTTTTAAATTATGAACACCAATTACTTTTAATTTACAATTTGTATATTGTCATGATAAGAAATGTTATTAGAATTGTTTGGAAACCTAAAGTATTTCCATAATGCATAAATCGTTGCTTCTTTGAACATCAGCCATAAGATTCAAAGATATGTCAGTTGCCATTTTAGTCCAAAGACGATTTCCCCTAATTATTAATAGCTTTAGGACAATAGCCAATCTTGCACACCTAATAATATTAAAATTTATCTAAAACATTTGCATATCACCACTCTCACTTCCATTCTCTGTCTTTCCATGTTAATCTTTCTCACCTCTTTTTTTCTTTCTGTCTTTTTTATCTTCCTCACTCTCCTCATTTATATTTACACACACACACACACACACACACACACATATATATATATATATATATATATATATATATATATATATATATATATATATATTGGAAATAAAAACGGCATTTACACACACACACACACACATATATATATATATATATATATATATATATATATATATATATATATATTGGAAATAAAAACGGCAAGACAAGCGTTACCATTCATGATTAAAAAATAACCAGCCAACCAGTTTCGCTCTAACTCAACAGAGGGAAGACTACATATTACCATATAAAATATAATGCTTCAGAAGAATGATCATTATTAAGGACGGAGAAACAGTCAACGCTAAAATTCGTGGCACAGCATTTCAGCATTCGATGGTGAAATGATAATAGATGTTGACAACGCGTACAGAAATAGGACGTCGCTTTCTAAACATTTTTGTAACTTTTTAAAAAAATAGAACTTGTACATCTTTATATGAACCGTGTTTCCTATGTTTACATCAATAATTTAAAATAATGAAATTTGAGTATAAAAATGCTCTGTTAAAATAAAGGAGTGAATTAACTGTAAACTGCCGACATGCTTTATCTTTTACCTTAAAATAGAGTTAAAATTTTTAAAAAAATTACGTATTGCTATTTCTATAGCCATAATTTATTAAAATATAATGGTCAGCCCTCTACCGTTAATTATCTTATTTTGTTTATTCAGCTTAAATATTGCTATACATTGTCGTCTATTTATTATTATTAACATCGTTTATCGATGTTACACAATTTGAAAATTTTCTACAGGACATTTTAAGAATCTTCCAGAATATAAAAAAGTTAAAAAATTCTGTTAACTTTACGTGTGATTAAACTACCCCTTTACATCAATAAATATGACATCACGCACTTGGCTACAATCACGATGCATTTGTCGCAGCTATATTCCCCGCCATCATCAATGATGCCATGTCTATGTGCCATTTTATCGGGACATGAGAAAATTAACTCACCCGCCTTCACCCGCTGACCATATTTTTTCTATTTAGTTTAGATATGACATTTCATTGATTAATGAAGACATACACACAAGTCTAATTTTAATCCTGACCATTTGCCCTCAACATTTAACTTTCGGAAAAGAGGTAACGATTTGTTTTTAAATTTCCATAACATATAATTTTGTCACCAGTTACCTGGCATCGGCTGAGGAATTACATCCATAGTATTGAAAGATGAAAACTTTTTGTGCCGCGATTAAAAATACTGTTATTATAATCTCTTATACTAAATCTCTAATAATAATAATAATAATAATAATAATAATAATAATATATATAATTATAAATATATATATATATATATATATATATATATATATATATATATATATATATATATATATATATATACAGTTGCGGCCAAAATGTTCAGAACGGCATTGTTTTCGTCAGAAAAGTAGGTATAAGTTTTTATCAAAGTTGTTTTATATACTATAAATTTCACAGACAATAAATACGATATCATTTGTTATTGTTTGACATTTTGCTGTAATTTGAGAGGATAATACAAAAGTTATGGATGATTTAGTGATTTTACTGCAAAACCCATGGCGGCTAAAATGATCTGAACGGTTGCTTTACTCCGCGTTTTAGTATATTTAAACAGCGATCTCTAATTTTTTAAAATTTGTTTACGTGACGGTTCGTTTACGAAACATTAGTAAGAATATCTGAAGTGTACTTTGTTAATATAATGCCACTTACTCCGTTACCAATTCGTCAGCAGATTATTAAGCTGCGAAAGAGGGATAATTTAAGTATTGTGTCTACTGCAAAGATTGTTAACAAGTCAAAATGTGTTGTTAACGGTAGTCTTAAGGTCTACAATGATTGGGGTTCGTGTGAAGCAAGAAGGTCTTCAGGTAGGCCAAGAAAAACGACCAAGAGAGAAGATCGTGCTATGGTAAAGTTGGTTAAAAAAGAACAGATTTAAAACTGCTGCTGCTGTTTCTCGGGAAATGAGCATTGCACTGAAGAAAACACTCGAAAATCTGTCTCGTCGTTTAGTTGAACATGACCTACAAGCAAGAGCACCTGCAGTGAAGCCACTGATCAGCTGCAAGAATAAAAAGTGTCGTCTTACCTTTGCAACCGAACATGTGTTGTGGTCTCAAGAAAAATGGCAAACGGTGATGAATCTAAGTTTATGTTATTTGGCTCAGATGGGAAATGGTACATTCGTCATAAAAGTAGGTGAAAATTGACGCCTAAATATCTTAAGACTAGTGTTAAATTCGGTGGAGAAAGTGTCATTGTTTGGGGGATGATATCTTGAGATGGTGTGGGCCATTTGGTGCGATATCTGGGAAAGGTAAATGCTGGAGTTTATAAACAACTTGTAAAAGATCATGTCTTGCCTGTGCTGAGAAATTCAACTAAGCGACCACCCATATTCATGCAGGACAATGTCCCATGTCACAAGGCTAAGGTGGTCATGAACTCCCTCAATGCTGAGAAGGTTATTGTTATGGATTGGCCCGCTCAAAGCCTAGATCTCAGTCCTATTGAAAATGTGTCGTATATTCTAGGAGAACGTTTGAAAGCCAGAAATCCTAAAACAACCGAGCAATTATGGAATGACCTTCAGGAAGAATGGAATAAGATCACCCAGCAAGAAATTGAAAATTTAATTTCCTCATGCAGTCGAATATGTCAAAGTGTGATTGAAGCTAAAAGGCGTCACACAAAATATTAAATAATTCCAGTATTCTCTGTCATTTTTTATTATTTTGTTATTTTTCAACCATTCTGATCATTTTGGCCGCCATGGGTTTTGCAGTAAATCACTAAATCATCCATACCGTTTGTATTATCCTCTGAAAATACACCAAAATCTCAGACAATAACAATTAATATTGAATTGGTTATCTGTGAAAATTATAGAATATAAAACAACTTTGATAAAAACTTATACCTACTTTTCTGACGAAAACAATGCCGTTCTGAACATTCTAGGCGCAACTGTATGTATATATATATATATATATATATATATATATATATATATATATATATATATATATATTTGTCATCCACAGACAGACTGTTTCGCTGTTTCACAGCTCATCAGTGTGACTAGACGTCCGGTTGCCTCTAGCTAGGATCGGAACACGACTGAATTTGCGCCAGTCGGAACTTCTACCAGTAAGCTGTCGGCGCACGGCAGGGATGAAGGTGAATTTTAGCGTGTTTATTTTTAGATTTAGATAAACACACAGTAACTGACAGTGACTCTATTCTGCCGAAGAGTCGTGCAATATTAGCTTAAATAGTCACTGTTTACAAACTCACATCTCAAACCAAAGAGCTCAACCGAAATTAATTTTTCAGGAGCCAATATTTTTGTCATCCACAGACAGTTTCGTTGTTTCACAGCTCATCAGTGTGGCGAGACGTCCGGTTGCCTCTAGCTAGGATCGAAACCCGACTGAATTTGCGTCAGTCGGATGAATACACACACACACACACACAAAGACACACATACACACACATATATATATATATATATATATATATATATATATATATATATATATATATATATATATATAGAGAGAGAGAGAGAGAGAGAGAGAGAGAGACATAGGATATCTCGAATATTCAGACAGAAATGAATAAATATACTGTTTAATAAATAAAGATAGCGTCTACTCAGATGTGACTGTTCGGTAAAGAATAGCGTCTAAGTAAAAAAAAAAAAACTATGTTAGATTAATGAATAAAAATCCATCAGTTCTTTAGCAATTGCTTTGTTTGCGTTAGGATACGAAAGTGAGCAGAAACGTATGTTTTGAGAATCTAGGAAAGATTTGCATTTATTTGTCACTATTCGGTTTTGCACGATCGTAAACGCATTTCGTGGCTGAGAGATCGAAAGCACGTCGGATCTAACGACGGTTTCCCCCCTGCTCGTGTGGAACGCAAGCTAGAATCCGGCCTGAGTACGCGTGTTTTTATCATTGATAAGAAATCTCGAATATACAGGCCAATAGACGGATATAAACAAATAAGTATACCGTTTTAAGAAATAAACGGAAATCTGCTCACACGGTGCTGTCGACAAAAATAATTCCTACTTAATAATATGATTATATATGTTACTTAGTCGATTTCGCATTGAGTTTAGCCAACCTCTCGCTAATCTTCGACAATATTCACGGTTGATATTTAAGCGAACTACATTCTTTGGTTCCACCAGTCCAATTCTTCACATCTAGCACACGCCATTCCACGTACAGTCATTCGACCTACTCTCATCATCATATTCCTTTAGTAAGGAATAAGTTAGAGAACTTCTTCCCAGAGCTGATCTAATGTGGAACCGATTCCTGAGGTAATGTTTTTTCACCATAGATAGTAACTACCCTAACCTGTGTTATTGTTCCTCATTAATTATGGAAATTTCAAGTGTATAGCTTCTGTTATATCTATCAGGCTAGCATCATTATTATACATGTATTTTTAAATCGTTATTAAGTAAAACTTATTAAAAGTTTCTATCTGTGTTCAACCGCTGTTAACAGAAACCGCGATACAGATTTGTAATAATTTACTGCGGGATAGGAACATATTAGTGTATCCTAATGCATACACGTTGTAGATAAATTTACACCTATAGAGCGTTAGAACCTTTTTTTTTATTTTTCGTTGTATTTTCTATGCTAAAAAAAGTGTGCGGCCGATAACACGCACATCAATATTCTATATTCGAGAGCTGTACGACGATGCGTGAGCGAATGTCTTTTCTTTTAATAATACTTAACGCCAAGTGACCATGAAATCATCTTACGATTGGTGACCCTTCCCGATAAATGAACAGACATCCAGAAATAGAACCATTCAGGACAAGACCCCTTTATTTCTGGCCATGTCGTTTTCACTTCAACTCTGATATAATACCGTGAAGAACACTATTCTCCTTTTGGTCAGTGCCAATAATATCGATAAATTGATATTTTTTTCGCTTTTCTATCTCCTATCTGACCCATGGTTAGTATCGCTATGAACTTTATCTTCATGAGAAAAAAAAGCCACGTCGGACAGTCTTGAAGGCAAGAGAGTTGTGCATTTATCACTGGTAGTTACTATTTTACTTGTGTTAAACTTAGGATTTTGAAAGATGTTATTTCTGAAAGGCCACACCTTTTTTTATATCTTTCTAAGGTCAATGTTCTTTAAACTTGACCCTAGTTTGATATGCTGGTTGATTTCTTAAAAAATACACACCTGGGATATTAGACCATACTTTCGTACTAGTTGTTGTGAATTAAACCCGAATAGATTCGTGTATTTCGATATTTAGATTAGATAGATCTTATTCAATTAAGACCTTTAGCGCTACATATTTTTTACATAATATTTTCTCCAACTAGCTATATGTTAGATTAAACTTAGTTTAACATTTTCGATAATATCATTGGTCCTCAAAAATATAATAAAATATATATCCTAATATGCTTTCATATTATAAAGATTCACTATGTTTATCGAAAACGGCCCATCCTAGCGTAAATATAGTTAGAGCAATATTCAAACTGTTAAAATTGTTTCTGTTAAAATGCGCTTACTTAAACATTAAATAACATTCTTGTCCTGATCACAATACTCCGAATACATGCTAAATCATTGTAAATGAAAAATATATGTCAGTTATCTAAATAAGAATATATCAGCATACTATTACAGAGTTATAGCATACTAATTACAGGGTGTTCTTTTAACTTTGTACGTAAAACGAAATATTCTTGAAGCTTAGTGATAATTAACCTTTTGTAAAATAATAATAATAGATTGACTCTAAATAGGAAGTGAAGTGATAGTGATTGATTAACATCGAAGAAGGCAGGTTAGAACTTAAAGCACTAAACCAAGGATTAACTCTATTCTGCTAATGTATATTTAGAAAATATACTGTCATGGACATTTCCTGATAAGGAAATATCCGTTGTTCATTAACTGAGTAGACAGCACTACTGTAGTTTGAAATTTACAAAAACGTTTCCTGGAATGTTTTTTTCTTTTCAGGAAAATAGGTTTCTCAAGTCCAGTAGCTATTATAACTCTTTCCAGTGTTGATGCAGATTTACTTCCTATCATTTTATTTGAATGAGTGTGAAATGTCTTGACTAGAGCCTTATTTCCCCTTTGAATTACGCCTGATATCCATTTTAGCTGATGCTTCTGTTGAAAGTCGTAAAGTGATTTTTGTTTCTTGTTTTGTGATTCCAAATTCTACTCGCTCGGAGTGATATTTAACCCTTAATCATAGAAAGCGGTTGTATGCTGCTGACAGTTAAGATAATTCTGGACTGCTTTTGCGCCATGAATGACCGCCATCTTGTGAGATTTATAACTGCTAAATAATAGTGAGGATAAAATAGTTAAGAATAGGGCAATGTTACAAAGGCAGAGCGAAAAAAGATGGTATTCTTGGAAATTTCACATTAAAGCGGAAATATACCTACAAAATCAGCATATGAAATTTTGATTTAACCAATGATATAAGTCATATATATTTAACTAATTCGTAGTGATTATCATTGAATATAGACAGTTTATTTTACATTTTCTATTAATGAAACGAGAGAACAAGCAATATTAGCGTCCTGGGTATGACGATAAACTACATCCGAGTCCTGGATACGACGATAAACTACATCCGCGTCCTGGGTATGACGATAAACTACATCCACGTCCTGGGTATGACGATAAACTACATCCACGTCCTGGGTATGACGATAAACTACATCCATGTCCTGGGTATGACGATAAACTACATCAGCGTCCTGGATAAGACGATAAACTACCTCCAACAGCAACGCCTCTAATCAGGAGGTTTGTAGAGCGTGGAAGCACCTCTTAATAGCTGATATTCCCAGGTCCACCCTGACCCGGAGTGGTAGCATATGTTAGGATCCCAGCTAAGGGGCAAATAGTTAACCCCCAAACTATGAAAGTGTAAAAATAGGTTTTAATACCAAAAACGCTTTGAAAAAGTTATTACCAGTAATAAGTTTTTGAAGAAAACAATTATTACAAGCAATCCCTTTCTGAAAAAATATATTACCAGCTAAGCATTTTATAAAAAAATTACAAGCGATACAATTTTGAAGAAAAAGTATTACCATGGATAGATTTTTTAAGGAAAAAAATCTTACCAGTACTACATTTGATAAAAAAATAGAAATATTACCATCAATAAAAATCTTGTCGGCATTAAATAACCCATTGAGGTTTTGATATGCCGTAAAAGAAAACAAACGAAACCAAACAGCATTAACATTTGTTCTTATGGCTGCATATCCGGGTAGTGTAACGGAAAATTGGATTGGTGGGTACAATTCAAATTCAACCTTAATCTCTTGATTTCATTTTAACATATATGCTGTAATGAATTTGGCCTACCGACGTTTGGCCGACGGACGTTTGGCCGACGGACGTTTGGCCGACGGACGTTTGGCCGAACGGACATTTGGCCGTCGGACATTTGGCCGTCGGACGTTTGGCCGAACGGACATTTGGCCGACGGACATTTGGCCGACGGACGTTTGGCCGACGGACGTTTGGCCGAACGGACATTTGGCTGATGAACATTTCACCGAAAATGTACAAGTCAAAATAGCAATAAGCAATAATTTAAGTATTTTAATTAGCAATATTATAAGGTAGAATAGAACTAATAATTAACACTGAATTTTCGAGTGATTAAATTACTAAATCTAAATGTAATGTTAAACGTTTTCTTATTTCAATATTTGTTTATTGAAATTAGTATTTAAAAAATATTTTAGTGTATTTGGGTAAAAAGTAGCTCCTAATTATTTAAATTTGTATTTAAAACTAAGATAAAAATCTAGTTGATTCCTTTAAGATAATGATCATTAAAAGCGAAATTGAAAAACCTTTCATACGGTAAAAGCTTATTTTGACTCTAGTAAAATGTGTTTTTTCTCTCAAAATAATTAGCATCTTAAAGTAATATTTGAAGTATAATATATACGGAATAGATTTTAAAAATAAAAACTGTCAGAAAACAAAAAAAAAAAACGAAAAATTATAAATTAATAATGTAAATAAATATAATTATATATAAGCACGTTACAATAAAGAATGAGACATACGTGGAAGTACGCTGCAACATTTTCGGCTAAATGCCCATTCGGTTAAATGCCCGTCGGCAAAATGTCCGTCGGCAAAATGTCCGTCGGCAAAATGTCCGAGTACCATTTTTCACTTCAACTATGGATTAAATAACAGAGACGACTGACAAACTCTGAATTTTAAGACAATGAGAATAGCACTATGTATTAATTCCACTATATAAGTGAAGGGATACTTGGAGATACCGTATCTATTTTGATATAGCATTGAAGAAAATATAGCAGTGAGTTATTTATTCATATTAAATTGATTTTCTCGGTGCCATAGAAATCAAAGTGACAGATGTCCCATCTACTTTTCATTATTTATTATGAATGTGCATACGGGAAATCAGTTATTCGCCTTAGCATTACATGTTGATAAAATCTGGTTACTCTATCACTCTCTTTACGGCAGATTTTCCACCAGACCATAACACACCCGCTATGCTGCGTTCCGTCACTCAACTCAGCCCCATTCCCATCATATTCCAACGGTAAGTAGTGAAATCAATAACTTCTGCTCCAGGAATGTTGGTATGTAAAAAGACCTCCACATTTGATGCTTCCCTAATCATTAGAATTTTCATATTGTAATATCAGCAGTCAACCGTTATGAATTCGCTATATCTTTATAATATGCAACTCTCTCCTTCACTATAGCCTTATTGCAGTAACCCTCTAACCTGAGTGGCACTTGGGCCTTGTGTTAGATGAACAATAGTAAAGACAATAACATTTAAAAGATAGGAGAAAACTGACTGGAGTTAGATTGACCTGGCAAAAATGGAAGTAGCCTGTGACGGATAATGACATTGTTTATCGGAAAATAAGCATCCGTTTTATTGGTTTGCTTTCTGGCTTCCGTCTTAGAAATCTATGGGCAATTATATACGTCTATTCATTTGTGGACCATACTTTACCAGAAACGACCAAAACTCGCTACTTTAAGTTAAGCCTCTCCTGTCTCGTTCTGGCACAACGAAATACATCTTCAACAGTCACGCTTTATAAATCGAGGGACGTAAAATTATTTTATTTTTGGATGCTCTGATCCGGGTTGTTCGGGCTGGGTCGGGTCGATAGACCTGGCATTTTGTCAGTTGGCTCAGAACCCGGTGAAGCATGAGGGGTAAAATACAATATTCAAACTGGATTTCGTCTGTCGATTTGACTTCTAACTATTGTCTTTTCTTTCTCCATCATTGTTTCTGCTTTTTTTTTTTACTTATTCATTCGCAATATTTATTCTGTTGGAAATTTTATCGGGTTTCTTTATATCTTTCCTTCATAGGGCATGGGGTCAGTGTTTACTCTTCCATATCTTCATTCTTTTTTCTCTTCTTCATAAGATTTTCCTTACCTTATTTTACATAGCATATTACTGTATGTTTCTTCAATGAATTTAATTCCTTTTCTTCTTTAAGCCCTTCCTTTTATTGCTCCACGTGTCCTTTGTTTGCAATCAAATAATCAGTACCATTGTTACGTTCCTTACTCTCGTTTGAATTGTTCAGTTGAATGAGAGTGTTTTTGTTTATTATTTCATCTCAATCAAGGAGACGTCCTGGGTAAGATGATAAAATTCACCCGTGTCTGGGTAAGACGATAAACTACGTCCAGCAGCAAGACCTCTGATCGGGAGGTTTTGAGGAGCGTGGAACCACCTCTCAATTGCTGGTGTTCGCAGGTCCACCCTGACCCGGGCTGGTAGCATCTGTTAGGGTCCCAGCTATGGGTAAATAGTTAGCCCCCAATCTGGGGTCAAAACACTATGAGTCTGTAAAATATATTTTAATACCAGAACTATTTTTGTAAAAGGTGGAACTAGAAGAGTCTACCCAAGTGACGAAATAAAGGGTTCAGTTCGATATTCCAACCCCCTGAAGAAGAACGGAGCGTACAACGGTTGAAACGTTGTAATAAATATGGCGACAAAGCTGAGGACAATAGTTCGAATAATGTAAATAGTCTAATGATTTCAACATTATAAATGATAAGAACGTTTTGCTATTCTATTACAACGCTTCTATTCAGGAAGCCAAGGTACCAAAAAGACAAACACTTCCAAAATATTACCATGAAAATAAGTATGGAAGAAAGCATATGGAAGCCTCATTACGGCGATGGGAAAGTGAGTGAAGCCGTCATTCCAGGTGAGGATCTGTAATGTAAGAGATCCTTCTGATATTGTCAAAAGACTCTTCATATATAACAAAACCTCCAGAAGAAATGTGCAAAACAATATTCAATGCACAGACGAATGGTAGGCTCATGAAAGTGCAAGACACAGTGGGGTGAGAAAAATAATTTTGCATGAATCAATTTATGCCATATGTACTTAATTTATCATAAAAATTTAGAATATGGAAATAATAAATTCTGAACACTTTAAAGGCCTAGGTAAATCAGTCAATCATAGCCATTTAAGTATATGTGATATTGAACACAAGTATTATGCTGTGGCTACCTTTGTGCAACAAGATGTTACAAAGCGTAAATTTTTACCAGAAACATCGGGTAATTTTCGGAAATAGCATTTTAACCATTGACACTTATATAATATGGGTAACTGCAATGATTCGCAAAATAATGAGTATACACAATGAAAAATGCTCCCAAATTCATAATAAACAAAGGTTTATCCTTATAATATTTATATTATTAATACAGGAAAATGAAGAATTTTTCCATTATTAAATTATATATTTAATCCAATTTAGTACCTTCAAAATTTTGGTTAAACTCTTTTTCCGACCCCAGCAAGTGAACATTAATTAATACAAGGGAATTTTAACGATTTTTTACACTGCAAAAATTATTGATTAGATAATTCTGATGAACGTCAAATAATTGTGGAATTTTAATGAAACTTTTAAGAATTATTCACAATTGAATGATATTATTGTAAAAATATTTCAATTTTTAGAACATTGTGGTATTTTATTTACATATGTAACCCACTCACAACACTTAATTCATGAAATTTCGAGAAATTGATTTTTGTATCGCTTAATTTTTATATTCGTCCTAGGAGAATTTAAATCAACATACTTTTTACCTTTAAAACAGGACTCACTGTTACTAAAAATCTGCTCTGAATAGATAAAATAAAAAAAAGTTAGAAATAGACATTTTTATTCAGAAAAGCTTTTTATTTGCTTTGGTGAATTAGATATATTTGGAACACTCCTGAAGAATAATTAATTTTTACAAGAATTGTTTTCATTTTTAAAAATTTCAATTAGAATAATTTATAGTTTTAAATCTTTTAAAATTTTAGATGAATATATACCTGTTGACATTGTTATTAATGAAAATTATGATACTTATTATAAATGCAAATACTTATTCCAGTATGTTCAGCGACCCCAGTATTTTAAAAATAATTTTGAATTTTTTTGTGTGTGTATAAACGTGTCGATGCTTGTAAGTACGCACGTTCTAACACGACATTATCAGAAAATAAGAACGGTGACTATAGTTAATTTGAAGTTAAAACGAATGTACTTAAAATTCGATAACATATTAGAATACAGAGAATATTTCCTAAATTTCTGACAATATTTCCTAATTTTTTTAGATTACTGAGTAGTTAAAATTAAATCAAAAAGGCGGTCACGTTATATTTGCTTAATACTATTTAGAGATATGTCCGATTTAGAAAAGCTTTCTAAACTTAAGTCTATCGGGATAGTTCTCAACACCACAGAAAAACACCCACTTTCGTAAAACTTTGTTTCAAAGCAGATTGAACTTTAAACCAGCTACGTTTCCTCACATAAAGTATCAGAATAGTGTTTTTAACAGAGATAATTACGTTGTACTGAGACGATTGTAATAAATGACTAGTTTCAGCAATTTTCAGCTAATAAAAAAGCAACAAATCCCAAGAAATTAACGTTGTTTGGAAATAAAGCAATGTATTTTGCATATTGGAAATAAACTTAATCTATTGGCTTGATATTAAAACTAAAGAAAGCTTTAAGAAAGAGCTTCTATTTTTTAAAATTCATTTTAATTTTAAACCTGATGCATTGCTTGTCTTTGGAGGTATTTCTCTCTCTCTCTCTCTCTCTCTCTCTCTATATCTATATCTATATATATATATATATATATATATATATATATGTTATTTCAAATTTGCAATACTAATAGTTAAAATTCACGATATGGCATCAACACAGCGTGGTGATGGTCACTTTCAACCCACAAGAGAATAATCCTATCTTGATCTGAAAATGGCTTTGAGTCGATATGATAATCATTATATATATATATATATATATATATATATATATATATATATATATATATATATATATATATATATATATATATATATCAGGGTCATGTAAGGCTTTTGCACTGTGCATCAGCCTTGACAAGACAGTGGTGATGTATCAACCTTCCCGAATAATTCAGTATATAGAAGCATCGATTTATGTTGACGGTAGTCGACTTGAGGTAGTAGACAAATTTTTATACCTGGTAGCACCCGTAACTTCCACTGCTTCCTTGATGATGAAATGTCCTTACGGATTAAGAAGGCCTCCGATGCATTTGCAGCACTCAACGTCCGTGTCTGGAATGAGAAAGGCATAAAAATCCTAGACAAAAATTAAAATATATAATGCCTGCTTTATATCATCTCTGCTATATTCTTGTGAGACATGGATAGTTTATAAAAGACATTTGAAAATACTGGAACGTTTTCATCAACGATGATTTTTTTCTGTGCTTGAAATCCACTGAATGTCTCACAATCATGATACTGTTGTTCTACAAAGGGCCAATTCGCTCTCTGTGGAAACAATTATTCACAAATACAGATTGCGATACACAGGCCATGTCATTTGTATGGCAGATGACTGAATGCCAAAACTATTCATGTATGGATAATTCAAAATTGGTAAAAGACCGCAGCATAAGCCAACATTTTGTTACAAATATTGCCTTAAAGAGTCACTAAGCAAGTGTAATATTGGTCTGGATACCTGGGAGACTTTAGAAGAAGACCGGGTTTCCTGGAGAGCTGGGATTGCTGATGGCGTCAAGATCTTCCACGAGGTAACACAAAAATATGCAGAACTGAAGAGTGGAATCCGAAAGGGATCTCTGAATTGCCACGAGGTACCAACCTGGCCATGTGCCCAATACAATCAGATATGTCTAGAGCAGGGCAGGTCTGATCAGTCGCCAGAAATCGCAGTCTATTGCATATGACGATTTCGTAATGGCATGCTTTGAATGCCTGACCTGCACTAGAGTGTGTAAGTCTAGATATGGCCTGACAAGGCATATAAAAAGACGCATGGGACGTGATGATGTCTAAATTCAATTTCCACCACCCGGAATTCATTAGATACGCCATAAATGTAACAAGAAATGCAGATCGATGACTGGCTTTATGAATGCAGTTTTGTGGGGGAGTTTAACTGATCGACTTGACATGTCAGTGATGGTTATACTCGCTTTGTGAGTTGATATCCACACACACACACACACACACACACACACACACACACTATATATATATATATATATATATATATATATATATATATATATATTCCGTATAATTTGCCAGCACATTTTCATTTAACTTGTGTGGTTAAAAGATTTAAACATTGTGTTTACATATTTTCAATAAAATCCTTTCGTAATACGCTTTCTTGTATCATGATTAAAGACAACTAGCAAGATACCGTGGTTATATTTATTCATTTTTATTTTTCCCAAGTACTTTCGATATGTTACAATATCATCATCAGGGTTTTGATGGCTACGACAAATAATTGTGTTTGCCCGAAATATTTTTTTTGATTTTGTTGTTAAACCGTTAATTATTAATTAAGAAATTATTAATTAAGAAATAATTAATTATGAATATAGTATAAATGTTTTTAATGAATTTCTCTGGCAACATATACATATATTTTGTTAAACATATACATATTTAAATTTTTTTTTGAATTTTTAACAGGTTAATCACAAATTATAACAAATTATAAACACAATTATATGTGAAAATATCGAAATTAGTCGGGAAAAATAAATTAAAAGGTATAGATATAACCATAGTAACTTTCTTCCTGTATTTAATCATGAAACAAGAGAGTTTATACGTGATTACGAAAGGATTTTATTGAAAAATAATAAATACATGTCTAATTTGTTTAGTCAGACATATATACGCTGAACTCTCCTGTCACTTTCGAAGCTTGAGGGTCAAGTAAATCCGTTCCTAGGAACCGACAGCCAGACACTTGCACTTATGAGGTGATTATAGTGGTGATGGCTTTGTACAGAGCAAATGACACATTTGGAAGAGCCGAATACAGAGACCTGGTGCACTACGTGCCACAAGGTCCCCAAACGACCCTCCTCAGCCTTTGAATTCAGAGTTGCCCTTCTTCTAGTCTAGGTGTCCTCCAAAGTCATAGAACACAATCTGTCCTGCTATTTACCCATAGCTGGAGGGAGAGAGAAGAAAAGGATTCATACTTTTCCCAAGGGTATTAGCACGTAAGTGAATGTAAGTGATTCGATTAGAATTTATATATATATATATATATATATATATATATATATATATATATATATATATATATATATATATATATATATATATGTGCATATATATATATATATATATATATATATATATATATATATATATAGGCCCACACACACGTATATATATGTATAATATACATATATATATATATACATAGACACGTATATATATATATATGTATTTATATACACACACAAATATATGTATATATACATATATACACACACATATATATGTACATATACATATATATATATACACATATATATATATATTTGAATATATACATATATATATATACACACATACAAACACACACACACACACACACACACATATATATATATATATATATATATATATATATATATATATATATATATATATATATATTTCAAACATGTAGTGTTGAATGTTAAAGACAACATAGTCTTACATATTTTCTTTTGAATTTTCTCATATTCTCTAATGAGACTTTTTATTTGAAAATAGTTCCGAAATATGTATTTTCCATACGATGACCTAGCGCTTTCGAACATCATTGTTCATCTTTAGGGTCAATATTTTAGTCAAATTTTTTTTTTTTTTTTTTTTTTTTTTAAACAAACATTTGCCAATTATCTTGTAGCGTAATCATGTTGCTACTTTTTTACAAACTAAAAACGTTAAATTCCTTTTAAATTCAAAAGACGCGATGATGTTATATCACGTGCATGGCGTAGATTTTTATCATGTGACAGCGTGAAAAAGATTTCCAATACACAAGCCAAAAGATCGAAGAATACACTACAAAATTTAAATATATTATAAACATTGCAATATATTACCAGATATATTATAATCTATACGATTATATATATATATATATATATATATATATATATATATATATATATATATATATATATATATATGCCCTCGGCTTTCGTCCTTGCCGACGTCGATAAGGAAAATGAAACATACATATATATGGATATGTATTCTGGCCGTAAGGTACGTTTGCATTGCCGAAGCAGAATATTCTCACTGTTGAAACAAAATGTGCTTGAAGTATTCAGTAGATCCTTGCAGCATAAAAACTTGCAGACATTTAGTTAAAACGGCTCGACCATAAATCTTCAGAAATATCTACATTCACGAAACATAATCAATAGCGTACTTTTAATTGAGAGTAGAAATAGCCAATTTTTGAAAAAATATTTTTTCTCGTTTTAATCAAACCTATGTCAAATTTAGTTGTTATGGCGATAATTCTGAGTTTAAAATCCATCGCAAAGATGTAAATCGATTTTATTGGCTGACCTTAAATTCTTTCCATGAAGAAACACTGTTTTGATGAATTCAATTTTAATTATATATTTTTCTCTAATTGATTTCACATTCTGTTTTTAAAAAGAGCGAATCAGAGAATGTTCATGAATAAAGATTCGATACTCAAATAAATATTTAAAAAAAATATTTTAAATACGAAGAGTTTATAAGAGTTTTATTGATTGGTAACTCCTAAATGATTTCGAACATATTAGAATCATTAAACTACTATCGGATTAATGCCTTACTTCGGACACTGGCATCTAGCCGGATAGTGAATACGTTGAAAAATATAGCATATCATTACCGGTTAATATAAATTTCTTTCTGTGTCTGCCATTCAGCACAGTGCTGTCTGAATATTACTGTATCCAACAATAGTAAATTCTTGTAGAATTTTTAGTCTTCTTAGGATCGACTTGTTGCTAAGTTTAAATATAAGTAATGAGTTATAGACTTTCTTATAACAAGTTCAATTTTTTATCTCTCAATAGCCGGGGGTTTACTTTCAGTAGGATTATTCTAAGATATTTCACAAATAAATAATTATTTCATAGCATTATCAATTTATCCATATCAAATCCGTCTGTATAGTGGATGAAACATTTCTGCATTTTTATTACTCTTTTTGATGCTATACAATCGGGTTTATAAAATAATGTTACTGTTGCTATTCAAAGTTGATTAACACTTATTAGAAAAAGAACATCTGAATTAGAAATATTTTAAAAGGATAGGTTCATAAAAATGTTGTGTTTCTGTAGTTGTTTAATATTAATTCTTAAATATCATATGAAATATAAATATATAAATATATAGAAAATATACAGGTAAATATCTATGCTGAGTGTTTTGAGGTGAATTAGTAGATGTTTGAGTTTTACTATTCAGTCCATCCTGTTGTTGGTGTATACAGCGCACGCGATATATAAACAATCCGCAACAGTAGTTTACAGATCATTAATCCGTGAAATGATTTCCAAACGGATTTGAGGAAGGTGGAAATTATAATCAATTCTATATGTCTGGTTTTCTATCGTTTTTGATTCTGTAATGAAAAAAAATGTAAATTTTTATTTAGCTCCCCAAGCACACACACACACACACACAAACACACACACACACACACGAACATCTCTCTCATTCTCTCTCTCTCTCATATATATATATATATATATATATATATATATATATATATATATATATATATATATATATATATATATATATATATATATTATATATATATATGTATATAAATATATATATTTATATATATATATATATATAAATATATATATTTATATATATATATATATATAAATATATATTTATATATATATATATATATATATATATATATATATATATATATATATATATATATATATATATATATATATATATATATATGAAAATTATAATCAATTCTATATATATCAGTTTTTCTATCGTTTGGGATTCTGTAATGAAAAAAAATGTAAATTTTTATTTAGAGGCCCCCCCATACACACACATCTCTCTCTCTCTCTCTGTATATATATATATATATATGTATATATATATATATATTTATGGAAAATATAATCAATTCTATATAGCCGTTTTTCTATAGTTTTGGATTCTGTAACGAAAATTTTTTTTTTATTTAGCTCCCCAAACACACACACACACACACACACACACACACATATATATATATATATATGGGAGACGCAATCGTCAGGCTACGAATGTTGTTTTTTTTCATCTCGGCTATTTATATATACGAATCAGTGGTGCATTGTGGGTAGTCTATTTTGGCGGTTAATTTTCCGGAAGTCATTTATTTGTTTATTTTTGTATTTATTTATGTTAAATTATTTTGCTTGTTTTTATTTATTATTTATTTTTATTTCTTATCTTACATATTTATTTATTTTAATTTTAATCGGTGTTTTATTAACGTAGTAAAAAATTGTTTATATTGCTTATTTAATAGTTTAAAATTGGTTTGGGAAGATAATTAAAGTTCATATATATATATATATATATATATATATATATATATATATATATATATATGATACACACACACATACTTGCATAAATGGTGGTTTCAAACTCGTGTCCGAGTACGGCCATTACCAAATAATTTAATGGAGAAGATCAACTGTTGTGCTGAACGAATGTGGCTCTTTAGTCCTGCAAGGGACTGACATACTCTGACATAAACAACGCAATTAAGAGGTCAAACAGCTGGCAGGACATTAGCATGCCACTTAATATATCGCATGAAACTGCTTCTGAATCCGCATGTCTTATCACAAATATAATATTTACATACATACTTTCATACAGAAAGATGGATAGATATACAGGTTGTAACTAAAATAATTTTATTATGTCCGGGGTGAGTTCCAGAAACCAAAACAGAGACAGGTGTAAATATCTCTATATATCCAAAAATATCATTTGTTTTTGAGTTATTGAGTTTAAAGTATACGATAGACGCTGTTAAATGCAAAATCCAAAAATAATTTCACACTTTTTGGGGGAGGGTTCCTGACACCAAAACGAGGTAAAATGTCCATATAAACATATATCCAAAAAGTAATCGTTGGACTCCTACACAGCAACTCATAACAAATATTCAGTATGCCCCCCGCTTCTTCTACAGCGTCGGAACATTGTGTGGCCCACCCTTTCAACACGGTTTCTAAACGTTTCTCGGGCTTCCATGTCGATTTGATGAAGCAACTCTGCATTATTAATGTCTGCTCCATAAAATAATATTAATGTCGGGGAGACCTGCAGGCCATGGAACCGCTCCTACCCTACCTATACATACTTCATGGTAGATATCAGCTAGTGCATCGCAAACAATTTGACTAAAATATGCTGGCGCCACACCATGCAGGAGCCACATAAATCATCGTATTAGCAGGGGTACATCCTCTAGCAGGTCTTGAAGTTTGTTCGAAATAAAATCCCCGTTGACGGCCCATATAACACGCGCTGGGAGACTATATGAACCTACCAGACATACATCTACAATTCCAGCCCACGTAGTAATTGTAAGCTGATGCTGGTGTCTAGCCCAAATTGTATCATGTGGATTCCGATCCGCCCATAAATGATGGTTGTGCAAAATTTGTTATTCTATCTCTTACAAATGTTGCTTCATCTGTAAACCTGAAATAAACAACGGATCGGCAGTTTGTACAGTGAACCTGTTGTAGCGTCAAATGGATAAGTATGTATACTAATAAACTGTAGTAGTAATGTATTCCGATGAATAATACGGAACATTCAAGAACACAGTCTACTGGAAGAACAGTTAATCCTGAACCTCAGGTCACTTCTGTCCAACTTTCACTCTCTCAGTAAATGGGCATGCTATTTTTCTTTTTAGATCAGTCAGACTTGTGAGGTTGTTCCGGTACTCCAAAACATCCCCACTTTTTGAATTTACTACTTCCTCTGGAAGTTGTATTTTTTTTTGGGGGGGGGTATTTGTATAATCCCTAAAAATTTTCTTTTTCGTTTACTCAAACGTCTCTCGTCCGGGGCTGCTAAAGGGATTGGTACCTCGAATAAGTCATAAATAACCATCGACTCTTCCTTTCCATTATTCGTATCGTCCATGTACCTTTTCCTTATGATCTTATGATGTCTTTTAATAGTATTTGTAGGGATTTTAATAATGTACATTAATCTCCCAATGCTTTTATCTGCGACACCAACATTCTAGAACATTTTAGCGTACCAATATTTTTTTAATAACATTTTTCTTCCTCGTATACAGAATTTTGTAATTGCGTTTTTCTTCCTCTTTTTTTATTTTCCTTTAGTGACAGTTGTCGAATACCGATTTTATTTTTCTCGCGAACATTAATTCTGCTGGGGATAACCCCGAATTTGCACTTGGTTTCGGTGTCACTCGATATATGCTTAAAGAATTGTAGTATCTCGTCAACGGATTGACTTTTTCAATGCTTGTTTGAAAGTGCCAAGAAATAATTCTGTTTGGCTATTAGATCGTGCATGATATGGTACGGTAATCAGATGTACAATTGAAAAAGATATTACAAAAGCTTTGAACTCAATATCCGACACAATCGTATCCGGAACACAGAATATTGCAAAAAGTTCATGCAAAAATTTCATCGTACCACAACACGTAGAAATTTTAAATTTTATCAGCTCAAGCCATTTCGAGAAAGTATCAACCACAATCATCATATTGCATTGCCCCTTTATTAGATTTGCAAAATCAATATGCAGCCTTTGTCAAAGTCAGTCGTCCGCCTTTGGGCAAGTGTT
The DNA here is from genome assembly GCA_964036315.1 of Acanthosepion esculentum. Classification (NCBI taxonomy): domain Eukaryota; kingdom Metazoa; phylum Mollusca; class Cephalopoda; order Sepiida; family Sepiidae; genus Acanthosepion; species Acanthosepion esculentum. The sequence goes on along the minus strand of OZ038484.1, from coordinate 31,036,183 downwards.
AAATTTCACCGGTGGTGCCTTTGCTGCCATTGAACAACGTCTGCATGTTTTTACATTTTTCTCTATATCTTCGTTCATATTCGACCAACAAAATACCTTCTCATTAAAGCTTGCTTCCCCGATATACCAGGGTGTCCAGAATATATATATATACCAGAGTGTCCGGAATAAATACCTGGAAATATTATTTTTTTAATGCTTCCGATATTACCACAAGTTCTACGTATATTAATATTCCATCACGGATAGAAAACAAATCACCATAATTCCTTTTGTAATGTTGGCTTCTAATTTTCTTCTTTTTCTCTGATATACTTGTGTATATTTTCTTTGAGAATGGTTTCTCCGGGCGTCACAGATAATTCCCATATGGTGTCGCATAGCACGTTTTTGATTTTCTTTTCTCTTCTTAACGATGCCAACACAGTTTCCTCTAATGGATGAAATAGTGCGGGGATTAACCTGGTAAGCCATTTGCATGACCTAAACTCTTTGACCGTAAGAATTCCACCTTAAGATTATAATTTAATAATATTGTTCCCAATCCCTTAAGTCGATTTGCCGTATGTTTTGGCATCCATTTTTTGGAACAATAGTCAGTTTGAAGCATAGAACCCCTTCCATGTATGAATCTATGGAACCTTTTACTGCAAACTTTATCCCTAAAGGCTCTTTTTCAATTAGCTGTATCATTTTTAGCTGGCAATAAGATCGTTGACGTATATTCAATAGCTTTTACTTGGACGTTACTTTCTTTGTGTAATATTACAGCTCCTAAGCCCAAATGACGAGCGTCACTTGCAACAATAATATCCTTATGTGGATCGTAATACGTTATACTTAACTATAATTAACGTAATTATTGCTTTAATTTCCTCAGAAAACATTCCGTACTCCAGTATAATTTGCAAACTTTTCCTAACAATTTCTTTCGAGGAGCTCACAATACGTATATATTTAGGATAAAATATTAATTTGCTAGACACAAGAATGCTTGTAGTGCCGACTTATTTGTTAGTGACGGCTTGTTTCTTGGCGCACTCAATCTCAATGTGTCTGGTTTTCTGTCTTTGCAACTATAACTTGTCCAAATACTTAATGCTACATTAAAAATCACATTCATCTAAACTACGTTTTAAGCCGTATTGTTTTATTTTTTCTAAATCATCTTTCTTCTTTTCGTCATTTTGTTCTCGGCTTTCACTCTTAATTAAGATGTTGTCAAGGTACGCTATTGGAAAGACCACGTCATTCAATAGCGTATCCACGATTTGTTGAAAAATGCCTTTTATTCCGAAAGACAATCTGTTGAATCTATACAGACCCTTATTCGTATTTATAGTTAAATACGTCGCATATTCTTCTTCGACAGGACACTCACTCTACGCCTCAGACAAATTATGCCACCATTCAATTTTGCAAATATGTCTTCCGAATTCGGCGGAGGGTAAGCGTATGTTTCCAGACAGACGTTCAGTCCTGTAGAAAGCTCTTTGCAAAATCTAATTTTATTATTATTCTTTTTCACGTAAACGGTAATTCTTGCCCTCTCTGTTTTGCTTAACACGCCGTTTACTAATGGAAGCTTCCGCCGCAAAGGGTACTTTTTGGTCTTAATAAGGGCGCCACATTATATTTCAGTTAAATGTCGATTTAGGTCTGGTCTACTTGCCAAGACACTCAGAAAAAAAAATCAGAAAGTTTTATCGTTAATTCATTTTTAATTTTTCCACTCTTAATTAAAACTGACACTAAGGCAGAACGAATTAATAGTTTATTGAGAAGGTCGAATGTCTCAATCGTATCCATACCGAATAGGTTATGTGTTCGTTTCATAACGAATCCATTTAATATTACAGTTTTGCTCATAAACGTTACATTTTTGTAAAATTCTTCAAAATTTAGATTATTTCCTATAGTGCTATGAGCAATACTTTTAGTAATCAATAAAGTGGTTCTGCCAATTTTTTCCAAGATTGTTTATTCATCACTGACTGATCTGAATCGTTATCCAATTCGTCCTTTCATTCGCAAACTTCCGTATCATTTTTCTTCCTTTGTTTCCCATTGAAGTCGAATTAACTGTCGGTTTCATTTTTACCTCGTTTTTACTTTTGGGTTTTCTGCAATGCCTGTCTTCTATTTTTCACGTTTAAAGCATTCTATTTTCTAAATGGAAATTCCTTGTAATAATGAATATGTCCACAGCGATAACAAGGATTTATTTTCCAGGCAACATTTTCTTTATGTTGTCTTTGCTTAACTGTCTGAATATTTGACACTTCGCGTTCCTCTATTTTTGCCATGTCGTGTGGCAGAATTTCTATTCGTTAGCATTCTTCAGCGAGCAATTACATACAGATTTTCGGATTTTGTTCTAATTTAGATAAAATTCTCGTTCTAATCTCGGCATCCCCTGGAGAAGAATGTCTCAATGCAATCCATACCGAATAGATTCTGTGTTCGTCTCATAATGAATCCATTTAATATTATAGTTTTGCTCATAAACGTTACATTTTTGTAAAATGCTTCAAAATTTATTTTATTTTCTATAGTGTTATGAGCAATTCTTTTAGTGATCATACAAAAATCAAGCACCTAGCCATATCAGGAGTAATTTATTTCAGCTTAAACTTCCCACACTCTCTAATGACAATCCCAACAGAAGTCGAGTCATCTTGACCACTTTTTATTTGAATGTTTAAACATTGCCAACTTGTGTTGAAAAGAGAATTTTCTCCCCCAAAATGTTTTTCCGAATTAAGACAGTGTACAGGAAACACACTTCCCCGGGATTTCTCGGAAGTATGTAATGTTCGTGTTCACTTGGACCAAATTTTCCGACCAAGAGAAGTATTTTCTTTTCGTCCAATCATGTAGCGCAATCTTTTTGAAAGACCCTTACATAACGTCATAAATACGCCGCAACCAGTTACCACCCCCCAGGGCTGTAATTAAATTAGCCAACTGAATTCATTACCGAATCCCGAGAAAAAGAATTTGATTTGCATTCTTTTGCACTTTTTCCTATTTTAACCTTAACTATTCGATAATTTTTTTCGAAGCCTTGCTTGTTCAAACGTCCTTGCTCACACAACCTTTCGTTCTATTTCTGATAGATTCTCATGAATTCAAACATTGCTTTTGCAACATAATCCATGTTTCTTTATAGAGACAACATTTTAACTGATCAACCAGAAAAATTCTTACTTGAAATTAAACTAATGTTGAGTAGTCACCAAATAATTCCTTGGTATAAGACTATAAATTTTTACATTGTAATCCTCGGTCCGTATTTGTCTTAACATTTGAATTTTCCTTTTCAAATGTTGGTAACCGCTGTAAATTTCGAATCCCACATCGCTTAACGTTGCATTGTGAAATGGATAAATCGGTACGCATATAAAAAGGAGTAGTAATTTATTCTGAGGTATAATACGGTACTAACAGTGGAAAACACAGTCGACTTGTTTTTTGGTTTAGAGGTCTCCCTGTGTAAATTAGTCTCACTGAATAGACATAAAAGTTGAAAACGTCGAAATTAATTAAAATATTAAATCTACATATTATAAAAAGCACACGTGGACCATCTTATATACATATATATATATATATATATATATATATATATATATATATATATATATATATATATATGTACATGAAGAGAGAGAGATGATTAGTACAAATATAACATGTGTTACTTAACTGATTGATATTAGAGCAGCCCAACTCTAGATTTTTTTAAAAGGACACTACAGCCATCGTCCCATTTGCTCTTCAGGGTATATATATATATATATATATATATATATATATATATATATATATATATATATATATATATGTACAGGGTTTTTCCAGCAAAATACGAAACTTAACAAAAAGAAAACGAAATAGGCAATAAAAACAAAAGTTTTATCTGTAGAGACCCGACAGTGTGGCAACTAACAAACGTTTCTCTCTCTACCCTTTTCCAGGATGGAATATGAGCGCAAAGAAGAGGTAGTAGCTTTTTTTCGCATCGGGAAGAAGGCTGCGGAATTGATGGCCTAGTTTGAGTATAAGAGGACGATAATAATGGACATTTACTTCAATCTCTCACGTACATTCATAACTGCTCTTTGCGTATCAAATGTAAACAAATGACATCACACATCATGAAATGGACAGAGTCTGACAATTATTTAGAAACATTTTTATGTTTAACATTCTTTCATAATGTGTAACGTCATTTGTTTACATTTGATACGCAAAGAGCAGTTATGAATGTACGTGAGAGATTCATTGAAGATTGAAGTTTATAAGGAGTAAACTCGACCTTGCCAACTGAACGATCCTCAGTGGCCGAATCGGTTAAGGCACGTCAGGCTATATGACGGTTCCGTATAGGATACAGGTTCGAACCATTTCGGAGGACGAATATTTCTTGGACATTCAGGTCGATGTTATTTAATACTGTTTATTATAAGCAGAAATGTTTATCCACCATTCAACCAGTGGCTAGGCACTAAGTCATTTTTCTCTACCACTGTTCAACCGGTGGCTGGGCATTACGTCATTTTCTTCTACCACCGGTAAAGCGGTGGTCAGGTTTCAAAGAGTTAATAAATGTTACTTGCTCCGCCATCCATTTATTCCAGTTTACTAGGTAGAGTATGCGTTTTTTCTGTCCCTCTTACATTCAATCTGCCCTGTGTGTATCAAATTATCCAAGCCCTCTTTTCTCATTACGTGCCCTAGAATTTCAATTGTCTCTTCCTGATGTTAATTATAAGTTTCCATTTTGGTTTAAATTTTCGTCGTTCGTAGATATTTTTCGGTCCATGGTATCCTCGGCATCTTTCTGCTAACCACATTTCATTTGTGAGGAGATTGCCTATCATTTACTGCCATATAGGAGGACTGATAATATGTAATGGTTCCGTGATCTTATCTTTGATTCTAATGAGCTAAATTGTACGAGTAGGCGGATTTGGTCATGTGACTTGAGGTCATTTTATTGAATTGGTCAGGAGAAGAAATATTATTTATTAGAAAATATTTTTTTTATGATATGCAATATCAGAATAATATGGCGTTTATGATCTCCCATTGAATTGTTTGTTTTTAATTATGCTTAAATTTAAGTATATTTTCCTATTTTAAAATATTGACAATGCCTCCACGGGTAGCCAGAGGAAATTGTGAAGTTCTTAGCAATACTATTTTTTTAACGATTGATATATTATTTAAAACAAATTTGAATACATTACTGAAGTGACTAATGTCATATATTATAAAACTTGAGATGAAAATAAAATAATGGACATTTCGATATGTGAATTCGACAAGTTAACGTGAATTGCGGTATACAAGCCGATACAAATCTCTCCAACACTAGGCTCCAATTTATATGGCGGGTATAAAATGCATCAAGTGGGAAAGCGTACCTAGTAATTATTAAACGACAACTTCGGAAGTACGGTGAAGTAATGGCTCGAATAGAGGAATCGGAGAGCCGAGTTCGAATTCCAGTCGAATCAATTATATTACAATCGAATCAATATACGTAGGGAAAGGTGTGAATCCGGGTTCTATAGCCTTTTCTAACGCAGTAAGAAATGGCAACCTACTGCGGGGAAAAAATCGAAAGATACATGATCGACTACGCGTCTATCACGCATAGTACATAACTCACTGACTGACTATATTGTCATGATAGCAACCGAAATGACGTCCAGAAGATATGAATCCTCTTCTTCTCGACCAGATTCTATAGCCTTGGATGGCAACTGGTCGACTGCTGAAAGACATGGCAACCTACTGCAGGAAAAAAATCTGCCTCGTCTGTCATGTATTGAAAAGATAGATGTATCAAAAAGATACATGATCGCGTAAGCGTGTATCATTTATAGCACATTACTAAGTGACCACAACTTCCCTTACCCCCAGCTGGCTGACACATTTAGCGAACATAATATTATTAACACATAAAGAAATATAAACTAATAAAATAGTAACAGAAATGCAGCTATTATAGCGATGCAATATACGGTACCTAACGGTGTGTATTCTAGATTGTTTGCTATATAACTCATATAGAAATATAGAAACATATCATGGTTTGTGTCACAGCGTAGAGGTAAGTGGTTTGACGTTATGTAGTTTTCGTAGAAGTTATCGTTATGTTAATTTGCCTGTAGGCCAGTGTTTTGGGCCGTTGGTTGCCATATGTTTTGGGGTCGACCTATAGCGTATTGAACTAAAAATACTGAGGTCGACTTGTACACTGAACTCTACGGTAATTGTGTAACAGAATGTGTTAAAGCCAATGTTCGGCCTTGCACTCAATTTTTTGTATTATCTTATAATAGGAAAACATATATTGACATTTACATCCGAATATCCACTGATATCTTTATTACATAATGCTTCATACGCCTGCAGTCATACCTCAAGCTATATTTCAAATATAATCAATGAATTTCTGGCGGCATAGATTCATTATTTTTTACTACTTCAAAATGCTTTCTTCTTCATTTTCTTCATCATCATCTTCTACTAATTCTATGCGGCATGCCCTTTCTCGACCTTGGCAAAGATTGATCTCCACAATTTCCTATCCTTTAGGTCTTTACAAATGTTGCCTTTTCTATCTTGTGAGGTACAGATTTTCCAACCCCCTTCCCTCATGACGTGCCCTAGATATTTCAACTCACTTTCTGATGTTAAGTTTTCCTTTTTCTTTCCATATTCTGTAAAGTTTCGTTATTGCTCACATGTTTAGTCTATTGTATTCTCAGCATCCTTCAGTGTTACTATAAAAAAATAAAACTAGCCGTCCTTCACTAGACTAATGTAAATCCACAAACGAAATAGTTTCTTTTAAAAATACTCAAGCTGCGTTATACTTTCGACGTTCTAAGTTTTACTGCTTCATTCACTTGTGATTATTACGGACTCCAGCCAAAGTTCACATGTCTTCATTCAGTGGAAATACTCTTTCATATTCTATTTATCTCTGCGGAATCAACAGTCATAACAACTTTGGACTGTACTGAAATTCTTATTTCGTAGGAATTAACTTTAAGAGACAAGTTCAGTATTACCTCTAGCATTTCTAAAAAAGACTCCAACTAAAACCCAGAATTTTAATATATTTTAACTCCCTAAATTATTTACCAGCCAATCATGTTTGCTCTGTTGGCGGAAGAGGTAGCCAGTCTAATATAAATAATATTCCGTATCTTTCCTTATAAAGATAATAAAATAGGAATTTCTGTGATTCAGGTGAGTCTCTCTTATTTCACGATCGATTCGAATGACTGACAACATTTTAATTGTTGTAATTAAGATGAAATAGCAAAGACAAACTAAGGCAAGCAATAGTGTTTAAGCTAAGAAAAGAAACTCACCTGACAGCTAATATTTATTTATTTGCATAAAAAGTATAAAATATGGCACCGGACAATAACGAGATCTGGTCATCAATGTCTTTTAACCAAACTAGTCACAATCAGTGACTCAGAAGGAGAAATATATTTCTAGACCCAAAAACATTGCTGTTACCCTTATCAGTTAAACTACAGGCACCATAATATCATAATTTCCACGATTAATTCCTAAGTAGTCCTATGTGTACAGATTTCGTGGCGGATATGATAATAAAACAATATTAAGATTTTAACGTCGAATGACTAAAATATATACACAAAGCCAAACAAAAAAACATGTGTAATAGATTCCCGCTACAATACGAAATCTGGCAGAAACGGCAACTGATCGAAAGACAAAAGAGGGATTGAATAAGAATCAAATCGCTCATATTAACAGAAAATCACACGATCACACATAAATGCAAGCGAATTAATAATTACGAATAGGCTTGAAATCGAAAGTCATTCCTCACCTACCAGGGAATTATGATTTCTGTCAACTCTTAGAATGATTCGTAATTAAACTAACGAAAAATGGTCATGATAAACAAGCTATTCTGAACTCGTAAAGACGGGTCGCTAATGATCAGTTCAAATGACCTTACGCATAAACGACGTGCACATTTTACTCAGCAACATTTATGTGACAGAAATTCGCAAATGTCACCCCACATCGGTTATATTTATATGAAGCTATCCTTTTCTTTCCCAAACCAATCCTGACATTAAGCCTATTCTTGAAGATCAAAATTGTTTGGGAACAGGAATATCCTATAGAATTCCTTCCGTTTTGTCGTCGATACCACGGCTTGCATAAGGCCGAGGAAGCACAAGAACACAGAATATTCATTCTTTAACACTGGCGAAACCGCTTTGCTACAAACAGAATTTGCATCGAGGACAAAGTACTTTCCGTCAAGTATACGAACGATGTAACCTTCATTATCTGGTACAGATTCCTCTGATAAAGAATTATCAGAGGAATCTGTACCAGATAATGAAGGTTACATCTTCTTAGCAGAGAAAGTCGGTATATGCGAAGATTTGATATCAATAATAGATATCGGAATAAGTGGTTAAAGATATTAATCGCCGTCTAAAACCAAAGCTAATAGGATGCTAAATATATTTACGTTGATTTGACATATGGGTAGAATTAATGGTAGAATTAGAGAATTAACGTCCCCACGTCAAATATATGTTATGACTCATTATAAAATTGATTGCATTTTGTTTCCAAATTATTATTGCGTAAGACGTACTACATTCAACGTTTTAGATAGTTATATAAATAAATAGACAGATAGGAAAATACATTTTCCTGGAACCGTTTCTCCCCTTTCTCTATTTGCTTCTTATATATTGCTGTTATACATCGTTTTTTAATGCCTGATGCAATAGCATAAAATTATGAAATTAATCCAAACGAATCATTGAAGACAGTTGTAAAATAGTTCCTCAGCAATTAATAAACCAATCAAGTTCTTTTGAGGGAAAATTAATGCATATATACAATGAAATACCTTAAAAGTAGCTATGCACAAAAAGCTTTAAAATAGTATGGCTGAAATTTTGCCGTATCAAAACACAAATAAGTTTTTTAAATTTTGAAAAATATACCAAAAAATATATTTATTAACTAGCATCTCGTCTCCAAGTACATGTCTCGCGTGCAATGTAGATGTCCTGTGTATTTTCTATTAGTATTTTCATATTAACTGCTCTGATGAACTTTTCATTTTGGTACCTAAACATTATGAATCTAAGTTAAGTACTTGACTGGTAGCTCGTTCTAATAAGTATAGAGTTGCAATAGACTGATGCAAATTTACATTCTGATATGGGTCCTTACCTATAACTACAGAATGAACTCATCCTAACACTATGTATACTACGCCTCTCAAGAGAGAGGGACTAATCGAGTCGAGCCGATAGTAGTTCACTCCAAACCAGACTGACATTTTTTCTAACACCTTCCACAACTTGTATTAATATTCCGTGTAATATATCTTCGTAATTTCTACTCTTGTGTTTGTGTTGTTCTTCCTTGGTCCTAACCTGGACCATAACACATTCTATACACAAGATTTCATTACTCGCAGTTCTTGGTGTTTATCTCTCTTTCAGATTCATGCTTTCCAGCCAACTTTCATCTTCAATAGTTTAATTCCAACGCCAATGAACATATTCTCTTTTCTTATTTCTTCTTTTATTTTCACGCTCCTTAATAATGTTTTCTCTTTTTCTCATATTCTCTCACAGTCAGTAATATTTTGCTTCTTAGAGGCATTATGTCCTTGCTTGGGGTGAAATGAACTGACAAATGTATCTTAAAACATGTGTAATTACATGAAAATAACTAAGACATCAACTGCGATGATTTTCAAAGGAAACATTCTTTTAAGCCGCTATTGATTAAAAAAAACGAATAAAGACAATTGCTAGACATATATACTTCCCACTGAGGAACATTTGTTAGAAAGAAGATTAAAGAAAGGCTAGCTTCCCAATAGGGAATACAAGCCTAAAGTATATTCGAAATTTGAGCTCCGTTCGAAAAGTACCATGGGTGCCGGTGAGGATATATTGGGTACCATTAAGATCATTATCGATATATTCTCAGCCTATTGGTATCGTGATGAAATGACATGTTAAACATGCTAATGAAGATGAATATACAGATAATTCGAGAAATAAAGAGAACGATAACATATGCTAGAGACGGTGTTATCGTCTTGTATATATTAAGATATAACTTTCGCTATTAAGAACGATTCTAGAAAACATTCCTCAAGCGAGACTTAACGGAATAGCATAATCTGAATTATTAACTTGCCCAGACAGACTTGTGATTTAGCACATAAAACTGAAGGATAAATTATAGAAACGAACAAAAAAACATAGAGAAAATCAAACCATTTTTCAAGACAATAATTTCTTAATTATGTACATAATAAAATGCGCGATTTCACCGAGAAAGATAGCAATTGCTTTTTTTTATTTATTTTGGAAACTGCTTGTTGAGTATGTCCCATTGAACATAGGGAAAACAAGAAATTGTGGAATTGTCGCATCAATTTGATTAGGTATGTTTTAGCTAGTTTGTTTGTTTGGGGCGGTATTGGTTGTGTTGCTGTGTTAGTCTGTACGACTGCCTTCACGGCAATACACAAAAAATCGCAATGTCTTTTGTTTCTTGCTAAAAGTGAAGACGGTCGATTTTCACCAGGAGTTTTTGCTCAGTAATAAATAACATAATGCTTCTGGTCTGCATTGGATACTTTTCATTCTTCGACAGTATATGCTGACTACTTATCAGTGACGAAGAGAGTGAAGTGTGTGAGAGAAACATCTCAATCCTAGCAGTTACAGACCAGTATAAAAACGAGGCGATAATTCTCCCTTAACAAATTTAAAATGCGATTCTTGAATACCTGGGCCAATTTAAAGGTTTGGTTGGGTTTGGTTTGTTTTGTTTTACAGCATATCAACCTCAATGTCGAAAAGTTTTTTTCCTTGTAATATTTTTGCTTTGTCAAAAGTCTATTTCTGTTAATATTTTTTCTCAAAAATGTATAGCTGTTATATTTTTTCAAAAATTTATAGTTAGTAATATTATTTTTTTTTCAAAAACGTATAGCTAGTAGCATTATTTTTTTCAAAAACGTACAGCTGGTAATATTATTTTTTTTCAAAAGCACGCTATCAGAGGCCTTGCTGTTAGACGTAATTTATCGTCATACCTAGGACGCGGATGTAGTTTATCGTCATACCCAGGATATAGTCAGAGTGTTAACTATTTGCCCATAGCTGGGACCCTAACAGGTGTTACCAACCCGGGTCAGAGTGGACCTGGGAACACCAGCAATTAAGTGGTGTTTCCACATTCTTCAAATCCTCCTGATCAGAGGCCTTGCTGTTGGACGTCATTTATCGTCTTACCCAGGACGCGGATGTAGTTTATCCTCATACCCGGACGCCCAAATTAAGTGAGAAAAAAAAATCATATTCATTATATTTCCCCCTTTTTCAAAAGAACTCTGTTGTTCTTCAGAAATACGATATATTACCAATATTTATGTGGTTGGCGTTTTTTACTTAGCTGATATTTCTTATTTTTATAATAATAGATATTCTATTGTTCTCCTCTATTGTGCATACAGAGTTTTAGACCATGTTGTTATAGATATCTACAAATGAAATCTGCAGGTTTCAATATGACAAAAGTGCTATATTCTGTTTTTGACGAGGTGACGATGTGCCATCTCAACAAACATTTGATGTTCCTGTTCACTGTGACTAAATTAAACAAGAATAACATTATTACCGAAGGGGAAAAGAAACAAAACGTTTATTTATACGTCGAGCAACGTTATTAATCTGTAACTATTAGTTTTTTGTGTTTGTTTTTTATTTTTGTAGAGTCGTTGAACGAGTCCTACTTTTGTTTCGCTTGGCAGCAAGATCAAACGAAACGAATTAAAAGAATAACAAAGTAAGGATAGAGACCTAATATCAAAAGTAGACTTAATAAATTATTTAACCAGGTAAGTTAAATATAACAAAGTATGTAATATTAATATAACAGTCGTATATCTTTCTGTATTGTTATCTAATAGATATCTTCCTTTACGACAGAAAATGTTGGATAGTGCCTCCACAGATGAAGAGAAGATTGGAGGCAACGTTTAAATGTATTAGAAAAAAAGAGAGACGAAAGATGTAACCAATACATAAGTCTTCAGGAAAATGTGAATAAAAAAATCTGATATATCTTGGGCACATAATGAAGAAGGGAGGCTTTGCAAATTGGAAACACGTTGGACTTATTGATGGCAAAATGAACAAAGACAATTTGACCAAGTTGTGTGAATTGTTATTGAATTGTATGTATGTAAGTATGTATGTTGCGGCATTCACCCTGGATCGGTTAAGCCAGCTCCTTCCAAGGAATTCACTGCGTCCGGAACGAAGGCCGACCAAGCACGGCGATCCGTCGCCAATGCCGAAACGAGCGACAGCCATTCCCGATTTCAAAGGTGGTGAATTCTTGAAACGGAGTAACAAGGGAGTTTGAACTTCACACGCGGTCCCCACACCTCGCGTGCTATCCCGGTGGAGGGAGGAATATGCTCTTACTTGCCGCAGAATTTCCACAGAAACAGAGGCAGGAGTAACCAAGAGGCCGCCGGATACCGGTGCAGACGCCGAATGGTTTTGAATTCAGAGTTGACCTTTTCCTAGACCAGTTGCCATCCAAAGCTATAGAACCCAGTCTGTCCTGCTATTTACCCATAGTTGGAGGGAGAAGAAGAGGATTCACACTTTTCCCACGTTAGCACGTAAGTGAATGTAACGGATTCGACTGGAATTCGAACTTGGCTCTACGATTCCTCAATCCGAGCCGTTATCCATTACTCCACCGTGCCTCCTCTGTGTGAATTGATAGCGGAATGGTAAAATGGAAATTTGGGCAAAGAGAGAAAGTTTTCTAAGAGCTGCAAGTGATAGAAAGTCGTGAAGGGACACAACACATAGAAGAAGACGAAGATGACACAACGTGTTAATTAATTATAGTGGATGTAATCTTAAATTTTAAATATTCTTCTTCTCGATCATTAGCATGAAGAACTTAATCAGATTCTAATGACATGATGATGTTGTTCTTTCTGGTCCTACATGGAAATAAATAGTTCAGCCAGATTACATCTAGTAAATTCAGTGATTGGTCAAGGTATGTCTACGTGGGGCGCCCAATGTTGTTAATTTTATAAGACAGCTTCCTCCAGAGAATTGCAATCACAAAGTCATACGAAATGTCTTGGCGGCAAAAATTCCGACAATTTTTGCCAATACTGTAAACGCTACGCATGTCCTGTCCCATGATTTCCTTTGATTCTAATTTAGTCTCGTTCCTAGCCTCTGACCTGCCCAGCTTGGTTGGATTTGCAAGGAATAATGCTCCTGCCGATACCGTCAGATGGATCACTGGCCTACACACGTCTCCTTGGCAAGAATCATTACCAACAACACCGACCACATTGGAAATCAAAGATTCACTGTCATAATCTTTTTCTCTTTACGTCCTCTCACTCATCTTTCACTATTTCAACAGCAAAATGTATGTTGGTTTCTGGGCTCTACCAATTCTGAAATTCCAGCTTCCAGTTAATATATATATATATATATATATATATATATATATATATATGTACATTGGGTATTGGGGAAGCATTCCTTCTTTTATACATGTTTCATTAAAGATAACCGACAAGATACTGCAATAAAGCTTTTTTTATTTGTGTTCGTACAAGTATTTTTATTCTGGACATAAAGTGTGTAAAAACTGTCCAAAAGTTATATATATATATCCTAGCGCATCTGTCTATATTCCTGAGATTAGGTATTATGTACACTGTTTACATTACATTTACTGTGCAATGTGTCCTCGAGGACACATGACACAGTGGATGAAGGCGTTAGTTAGATCCAGTGACAGGACCCAAGAGTGTGAGTTGAATACCCGGTTAAGGCAGTGGAGAACTTGGCGAGGGGAATTAACAGGAGATAACTGATAATTGACATTCATTAAACCGTCTATGGAACTAGAACAGTCTACCACAGTGAGCGAAAGCAAGGGTTCAATTCGACATTCCAACTCATTGAAGAAGGCCGCAGCGTACAACGGCCGAAACGTTGTAATACATATGGCGACAAAGATGAGGTCAATAGTCCGAATAATCTAAATAGTGTACATAATACCTCATCTCAGAAATATAGATAGATACTGAAGAAAGCCGGAGCCTACAACGGCCGAAACGTTGTAATAAATAAGGCGAGAAAAATGAGGACAATAGTCCGAATAATGTAAATAATATCCTAACTCTTTCATGTTTTCTTTTAGCCATTATCAAGGACGATTTTTTACAAAATCTGTTAGTTTAATGGATGTGTCTGAAAATATGGGAATATTTTGTTTTCCGAATAAAAACAGCACATTTTGGACTATTTCATAGTAAATGTTATTGAGCGTTTGTTTTTCCTTTTTATTATTAGAGCTTCCATCCCTTTTAATATTTCCTTTTCCATGTGCATGAGTCTATTTTTGTATTTTCAGATAGTATGTTTTGGATGGTGTTTGGTAGGAACTATGGTTGGGGAGGTGTTATGTAAGTCAACTAAATAGGAATTTATTAAGGGTTTTTGAACTCGTAAATAATCTTGGTTCTTTGTAGTTTTGATTTTGTGGATGTGTTGATATTTGTGTTGATAAGGTTAGCTGTTTTAAATTTTTTGTAATAGATAATTTCATCTTCTTGGTCAGGTTAGCGTCGGCCAAATGTAGGTTTACTGCTGTTTAACTGTTTCTTTCGCGTTTATTTCACTTCACTGAACTCTTCTTTCAGCAAGATGGAGCACATCCCAATTATGATTTAGCAGCAAGGGACGGCCTTAATCTAACATTTCCAAACCGTTGTTTCGGAACATTAGTGTGTGCACGGGAAATCACCCAGCGTGGTAACGATAAATTAAATCGATCTTCACACCCACGCAATCGTCTGACCAGAGATCATAACAAAAAAACAAAAACAAAAAAAAAACACGCCTGAAATTGTACATGTTGATGTTAACCGAGAAAGACGAGTGAAATTAATCCGGAACTGTGGATTTACCTCAAGTTTCTGGGAAATGATAGTCAATCAGTCTTTTTGATCCATACGCCCTCTGACTTCAGGACATCTATGGCTCTCCACAGCTTCCTATCCCTCGTATCTCTTAGAACTATTCACGTAAGCTCGTCAGGCAACTGGCTCAACGCCTTCCCTGACTTCTCTGTCCCTCAGAGACAGTGAGAGTCAGGTTATCTCTTTCTTATTATATGTCTTTAGAATTTCAGCTGTTTATCAGGTACATGTGTTATTTCCGTTGCCATTTTCTTTAAGGTTTATTTGTTGGGAGTATCTTTCTACATTCATGGAATTTTCATTATTCTTCAGCAGAACCAAATTTCTGCTGTATCACGCTTTTACTCGTTTCTGGGCAAATTGACCATCAGCTACTGAGGATGGGTAACACATATAAATTTAGCACTCTTTTTTTTTACCGAAATGTTTCTGTTTTTGAGCAAATTGCTTAGCTTTTGGGATGCAACTTTGCGCGATCATATCTCGGTGTCGCATTTAATTAGCCGTATTAAAATACTTTATGCTGAATATATTCTGAAGAAATCAAAAGCGATTTATATAATGATGCTGACATAAAGAATGACACAAAATTACCGGATGAGTATTTATTTTGGGAAACAATTGCTGGCTAGGTGACGGCAGCCTTATGGATTTTTATGTGACGTTTTTGCTCACCTGTGATGGTCAGAGGTAAACAGAGCTTTGATGGGTGAGTGGAAAAGCACGCGAAATCAAAAGGTGGTTCCCACATAGTGGGGGCGCAGTTTAGCTCCATGCTGGAAAATACATCTTTATTATTGAGATTTATAAAATATGCAGACCGTTAGACGTAATGCACACTAGTTAAAATAAAAATGGACGACCATTTCAAATACAAGTGTCTACTATAATAAGTAATGTAGGATTAAAAATAAATCCATTAATTCTTTACACACACAACACACACACACACGTACACACACACACACACACACTCACACACGTACACGCATATATAAAAATATTGTTTTAAGGTATGCTATATTTATGATTAACGTGCTCAATATCAGGGATACAGCGTATGTAAATATAAAAGTCGACATGGAATTTAACATTCAGCAGAGAGAGTTCGTTTTATGTTTAAAAGTAATATTCAGGCGTTGTTTTCTGCCTCGACTATTTATGTATTCTGGTCATTGGTGCATTATGGGAAGGTCTATAATATAATTCTAAATCTTGCTGGGTAAGCGGTAACAGTTATGTTTCAAATTATTCTAGGGGATATTGAGTAGAAATAATTGTGAGTCGAAATCCATTTTGGGGGTATTTTATTTATTTTGTTAAATTTGGTTAATTATTATTAATTATTGATGACTTAAATATTTTTGTTGATTGGTATTATGTTTACATGTATTTATACGGGCATTAGTGGTTTGTTTACTTTTCTATTGAATTAGAACATTTAATTTTGCTTTGTTTTATTTTTAGTTATTGATTTTTAAGTAACGTAATTTTTAAATAACATAGCTTTAAGTAACGTTGTAAAATTTGTTTTTATTTATTCATTTTGAGGTGATATCTTATCGTTTATTTTATAATGTTGTGTTGGTCTAGGAAGGTAATTATAAATATTTTCTCACCCATACAGAGTTTACTGTGTTTAGTTTTATTGTTGTTGGTTGATTGTTCCCATATATGTAATGTAGTGTGTTTTTGAAAACAAAAATAAACTAATCAATTATAAATAAGGTATAAAATTAGTAACAACACTATAAAATATCAACAAAACAGCATCCGGATCCGTAAATATTTCTACTGAATAGCCCAGAGATTAATTTGAAACATAACCGTTACCGCTCACAAAATAACCGTTACATTGCCATATTGAAAATACCCATAATACACCTTTCACCAGCATATATCGAGCCAAGACGTAACGCACATGAAATGTAGATTTGGTTGTAAGCATGAAACAAACTGTAATCTCAATGTTCGCTTTTACAGTAATCTTAGACTTAGCAGGTATGTATTTTACATTTTTAAAAACATTTTATTGTTTTTACATTTATTTGTTACATTAAGATTTGTTCAAAACTGTTCATGTACATTAGTTTAACTCGTTGCTTACATTTATTTAGCACTGTTTAATCTTGTAAGTGCTCAAAAGGTCCTCCTTCAACATTGCAATATTCCTCGAAACTCACCAGAACACTATGACACAGAGCACGATACGAATCCCGATCTGCAAAACTTTCAATAAATACACCTGAGATTTACTCTTTTAATTCGTACTCAGTGTGGTTATTTCTCTCATAAAACTTGTTCTTTACTCCTCCCACAAAAATGAAATCCATTCGTATTAAGTTAGGTGAGTTGGTATATATATATATATATATATATATATATATATATATATATATATATATATATATATATATATAAAAGGTAAAAAAATCGTTGGTATATAATCCAAGTGGATAGTAGTAATATAAAAATATTAGAACTGGTCTACAAAAGAGATCTCGATGCATTATCTTTATACAGAGCAATATAATTAATAATCAAACAAATCATGTTACCTCATATGGGGAATAGTTATTTCGGCAGACGACAAAAGTGGACGTCATTCTTTTCAAACGTGGTGTGGAATGAATTTAAAGAGAAATTGGAATGTAGTAGAAGCGAGATGTGAGGTATTGTAATTGGAAGCTAAAACATAACTTACCGGTAACACTTTTCACTGTTTCAGATGGACGCTAGGCACGAGGCAGGGGTTACGGGTGGTGGCAAGTGTCCATCTTAAGGCAGAAAGTTTGTATTCGGAAAAGCCCAGAACATTATACTTGTGACAAAAGATGAGGGTATAAGAAGAAAACACAAGTTTTTAACCAAAGTTTAAAATTAAATTATAAATTAAGGATGAACCGAAAAATACATTTAAAATAATTTATCCATAGGGGATTAATGGAAGGCGAATTAGGTATATAAATTATAATCACATAGTATGAACGGCTTAAGAGTGGGAGAGGAGTAACAGGGTACATATAAGAAAAATTTCACTACGGGTATTAGAATTATTTTTTTGTATTCTTATGTTTTTTTGTATACTGATATATATATATATATATATATATATATATATATATATATATATATATATATATATATATATATGAACATTTGAAGAGTTAGGTGATGGATCTTGGGTAGCTCATTAATGTAAAACTGTATAATGGGAATTTGAATCAGTCTTTCTGTCGATATATGAACGCCATTTCGTACCTCTGATTCAATAGTTGGATTTCATTAATTTTTTCCCGTTCGAAGCATAAGTTACTATCTCTGAAACTATTTGGACTTTTCGCATAACTTATAATTTTACAAACTCTTTCTGGGTTTAAATTGTTGTCCTTCAATTCGCAAAATTTTGTTGAATCAGATATTTGGTGTCTAAGTTTAGGAGTATTGAATGAGTACTTATGGGTATACACACCCGCGCGGAACGTACAATGTAAACTTTTCTTGGGGGGAGATGTTCGCTTGATATTTAACCCTGGTAACTTTGCATTTACCCTGCAGTGGACAATTATCTTTTGTTCTAAAACTACAGGAGGTGTTCAATAGCAGGTTTGTCGTTGACCCCATAGAGATTCCTTAACATTTGGTTGTTGTATAAGTTAATCTCTATCTATAAAAGGCAGGTGTGCGTGCGTGTGCGTGCGTGCGTGCGTGTGTGTGTGTGTGTGTGTGTGTGTGTGTGTGTGTGTGTGTGTGCGCGTGCAACGAATGCACGGCCGCAATTTTAGAAGATTTGCACCAAAAATGCTCCAAGTTAGCGGAAGGCCAAGATCGACTTTGCATTTCCCAACTCGCATCGATAGTGGAAGTAATCGACTTTTTCATGCTTCTACGGCAGTTTTCATGTAATTTGCTACTGGCCAGCGTGAGAGCCTATAGCTGACTGCCACGAATAGGCAGGAAGTTAGGCTCTGTCTGTAAAACGTGTAACCGGTAAGATATGTTTTAGCTTCAAATAATAACTCCTCACATGTAAAGATAACGATATTCATTGATCGCTTTCAAAACGATCAGAAAATAAGTACGCTTGTCGGGAGTCATAAATATCGGGATGTCGGGAGTATATTTAAATAGATAGATAGACAGATAGATATGTATAGACTGTATGTATATATATATATATATATATATATATATATATATATATATATATATATATATATATATATATATATATATAGAAAGACAGAACGAGCGAGAGAGACAGAGAGTTTTCAGGTGTGCTATATTTATGGGATAAAGTGTTCAACATCAGAGACAGACCGTATGTAAATATAAATATAAAAGTTAACATCAAAATCAGCACTCAGAGGCGACCGGCTGTTTTATCTAGACGCAATAGTCAGGCGGTCTGACGACTGGGGGCTTACAGTTGCGTCTAGCATGAAACAAACTGTCGGCTCTGAGTGTTGATTTACTTACATATGTACATATATATATATATATATATATATATGTACATATATATATATATATATATATATATATATATATATATATATATATATATATATATATATATATCGGCTCTGAGTGTCGGCTCTGAGGGTTGATTTACTTCTATATGTACATATATATATAATATATATATATATATATATATATATATATATATAAATATACATATATGTATATATATATATATATATATATATATATATATATATATATATATATAATATTAGTGGTAAATATACACATACATATGCAATCGTATATCTAAAACATATAAATAAATATACATACATAGACATACATATGTGTATAAAATATAATTCCAAGAGGATAGAATCCAGGTAGAACTCAATGTCTAGGACTATGGAATATTAGTGTTTAAGTCTTTTTATTATATATATATATATATATATATATATATATATATATATATATATATATATATATATATATATATATATATATATAACACGTTTTATTGGAATTGGTATATTAATATTTCTTTCCGCTTTTTTCGCATTAACACAAATAACAGATTAATTTGGCATTCAAATCTTTGACATTATGAAGTCAAGAAAACGGAATCGTATTTACCGAATTCTAAAGCACGCATTACCTAAATTACACCTGAAGAAGTTCATAGTATATAACGGTTATATGCATTCTATATATTTATCAGGGTTAAAACTAAAATAACTGGTAAGTATTAACCCGTAATATGTATGTTTCAATCTGATTATAAGTTAATATTTTGAATAGTATTTTTCATGCTACCGATTCTCATCCTAATTAGAATTTGGATGAAACAACAACTGCTTAGAATTTACTTCCTTTAATCAATGAAGCTTATTCGTTAATATGAAAGTTTGTTCATTGCTTAATACTAGACACAATTCCCGCCAGAATCTGCCTCATACCATTATATATGCATTGAATATTGCTATCATATCTGGCTTGGTGATTCTTAAATATATTTAGAGATTGATAAAAGTAGATCCAAGGCAGAATCTGCGCACTTATCAGTTCTGATCTGGCATCTCCTCTTCAGCGAAATTCCACAAGCCAGAACCTAGCTCCTTGGTGTCTTATCTTAAACATATTCACGTACATTACTCCCCTTTTTGACACCTCGTCTTAGTTCGGCACACATGTTTTTAGAGTTTATAGTTGAATACATGTGTCCTTGCGTCTTAGTGATTTTCTTTCACGTCGTTGTGTCCTAGTGATTTTCATTCATGTCCTTGTATGTCCTGGAGTCCTAATGATTTTCTTTCACGTCCTTGTATGTCATTGTGACCTAGTGATTTTCATTCATGTCCTTGTATGTCCTGGAGTCCTAGTGATTTTCTTTCACGTCCTTGTATGTCATTGTGACCTAGTGATTTTCATTCACGTTATTGTATGTACTTGCATCCCAGTGATTTTCATTCACGTCCTTGTATAACCTTGCGTCCTAGAAATTCTTTCACGTCCTTGTATGTGTTGCGTCGTAGGGATTTAATTTTCACGTACTTGTATGTACTCGCATCCCAGTGATTTTTATCACCTCCTTCTTCGTACTTGCGTCCGAGTGATTTTCATTCACGTCCTTATATGACCTTGCGTCCTAGTGATTTTCTTTCACCTGCTTATATGTTCTTTCGTCCTATTGACTTTCGTTACATGCTTGTATGTCATTCCGTCCTAGAGATTTTTTTCACGTTCTTGTATGTCCTCATGTGCTAGTGATTTTCCTTGACGTCCTTGTATATCCATGCGTTCTATTGATTTTCTTTCACGCACGCGAATGTACTTTCGTCCTAGTGATTTTCTTTCACGTCCTTGTATGTACTTGTGCCCTTGTGGTTTTCATTCATATCATTGTACGTCCTTGATTCCTAGTGATTTTTTTCAGGTTGTTGTATATCCTAGTCTCCTAGTGATATTATATTACGACCTTGTATGTGCATGGGTCCTAGATATTTTCTTTCACCTCCTTGTATGTCCTTGTATCGTAGTGACTTTCATTTACGTCGTTGTATGTCCTTGCATCCTAGTGATTTTCTTTGACGTCCTTGTATGTATTTACGTACTAGTGATTTTTTCACCTCCTTTTATGTCCTTGTGTCCTAGTGATTTCCTTTACACGTCCTTTTATATGTGCTTGCGTCCTAGTGATTTATTTCACGTCCTTGTATGTCCTTGCGTCCTAGTGATGTTCTTACACGTCCTTGTATGTCATTGCGTCTTCGTGATTTTCTATCACGTCATTGTACATCCTTGATTCCTAGTGATTTTTTTCAGGTCGTTGTATGTCCTTGTCTCCTAGTGATATCATTAATGTCCTTATATGTCCATGCGTCCTAGAGATTCTATTTCACGTCCTTGTATGTCCTTGTATCGTAGCGACTTTCTTTCCCGTCGTTATATGTCCTTGTGTCCTAGTGATTATTCTTTTACGTCCTTGTATGCACTTCCATCCTAGTAATTTTCTTGCCTCCTTGTATATCATTGGGTCCTAGTGATTTTCTTTCAGATCCTTGCATGACCTGTCGTCCTACTGCTTTTCCTCCACGTCTTTCCATCCTAGTGATTTTCTTTCACGTCCTTGTATGTCCTTGCATCCTAGTGATGTTCTTACATGTCCTTGCATGTACTTGCGTGTTAGTGATTTTCTTTCACGTCATTGTATATTCATGTGTCCTAGATATTTGATTTCACGTCCTTGTATGCCATTGCGTACTAGTGATTTTATTTAACGTCCTTGTATGTGATTGCGTCCTAGTGATTTTCTTTCAGGTCATTCTATGTCCTTGTTTCCGAGTGATATTCTTTCATGTTATTGTATTTCCTTGTGTCCAAGTGATTTTCTTTCACGTCCTTCTATGTTCTTGCGTTCTTGTGATTTTCTTTCACGTAATTGTATGTCCTTGTTTCCTAGTGATTTTCTTTCACGTCCTTGTATGTCCTTGTGTCCTTTTGATATTCTTTTACATCCTTGTATGTCCTTCCGTCCTTGTGATTTTTATTCACATCCTTGTGTGTCCTTCTGTTCTATTCATTATCATTCATGTCCTTGCGTCTTTTGATTTTCTTTCACGTCCTTGTATGACTTTGTGTCCTAATGATTTTCTTTCACGTCCTTGTACGTCCTTGCGTCCTAGAATTAGATCACCGCATCTGAATATATCGATTGACATTGGATTTGAATAATTGAATCAACTAAGAGAAAGGGATTTCCACACACGGGAAGTGCGAAACATCAATCTATTTGAGTAGAAAGGATTGGTACATTTAATAAATTCGGCAGCGAAAGTCTGGGACTGAGATTCTAAAGTCAGTAGGATGCTTAAATTCATGCAGTTTGGGAACCAGTGAAAGTAGATTGTCGGCGCAGTTACCATGAAAGTATTTTATAAAAGACAGAGGGAAGCGACGGCACGTCTGTGAGGAAGGGTCTGTAGACGAGATCAGGACCTGCCATATTGCATATCAGTCTGCGGCGTCTCCAGGCCATATATGACAGCAGTATTGCATGCAAGGCCGAATGGTTGATTTATAGATTTGAAGGATGGACTCAGGCGATAAAAAAAACTTTCTGATTCGACACATAGAACCAACTTTCCTTGCGGTAGATCTAGTTATGAGCTCAATGTATTTTTCCATCTCAGTTCAACGGACAGTGTGAGACCAAGCAGGCGTAGAGGGGAGCTTATATCATTAATTATTATATTTACACCAGCTTTTTAAAAAATTGAGTAATCCAGAGAATTTCTTTGAAAGGTAATAAGCATTTGAGTATTTTCATGGAAGTTTGAATAGTAATAGAGTAATAAAGACGATCTACAGAAAGGTGCTTAGTATTCGAGTGATCTCGAAGATGTTCAAAGATATTCCAAGTACATGGGTGATATTTAGTATCTTGAAAAACGTTTGAAATATACGGGTTATCTCAAGGATATCCGGAAATTCTACTCGGGAAAACTCGAGGAACTTCGGAAATGTGTAAAGTAATAGAGAAATTTTGAATTTATTTTCTTTTTATCAGTAATCTTTAGGTTATTCGGAAATAACTTCTGTTCATTCTTAGTGTACCGACATTAAGCAGAGTAACAGTATCAACAGTAACTCTTGAATATGAAAAAAAAAAACAAAAAAAAAACACGTGAACTCTAAAATAGCTTTCTCTCTTTCTGGCTTTTCATCTTTCGAACTGGTGTCATGAACTTTCCACGCTGAAGCTAAAAGGGCTGCGAAGGATACCCTCATAAAACGCATCAAGAATGTTCCCACTACAACATTGTTGTATCCTTAAAGTAGGTTACAGCCAGACAAATATGGTACTCGTGTGAAATGAACCGCAACACAAGCGTAAATGAAAGAAAGAGAGGTTTATTGTAAAAGGAAATACACTACTGAAAGACAGTGAACCTGTCAACAAGCTAGTAATTCCCGAAGTATGTCCGCCAGATATATCCTGTGCTTACTATATATATCTACTGATATAGTCTGTCGACATAGGCGATAGGGAGTGTAGGACACTCCATTACAACAAACATATTGATGAAGATTTCAGCGTGAATACATATTACGTCTAATAAAAAAACTCGTTTTACTCTTTTCTTTTGTCAATTTGTCGAATATATATTATGTTGCATTGCAAATCAGGTGGTCTGTTATTTTGTGCAAGTACTCCTTTCAACACCATTATATCATGCTTTATAAAATGTTTCATTATAATCCTTACGTATTTAATTATGGACGTAGCTAATTCATAAAATTGGAAGTACTGTAATTACACCAGTAATTTTGAGGGTCGTCGGAAAAATTTTAATTCCCCTTTTAATCTTGAGGATCTTAGGAAATGTTGCAAGTACTTGAGAAATCTTGCTGACTTTCGGAAATGTTCTATGAATTCAGGTTATCTTGAGGATTTCGACAAAAATCTTTTAATGTCATTGTAATCTTAAGGTTATTAGGAAAACATTTAAGTACTAGTTTTTGAAGTTCTTTGGGAATGTTCGCATCATTCACATGATGTTGAAATCTGCGTAATGATGAGTAACTTCAGAAAGGTTCTTAGTACTTGAGTAATAGTGAAAGGACTTTGGAAATATTCTATGTACTCAGTTAATCTCTCGGATATTTGGAAAGGTTCTAATAGTCGAGTAATATCTGCGACCTTCGAAAAGTTTCTAATAGTCGAGTAATCTCTACGACTTACGGAAGGGTTCTAATACTCGTGTAATATCCACGATCTTCGGAAATGTTCTATTAGCCGAAAAGTTCTATAATGTTCGGAAATTTTCTGAGTCTCGCGTCAGGTCAACGACCTTCGGAAAGGTTCTGATCCACGAGTAATCTTTACGATCCTCAGAAAAGGTTCTAATAGTAGAGTAATCTCTGATATCTTCGGAAAGTTTCTAATAGTCTGATACGTTATAAATTCTGAAAGTTTTTTTGATGTCAACGCACACTCGTTGCCACTTTTGTGATGTTAACGAACACCCTTTGTCTCTTCCATAATGCATGTTGTAGTAGAGACTTTGTAATCACAGATACAACTATAGTAACGCCGTTGAACACTAGACGTCTTCGAATATCACTCGCATTAATAGTACTTGCTTGATAATACACGATCGAGTAGTAATCTGTATAGAGAAATAGTATAGTGTACAGAGTAGTGCATGGCGGGCCGTTTAGTAATAGAGGATAAAGTAGAAATAAAGATCCGAATGATAATGACGAATATGAGAGAGAAACAGAGATGACAAAAAACATCCGATATATATGGGAGGATGTGAACGAAACGTTTTTCGAGGAAAGGCCAACAATTCCAAAATTAAGAAAGAACTGACAAGTAAAGGAAACCCTCGCCCTCACGAACCAGACATGAAAATATAGTGATGTATATACACTGGAAGATATGCTAGTATCACAAACCACTAATATATGGTATGAGCACCAACCAGACACAGTTACCCAAAATAAATGGCAACAGACCTGATATTATCCTAAAAGTCAATACATTCAAGTAGTGTATTCTTATTAACTTAGCTGTACCATCTAAGAGAAACACGTCCATGAAATTTATCAAGAAATCTTTCAAATACAAGGATCTTCAAATCGAGATTAACATGATGAGGGGAACGAAAATTAAGACAGTACAAAATGTAATCGGAACTCTGGGCCACATGTGAATACGAATGGACAATTTTACTATCAGTGTTACATGTAACATCAACATAAATGTTGCCCAGAAGATCGACTTACTAGGAGCATCCTATATACTAAGAAAAGTTCTATCAATTAATTGGAAAATTCCCAATACGGCCTAAGGAGGACAGTCTGAACCTGGCTTTACAGGATAGAAGGCAGGGTACATAATATACAAAAATGATGATAATAATAATAAAAATAATAAAAGCGGAAACAGAAAACAAGTGTAGTACCAGTCATAGTAGGTGCGCTTGGGATGATAACAAAGGAAGACAAGAACACAGAAAAATGCATGAAAATTCCAATTTAAGAGAAATACAAATAAATGCCTTGAGAAATACAGCTCACGCACTAAGAAGAACTTTGTCCATGTAACGCTAGTTATCCTATGGAAACTTTCAGGCAAAAACAACATACAAAATAGTATGGATGCAAAAATGCAGGTTATGTGACCAATATCAGGAAACCATAGACCACCTAATCTCAGGATGTTCTGTCCTTGCACCAAATGTATATAAAAATCGTCACAATGACTTGGGACAATACTTAGACTGGACAATTTGAAAACACTTTGGAAAAGATGTTAATAAACACTGGTATGAAAATCACCCAGCACCGTTTACAGAAATAGAAGACATCCCAATTCTATGGGATTACACCATCTTTACAGACAGGAAGACTGAAGCAAATAGACCGGACATAATTATTAAAAACTGAAATGAAAATCTTGCCTACTAATTAATATGGCTTTCTCAGCGGATTGTAACATAGCAACAAAGAAATTAAAATAGAAAAAAATGTGGATATTGAAAACAAGACTAGTACCAGTGATGGTAGGTGCGCTTGGAATGCTAGGAAAGGAATACAATAGCACATTAAAAAAATCCCGGGAAATCGAAGTCTAAGAGAAATACAAAAAAAGTCTTGATAAGTACAGCCTACATCTAAGAAGTACCTTGTCCATGTAACGCTAGTGCTGTTTTGGAAGTTGGAAAAACAAATCATGAAATGTAGCCATAACAACACACGACTACCTGCCTTAGGATTTCCCGAAGACCTGGTAGGTAGTGTGACCATAGCTGAAATCGAAATATAATGATAATGATGATGATATAATTATAATAGTCAGTGAGTGAGAATGAAAAATGTAATCTAATAGGCGATAAAAATCATCTTGGCGAATAAGCGCTTGGGGAGTTATTGCCCTGTTGTCACATTTGTGCACAGGGGAAGCCATTAATCGATCCTGATGGAAATTGCAGTCCCTTGGCATAACAACATTGCAAACGTGGGGCAAGCTAAAATAGAGTTGTACAAAGAGCTGGCAGAGGAAATCGAAGAAATGTACCACCAGAAGATCAAATTATCCATTTTCGGGTTTTGTGCTCAGCACTGTTTTCAGGATTTTTCCTGCCTCTCGGGACGCGTTGTACAAAGCTAAGATCAATGGAAATGCGTATCTGGCAGCATTTCTTGGAACAGCTCAATTAGAAATATAATGGATTTTTTGGATCAGAAATTATTTTTTTTTATAGGACTCGTTATTATTATTTTCATATTTTAAGAAAGGTAGGGACATCAACTCAAATAGGTGTTACTACTAAAAATAACTTTTTATAGAAACATCTCATATAGTGACAAAAATGTTGTCACTCTAATTCCGGGAGCAAATGAGAATTGATCATCATCATTTTTCCGGTTTTATTAACTTTATCTCTATCTCCCTGACTTTCTCTCTCTTCTATCTGTGATCCCTCCCACTCTCCCTTTCTCTCTCTCCCTTTCTCTCTTTCTCTCTCTTTGTTTCTCCTTTTTTCCAAACCTGGTTCGTTACTCCGTCATCTACACCTCAACTGAAACTGAAATTCCTTCTAATATTCTTTCGTTTACTGTGTTCTCGGATACCACCCACCAGCATCGAGGCAAACATCTTTCAACATCGCCTCCGCTGCGCGGGTAACGAGCCCAGAATACGTCCAACTCGAGTCCCACGTATCATCCTGTTTGGAGAACACATCAGCGGCAAGAGGATTCACGGAGATTCAAAACGACGTCTCAATGATCGGTCGAAGATATCCCTGACGCAGGCCAACTCCGACCCAGGAAGCTGGGAAACCGTTGCTGCAAATAGGACTTGCTGTTTTAGGACCATGCGATGTGAAACTGAGATTTTCGAGTCTAACCGTGAACATCAAGATATGCGACCTGTTTTCAGGATGGCCTGACTTGTCCATCCGCGTCCCACCAGCCACACTCATCTAAGACACTTGCTCATGACTCTTCTGTAGTATGCTTGACCTTCACGGCCATCTTCACCACCGCCACCAGAGATGATGAAGGGGTTAAAAAGATGTGGTGACGGTCCGATGCTCGAACGCGAGCGGGTTTCGACTAATTTATCGATTCCTGTGTGTTGGCCAGCGACTGATGTCCTAATGTTCCCACTGTCAGTGATATATATGATCTGTCATTCAGATAGAAAGAGAAAAGTTCCTTGCATTTTCTATTCGTCCGTCCTGGATTGAATTAAATGCCATTTGCGACATTCAATGAATACAAACATTCTTCTTGAAATTCTAAGACGCAATCGGATAACGAAAGATGACTTCCAAAAACTAAGCCAAGTATTACGAAACAAGGAAACAAAGAAAACAGTCATAAAGAATTATGTAATATCAATCTTCTTATATGGCTCTCAATGCTGTACAACCGCCTTAAAAATGAAGAAATAAATGGGGTCCTACGGAAGGATGCTGAGAATATTATGGTCAAAACATGAAAAATTGGAATTAAAAATGAAATTTATACTTAACACGTGAAGTTGGCAGTTGACATTTCTCGGACATATAAATACTCATAGGACAGATAAAAAACAAGAATAAGAGAAGAAGACAACGGATGACTGGCAGAGAAATGTTTAGGTTAGATAACAAAAATAAAATAAAAATATTAAGAGCTACAAATGAGTGGAGACTGTGGAGAGTCATGATCGCTAACGTCCAGAAGGAAAATGGCACACAAATATATTGAATTTGAATATGATTTTTTAAAATATTTTCTTATCTTTTCAAATATTTATATTCATCTATAAAATTACAGATTACATTGTTGTATCTAATAAACAATATCGACTACATTTTATCCAAATATAATTAACTATGCATTGTTATATGTACGTCCTGGGGATGACAATAAACTACATCCGCGTCCTGGGTAAGCCGATATCCTATGTCCAACAACAAGGCATCTGATCAGGAGTTTTTGATGACCATGGAACTACCTCTTAATTACTGGTGTTCCCAAGACCACCCTGACCCAGGGTGGTAGCACCTGTTAGGGTCCCAGCCATGTGCAAATAGTTAAACCCAAACTGTGGTCAAAATACTATGAAAGTGTAAAAATAGGTTTTAATACCAGAAATACTTTATAAAGAATCAGCAACAGATTTTTGAAGGAAACAAAATGATCAATATATTAAAAAAAATATTACCAGCAATACAAACAGCTATACATTTTTTGGAAAAAAATTACCATCAATAGATTTCTGAAGAAATAATATAATATAATATTTTTGAAAAATGTATTACCAGCAATAAAAATTGTCGGCATTAAATAACCAATTGATATACCGTAAAACCAAACCAATCCAAACCAAATCAAACCAAACCAAACCAAACCATTGTTATTTGTAGCATGTAATCATGCTTTTCTTAATTTCCACCAAACAAATATAGATTAACTTATTGTAGATATACTGATTAAACGAATGTCACAAAAATAGTGTCATTAATAACCTATTTCATAATCAACGTATAGTTTCTTCTGAAGCTGGTTCTATTTCTTCAGTAAAGATTTGACATGAATAATTTTTTAATATATTTTGTATGTTTTAACAGTTTTGTATGTATTGTTTTTTTTTCTACAACAAAGAATTTGAAGGAATCATTATACAGTATGTGTCCAAATAAAAATAACATCATTTTAAATACAATTATCTTTAAAAAATTCTACTAAGACTAGCTGAATGAAATTAAACAGTTTAGATTTTAAGCATAAGTTTATTATGGGACCGATGTCATAATTGTCCAATATTAGTTACGCCTATGACACGGCACGTAAATTTGGTAGTTAAGCTCTTGTCAAACACGTTGTAGAATGTCTCCGGTAACATTATCCAGTGAGGGAAGTGTTTCTTTGCTTGAGTTCATCAATGTTAGCAGGAAGAGGGGGAGACATAGACTAGACCTTTCACATATCCCCATAAAAAGATCACACGGAGACAGGTCCTGTGAACCCGCGGCCATTTCCTCAGAAAAGTAACTTCATCTCCACCATGCCCGATCCATATCTCTGGCAGATTCTCACTGTCCTCTTTCATTAAATATAAAATCTTCATCTGTTTCTATACATTCCGTGAAAATTTAAGGTTATTTCAACAGGAATCGCTACAATTATTGCCCTGGGGATATCAAATTTTTGGAACACCCTGTATAATGTCAATGATACATCTAAAATATAAAACATCATAAAATGTATATCTACAACGATTAGGATAAAATAAATAACAAATAGGAAACGATCATTGAATCAGAAATACGTGTCACTTTCGTCCAGTAACTGACGTCAGTAGATAGAGTGAAGAAGGGCCCTTACATTGAAGAGCTCAGGGACGAAGAATATTCCTAGCCCATATCTGTAAGTCTTATCGGAAAAACTACATGGCCTAACCCAGTTCGAAGAGAAACCGCCGTAACTCCAGTTTTCCCCTCGGGAAATATAGCAAGTTCTTACATACCGTTTGTTGTCACATATATTATAATTTATCTCTGTGGGACACGTATATATATATATCTAACTCTGTGTACGCTATAGCAGAATAAATCTTTCTGGGAACCAAACACGTTGTTATTCTTTTTTTATTCAGCTATTACTTTCCATCCGTTAAATACGGGGTTGTTATATCAAGCCCATAACGTGAGAAATGTAAATTTCTATCTATAAAAGGTAGGATGTGTGTGTGTTTGTGCGCGCGCGCGCGTGCGTGTGTTTGTGTGTGTGTGTGTGTGTGTGTGTGTGTGTGTGTGTGTGTGTGTGTGTGTGTGTGTGTGTAACGGCCGCAATTTCCGACGGATTTGCACCAAAATTTACATGCACATGCTCCAATTTGGTAGAAGGCCAAGACCGACTTTGCATTTCACAATTCCCATGGATAGTGGAAATAACCGACTTTTTCATGCTTCTACAGTAGTTTTCATGTAGTTTGCGGTCTTTTTCTACTGGCCAGAGTGAGAGCCTATAGCTGGCTGCCACGAATAGGCAGGAAGATTCTATTGGCCAGCGTGAGAGCCAACAGCAGACTGACATGCTAGCATGCAAAAAAAATCGATAGCTGCTTTCGTCACAAGTTGGAAAAATTTAAATCTGCATGGCACTTTACTCGAATTGGCTCATTCACTTGCTTAAAGTCAACGTTGATTCTGATTCCGCAGAACTGGGTTGGGTGTGAAAAAGTATTTGTTGTTAACATTCTTTTTTCATTCGGTTTTTCCCGTTACGAGTCCTTTTTTTAAAGCTGATCGATTTGTGTTCATTTTGTTTAGTTCTTTTTTCGTAATAGATTTAATGTTTAGTATAGAGCTTAGAAAACATTCGCAGTGTGAGATAGGCAAGAAGTAAAGCATGTAGCAACATCAGCACGGCAAAGGGCACTCCTTTAAAGGCAAGGAAGGGCAAAAATATTTTAAGTCAACTGATAGCGATTGATGTTTTAGTCGTACAATTTTTGAATCAAGCACGGGCAACGACGGGCCATGCTGCTAGTGGAAGACTAAATCTTTCTTTCAAGCATTCTCGTTGCACTTATATCAATTTAAGATGTTTTATATTTCTTAAAGCTTCGTCAGAGTTTAAGAGACAACAAACAATTTGTTTTTGTTTTCTTTCAATTTCTGACGAACTTTTATAAACATGTTCTTTATAAACTATTTGTTCTTTATCTATCATCGTGTCGAAGTCCGATTAATATTTGATCTGCATTTAATCTTTAACTCATTACGATTATGTTTAATAAAGTCTGTAATTTCGTGTGGCGGGTGATCATGGCTCTGTACATCTTCTCGAATCTTTCCCGCTTATAGTAATGATTGCTTTATTACTTTTCTTCTTTGCATTTTTTTTTTATCAAACATCAACTCAAACGTGTTAAAATGGGTTAACTGATGTTTCTCTTTTGCTTCTCTCGTGTAACGTATATCCTGTGAAGTTTAATTTCCGCCAGCTTCTTTCTTCATTATTCGGATCATGGATCCGTGTCCTCTTTAAATTCCTTCGTTAATGAGATATTCACTCCATGGTATTCTGAGCAGTCAGCTAAGGTACCACATCTCTGTCGCTGCAATTTTTTTAATTTCTTTTTTTTATTTCATGTCAAGCAAGTAGATAAAACCACCAAGGCGTATGGGATATTGCGATTGAAAGAAACAGAATTTAGAAAAAACGAACAGAATCGAAGAGACTAGTGATATTGCATTGAAAATGCTGAAGAGCTTAGTTTTATATAGCGAGGAAAAGGGTTTGGAGACCTTAACACTCACAGGGATCATCGAGACCAAGAGAGATAGAGGCAAACAGCAGTCCAAAAACTTAAAGAGTACGTGTGTATGGATTGCGGAACGAATAGCGGTAGTCTTACCAATGGGAGAAGCGCTGCTAACGGCCACGAAGAATACAAAACTGTGGAGAGCCATAATCATCCACGTCCTGAAGGGAGACGACACATAGAAGAAGAATTTGACAGAAAAACTGGAAACCCGAAGAAGAATCCACAATCGAGAATTGAAGAAGAAGCTATTATAATATAATTTACGACTAGCAATTTCAAAAATTAAGAGACCGAACAGCCAATCTAGTGCTTCACTTGAATTCGTGAAGTCGAGGTAACAACGAGGAAAGTACATCAGAACAATTACAGTGATTTTTTTTACGGAAAATGCACAGGAAAGCTACGTTATATCGATGGAAGAGTAACTGTAGCTAAAAAGAAAAGTTACAAATCACGTTATAGACTCATCCTTCGATATTGTCAGGAATTTCGAGATACATAACAGAAGTAACATACGAAATGTGGCGGCGAAATTCAGTGCACGTGGGAATTGTAGACATTATAAATGTGCAAGATAGATTCTGGAGAGAATAGTGAACCAGGACAGATTTTCCTAGACTTAGCAATTTATTCAATATAATCTATTCCATGTCAGTGGAAAGCTTTACACCAAACTATGTGAAGACTTTCCAGCAGTTACTGCTATATATGTGATTAGATATTACACAGATTTCTGTGTCGTACAGCATTCTTTGTCTACTACACTAGACTACAGAGAAATGTAAATTTCTGTAGCTGTCTGATATTGAGACACCCAATACGTTACTCACAAGTTAAGCTATCATTTTATGACATCCAAACAAATTATGTTTTTCAGTTAATAGTTAGTAGTTTTTTTTC
This sequence comes from Acanthosepion esculentum, assembly GCA_964036315.1. Classification (NCBI taxonomy): domain Eukaryota; kingdom Metazoa; phylum Mollusca; class Cephalopoda; order Sepiida; family Sepiidae; genus Acanthosepion; species Acanthosepion esculentum. The sequence goes on along the minus strand of OZ038484.1, from coordinate 31,002,869 downwards.
CTTGACTTCTTCTGCATTATTGTGTAGTTGATTCTTTCTGAATCTGCCTTAAATACACTGTCATTGATTATTTTTTAAGGTTATATCGGCCAATAATCAATGCTGATAATGTTATCGTTATCATAGTGTACGCAGATGACCCTGTGTTGATAGCTGACAGAAAAGGAAAACTACAGGACCTCCTACGGAAGTAAAAGAAACTTAGAAAAAAGTACTAACAATGGAGATATTAAATGGAAAGTTTTAACGAATGATAGACAATGAGATAACGAAATCGGAAAACGATATTGGAGTACCAAAAGAGGCATTCCAAAAGCTACTCAATGTGCTGAGAAGCAAAACAAATATATCGTAGGAAACAAAGAAAGGGTCCTGGATTGATATGTTATATTCAATTATATGACATTGAATGCTGGACAATCTCCTCAAAGGCGAAGAGAAAGCAAGGAAACATTAGTTCTACAGAAGAATACTTAGAATTCTATGATGGAAGCGAGTAAGCAACGAAAACGTCTTAACGAAAATGCCAATGAAAAGAATACTTATATTCAAAAATCAGGAAAACACATTTGAAATTCTTGAAGACAAAAAGTGGAAGAAGGGGTTGTGAAATCTAACCTTCACAAGGCATAATGAGGGCATAAGCGATACAGAAATATAATCACATTTTTGTTAAATATATCTTTTGAAACAACGCAAATTTTTTACACATCTTTCTACTTGTGCGTATTCTCGAAAGGCGTTCTCGATCCGTTTTTGTCTTAAATAAAATCTACGGATCACTAGAATATATTCCCTGCTGAAATCAAGTGTTTTCTAATTTTTCATGCTAGTTACCTTGTCTTACGCTATTTAAAACCTTTGTATAATCAATGAAACATAGATAACTGTCTTTTGTATACCTATTGGGTATTATAGAATTTTATTCTTAAAAATAGAATTTCTTGTTCCAATATATGGAAAAAGCCGGCAATTTTCTTGCTCTATTTTCCAGTTTAATTCACCTCCGAGCCGTATTCATTAGAATTCTAATGATAGTTACGTGGTTTATCAATAACGTTTCTATAGAATTCTCATTCAATTGCACCTGGTAAAATTATCTATTAAAAATCGTCTATTCCTGTAAGTATCTCTGTTAGAATCTCAACCATTTCAGCTGCTTTCTTCCCCTTAAACTTGACGAGTACTGATTTAAGTTTTTTTTATATTATTTATTTCCTTCTGTTATTAAGGAAGAGGTCATTGCTGTATTTAATCTATCTCTGTATTTACTTTCCATCAACCATTTTGTCTGTGCTCTCGTTATATTTTTTTCATCTTGCCAGACTAGACTTAATCTTCTTTTTCTTTTCTCATTTTATGTTGTGTGTCTATTCCACACATTTCTTCTTGCCGACTTTTGTTGAGTCTTTTATATTTCGCGTCCTAGGTATGACGAGAAACTACAACCGGCACCAATGCCTCTGACCGGGAGGTTTTGAGGCGTGTGGAAGCACCTCTTAATTGATGTTGTTCCCAGGTCCATCCTGACCCGGTGTAGTAGCTGCTGTTATGGTCCCAGCTATGAGAAAATATTTAACTCCTAAACTGGGCTCAAAACACTATGAAAGTAAAAAAATAATTTTTTATAGTACAAATACTATCAATACATGTTTGAAAAAAATATTATCAGCAAGACTCTCGAAAAAAAACCTCTTTAAAAATACGTCCGCGAAACCTGATCTACAAACTAATTTCTTATAAAGAATACATATTCTATTTAAACGAACTTATCCTAAAAATCTTGGTATTAAATAACTCATTGATGTTGATATGCCGTGAGACAAAATAAACCAAACCTAATATTCTACTTTACATTCTTATAGTTTGTGCATATCTCTGCAGACAGTCTTTTATTAAATCAAAAAGTGTCATGTCATCCACTTATTTTTCTTTCCTTCTCACTATTTTCTTGTCAAAACCTTCATTTTGCTAGTAATCCCGTTAACGTTTTACTGACGTCTTCCATTGTTTCAGTTTGGCGTGGAGAAAATCAGTAGAAGAGGAACTTATATACTTAACATCAAGGAGAGGTAGTTGAAGTTTCTGGGACAAATAATACGGAAGGAAGACCTGGAGAATTTGATACTCACGGATCGAATAGACGGTAAGTGACACAAAGCAACGCGTGACATAACTGGCGAGTTTAAGTAAGTCGATGACAGAACGTGGTCTGAGGGAGGTGGCAAAGTGAAGGAACTTGTTGAGAACTCCAAAGGATGCAGAGAGGAAGTGAACCATGATTGCTCACGTCTTGGAAGGATATGACACATAAAAAGACAATATATGGCTCTTCCGTGATTGGGAACGTAAGGCATATTCCACGTCAATAAGAGGTTTTTTATGAATTCAAATCGAATGCATGTCTCATTATTATTTACCTATCAAAGCTGTTGGCATTACCAAAAATAATAAAAATAAATTTACGAAGATGAAAGAAACTGTAACTATTAGTTTATATCATGAATTATATTCATATTCGTTTATAAAAAAAATGTCAAACAAAAAAAAAAAACGTAAAATTATATTTTAATATAAGCAATGACTTGTCACTTAAGATTTTCATTATCAAGATCTTAAGTGATTCGTATTCTACAGATTTCAACCCTTTTCAGGTCATTTAAAGCCAGAAAATATTTTTTAGATTCTAAGACGTTTTTCAGATAGTAATGGTTTAGTGATACAAGTATTACTAATTAACACATAGCTGGGTGAGAAGCGGTGAATTCTTCTCATTCCCAGGTGTATTTGATCGTTAGTGAAAATAACTAACCTAACGGTAATATGAAATTAAAAACTCCGAACCATTATCTATTAAAACATCTAGGTACTGACAAGACATGCTGCAGCTTAACTTCGGGGATCGTAAGAGAACCGGAGTCCAGACGTGATGGGAATGTAAGCCTCCAAGTTTAATTGCAACTGAAATAATCCTAATCAATCAACGTGTTTTCGTGTACTCTTATATATATATATATATATATATATATATATATATATATATATATATATATATATATATATATATATATATATATATGTAAGCAAATGTGTGGATGTAGATCCGACGGTATGATGAAAATGTGGAAAAGACAAAGCAAAATCCGAATATGTGAGTTTACTGTTTTTATTTTGTTTTTGTTTTTGTTATTCTGTCGACGTCAGACGTTTCGGTCAAATAGACCTTCTTCGGGACATGGTTAATGGAGACATATTTATATTAGATTTAAGTTTGATGGAGAGACGATATATACAGGACTGGTCAGAAACAGAAAAAGAAAGAATACTTGACTTTAGAATTTCAGTTTTTCTGTTTCTGACCAGTCCTGTATATATTGTCTCTCCATTAAACTTAAATCTAATATAAATATGTCTCCATTAACCATGTCCCGAAGAAGGTCTATTTGACCGAAACGTCTGACGTCGACAGAATAACAAAAAAAAAAAAAAATAAAAACAGTAAACTCACATATTCGGATTTTGCTTTGTCTTTTCCACATTTTCATCATATATATATATATATATATATATATATATATATATATATATATATATATATATATATATATATATATATATATATATATATCTGGAGGGAGAAGAAAAGGATTCATACATGTCCCAAGGGTATTAGCACGTAAGTGAATGTAATGGATTCGTCTGTATTTCGAACCTGCACTCCGATTCCACAATTCAAGCCGCTATCCATTACTCCACCGTGCCTCCAGCTATGTGTAAAGAGCAGGACAGACTGGTTTCTATCAGCTTGGATGGCAACTGGTCAAGGTAAAGGACAACTCTGAATTCAAAACCTGCAGAGGCTCGTTTGGGGACCTTGTGGCACTTAGTGCACGAGGTCTCTGTATTCGGCCCTTTAAAAGTGTGGATGGTCCTGCACGAAATTCTTCACCACTATAATCAAAATCTCATGTGCTGTTGTCGGCGGGCTGTTAGTTTCCTAGGAACTGATCTTCTTGACCCTCATAGTTCGAATTCGCCGGGAGAGTCGAGTATATATATATATATATATATATATATATATATATATATATATATATATATATATATATATATATATATATGTATATATATATATATATATATTTATGAACTCACATATATACATACACAGATATATATATATATACATATATATATATATATATATTTATGAACTCACATATATAAATACATATATATATATATATATATATATATATATATATATATATATATATATATATATATTGGACAGTTATGAATTTTGTGCGATAATCTTAAGTGACACTTAAGACCTGCAAGTGATTTGTAAATGAGATGTCATATGGAGCATGAGTGTGAATTGTGGGATGAAGTCACTGTTAGTTTCCATGACGTTTTAGATCTTGCTCTTGCTTCTTGAAAAAAAACAGATTGAAAATCGCTAGAGTCCACTAAAACACGTTTATCTCCACACTTCGCGCTCCAAGGCTAAGCGTTCGACGGTGATATGAGGCACATTGACAGCTGAAAAGTTGCTCTTCAGCTTGTCTTTGTACCTAAGCTAAGGGCGTACTAAATTCATAAGACCCTGATATAACTTGACATTTCCAACAGATAACCTGTCCACTGCAAGTGACATTTTATGAGGAAGTCTCAATTCCTCCAATATTTCACCTGTTAAACAGGTCTACACTGGACGTCCTGTCTTGAAGTTTAGCGACACAGATAACACGCATATATATATATATATATATATATATATATATATATATATATATATATATATATATATATATATAATTCAATATCTCCGTAGCGGGTAAGGCTTATTCCAAGTAAGTCCTTTTAATATAAAAATATTAACACAATGACGAGTGTGCAATGTATATCTTTATATACAGACTAAATAAATAATAAGGAAAACACTTAATTAGTCCTCATATAAACGGTTACAAATATATTTCAACAGTTATATATATATATATATATATATATATATATATATATATATATATGTATGTGTGTGTGTTTGTGTGTGTGTGTGTGTATGTGTGTATGTATGTATATACCTGCGTCATCAGACAGACGACATTTTATTAAATGATATTAATTCAGCCAGACAATTTGATAAAAAAGCAACATTTAAAAAATACAGCAAAGAAAAAGGAACAAAGAAAAAATGAGGTAGCTATTTTAACTTCACCTTATTTCTTTTTCGATTACAGAGAGAGAAGTGTGGGAAAAAAACAAGTTTGGATGCTGGAGTAAGGCAACGTAGCCGAAGATTTTATGAGTAAACCTTTAACCACTGCCAATAATAAAATTCACAGAAATGGAAACTATATTGTTATTCGTTTAAACATCATCATCATTTCTATAATAATAATAATAATAATAATAATAATAATAATAATAATAATAATAATAAATATATAATATAATATATAAAAAAGGACGAGAAATCCATAAATAATAATAATAATATAAGTAATAAAAATACCTTTTATGTAAGAATGTCCATGTCATCAACATAAATGATTAAATTATTCTATGAAAACAGATATGTATCCGCGGCACACATATATAAAAATATATGCATATACATGTTTTATATATATATATATATATATATATATATATATATATATATATATATATATATATATATATATATATATATGCCATTTGCAGACCGTACTGTTTCGCTGTATCACAGCTCCTTATTGCGACTAGACATCCAAATATTTCAAGCCCGGATCGAGGCCAAACCGATCAGTCAGAGTTTCTACCGCAGTGCTATCTTCATTCGTCAGAGAAAAACGACTAAATCTAGCGTATTGTTTTTACGAATGTAAACAAATGCCAATCAACCAATTACTGAAGAGCTTTGCATTAACGCTGGTGGCTGTTGTTTATAGAATTAGCTTCACTCAACAGTGCTCAATTGAAATATATAATTGAAGAACCCTGGAAACAAACAAAATATCTATGTACACAAAATATCCTTCACAAATATTAAATACGCGAGCAACCCTATGCTTTCGAAACATATCTGGGACATTGAATTCAAAAACTAAATCAGGGGTCAACATAGGAATATAACAATAAATCCAAAAGCTGTAAACTCTGCCTGGATGATAAAATTTCTATAATTACATTCACAGACGAACAAATTACAAAATAACCGACGATAAATCCTCTCACAATACAGACACGAGAACAAATATTTATTACCTGACATAAAAATCCGGAACTTAAAACGGGACAAAAATAAATAAAAAATGCAAACAAAATAAAATAAATAAGTAAAACAAATAAACCCTAATAAAATATAAGTAAATAAATTAGGTGCATAATAAAGAAATTAACAAACGACGAACGAGCGTATAAACAAACGTAAACGTAATAATAATAATAATAATAAACAAAAAAGCAAGAATACTAAATTATGAGTAAAAATTTAAAAAAAGAACATTTAAAAATAGCCTCAATACTCCATTAGGATCCACAGTTATTTCCATTTATTAGCACCCAGAATAAAAAAGGGACCTTTAGTAATACCATAACCATTGTGCACCACTGACCACTGTATATAAATAGTGGAGCCAAAACACAAAGCATTTAAGGACAATACTGGGGATTTCATACATACATAGATACATACTTACTGTGGGTTTCATACATACATACATATATATATATATATATATATATATATATATATATATATAAAAAGAGAAACCCCGAATATTTTTGTTGATTTTTTTAAAAATATTTTATGATTAATTTTCCATCAATTCGCTACACGATCGAAAAACATAAGAAAAATTCATTCCTTTTAAGAATATGTGGAAATATCGACTCTTTGCCTGATGAAGCTTGCAAGACCGGAAACCTGTGTAGCAAAATTATGGAAAATAAATCATAATACATATATTTTTTAAATCCACATTACAACCATAAACTTTTTGCGGTTTCTCTCTTCTTTTTAATATACTGACTTTTTCTCTCGCTAGAATTACTGTAACCTCTTCCCTATATATATATATATATATATATATATATATATATATATATATATATATATATATATATATATGTGTGTGTGTGTGTGTGTGTGTGTGTGTGTGTGTGTGTGTGTGTGTGTGTGTGTATATAAATAAAAAAAAGAACAGTAAGATATATAATCCGGTGTTCTTATAGATATTTTTATTTTTACAAAATAGTGCTCGATGTAAATTTACAGAGCATTACTATTATAAATTAACTGATTTAAAATGTTTTTTTCGTTACACAGTAATAACCATGTTTCAAAAATTGAAGCTAAAAGCTTCGAATTTAATTTTGCAATTAAATTAAAAACAATTAGTTCCATTTCATCCTCAATCGAATTTTGGAGAAACTTATTTTTAAATTTACTGATTTTTAAAGGTACGGCAAAAATACATAATTCAATGTTTCGAAGGGGATATATATATATATATATATATATATATATATATATATATATATATATATATATATATATATATATTCATATTTGTTACAAAGTAGAATACGATATATATATATATATATATATATATATATATATATATATATATATATATAAATCGTTTTCTACTTTGTAACAAATATGAATACATAATGCATCATCGATATCAACCGATGATTATGTTATCTGCTTTCAGCAGTTGAACAGTCTTCAATACTTATTTATTAATTTCACGTGAATCTAATCAGTTATGGTTTGATTTTATCGATTTTCTTTTGGTATACAGTGATGTGAAAAATTATCCGTACTGACCAGGCAATTTCATTTAAAATAGTTTCATTCCTTTTTCAATATATAGCAGTATATCTCTTACATACGAGAAAATAGACTTAGACATCGAATTAATTATAATAATTAATTTAAGAAATTTATATTTTATACAATAGCAGCATAAACTAAATAAAAATAAAACAAATAAAAAAAAATAATATGAGTAAAACCTGCCAGGAGAATAAATTATTTCAACTGTAATGGTGTAAAAATTTTGGTCAGTGCCATTGAATAAAGCTTTCCTATAGTTAGTTGGCGTTTATTAATAGGCATATGCACTCTAATCTTACTATATTTGGAGGTTGTCTTGAATGAATAGTAACATGACGTTCTCGCCATTAATTGTCAATTGGATTCAGGTACGGACGACTTGTCGGGTTTTTTAAATTGGCCATCTTCTTATGTTTGATCATTTGTTGTTTCCCAAAATGAAAGACAATATTTCAAACTTTCCTTTAAAGCATCACATTTTAGTTATTTCATGCGTTCGACAATTTCACACAATCGGTCTCTTCCATTTCTGCATAAACATAAGCAATATGTAAGAATATCCAGAATCAGCGGGGTTTCGCAGATTAAAGGGATTAACAGATTTTCACCACACTATCTCTGCTTAATTCCAATCAAAGAATTCAATGTTGCCTTCCTTACTCCGTTAAAATAAATTCCCAAATTTACTTTTTGATAAATAAGCACGTGTAATTTGCATGCGAACCGGGAGATTATGTCTTTTGACCAATTTTTTGTCTTCTTTAATGGTATCTAGCGGGGGTGTATTTACAGGTCAACCTTTACGACATGATGTATTTAATTTATCGTTTGACAAAAAATCGTTTTAACAGAAAAAAAATGTCATTCGATTCACAAATGTATTTATCTTGTGTTCAATTACTCATCTGCAATGCAATGTACCTGTACTGGCTTATCGCCAATACCAGAAAGATTTGGAATATCTACCACTTCGTCACTGAGGCCCGTTGGAACAATTGGTATGACGTTTGCCTGATAACGTAACTGTCTGGGTTTCAATTCTCAGTAGTGGATGCGCACCGCTGATGAGTCCCAAATATAGGACGAAACGGCCATGCAGTGCTTTCTGCATTCTGTTGAGGTTTCCCGTAGACTCGATGAATTACTTAATTATATACTTATCTCAGATCCTCCTAATTTCTATCACTTGTATATCCCTGCTTGAACCAGCTTCGCATGCTCTAGATGAGCGGCCTGGTGATAGTAGTCGTGGCTCGAGGGGGCACTGTCCTATGGGTAAAAGAGAAACTCAGCTGAGTTCCACCACGGAATATGTGATCGAGCGGCGCTATATCAAGTATGATTCGCTCCTCCTTCGTCACCGAGGTCCGTTGGAACAGTTGGTATGACGTTTACCTGATAATGGGTTTCAATTCTCGGTAGTGGATTCGCACTGCATTCTGTTGAGGTTTCTTCTAGACTCGATGAATTACTTAATTATATGAATATCTAATTGTATTTCTCTCATACTACCCAGTACAGTCGACACCGCAACTTGAAGTAGTATGGCCGCTAAGCGCATCCCCGAATTGCAAGAGTTCACAATTCTTTGTTTTTAGTAAACAAAGAATTAATTCACATTGCTGATACATGCCTTGAAGTTAACAATGATAATAGTAATTGCGATAAACAGAATTACTATTGAAAATGTAAAACTCATAGTTATTACATCACTATAGCATCATCTTAATGTTATATATTTTGTAATTTTTACATATAGTAGAATTTACTTTCTTAATTACGAATAATCTTTTTCATATATTCTTGCAATTGATGATTGTTATGTTCTTAAAACTATAGCATTGAATAAAATCATTTTGAAATGGATAATGTGTATTCGACGACGGAGAAAAAATGAAAATAACAATGACATCTCATTTTAACAAATATATTTATAAAAATTACACAGAAATATCTTAAATTGATAATGAGTAAATTTTATTCAATAACATCGTCATTGACTTCAACCACGGCCCACAGAGGACTTCAGAATCTTCCACAACTCTTCTAGATGGTCTCTGTGGTTAATTTGGTGAATGCTGCCATAGTCCTTGCCGTAAGTATATTTTTGGTGTTAAATGGAGTTTTGCTCGCTCGACTGTGCCTCACGCATAATAATAAAGAGGTTGCAGACTGCAGAGCTCGGTGACAAGATGTAAGGGGTGATATGGTCGCAGAAATTGTCTGAATGCCATGATTATGTTGTCCTGCGTGTGCGGCATGGTGCAGAGTTCTGTTTCCAGACAGTGTGTATTGCAGCTGCCACCCTCTTGACTTACGGCAGCACTACATCCTCAAGGCAGTTGATGTAGCTGTGGCAAGATGAATACAGGCATAGCATCGCCATAGCTGCAGATCACCCTCAAACACCTTCATAGTCACCATTAGACTCCTCCAAATGATTCTGAATTCTCTGCACTGTTTGCCCTTAGGACTGACACACGAACACTCTGAAATGTTCGTTTGGGAGATGCCTACCGCGAAAGCGATGCAATCCTGCATGCCGTTTCCAAGTGTCTGGCAGTGTAAAATGCGTCGTTATGCACTTTTTCTCACATACGGTGCCCAACTACCCCTATTATACTGTGAAAACTAACAACGCGCATGTGCGAAATTAAGAATATAAAATGGCGACAATATACACATCGCACCCTGTCTATGAAAACATCTTTGGGACTTGGGATTGAGATAGAGATGTATATAGCTTCACAGGCATTTGTTTTCCTGACAACATTTTTAATAAGGTAACCGATGTTATTTTAGCATCTTCTACGACCACACTACTTATATATATATATATATATATATATATATATATATATATATATATATATATATATATATATATATATATATATAATAAGGATATATATATGATAAGGATATAGTTTTAACATATGCTATATTTATGGATATAAACGCACAATATCTTATAGCGTATGTTTCACGTTTGAATAGACTATTTAGACACTATATATATATATATATATATATATATATATATATATATATATATATATATATATATATATATATATATATATGTATAATTTTGTATTTAGGCAGTAATACTCTTTTATACAACTTTCGTTAAAAACGACTGCGAAGTTACAGCGATTAAGATTGTTATTTAATTTTTAATGTGTTTTATTTTACTTTCTTGGATATATTATGTAGATATTGTTCAAATGTTTTGTATATCCTAGCGCTCTCGGATATTTATATTATAGCCGAAAGCGTACGGATATACAGATGATTCGGATAATTTCTACATAATTTATGTTCGGAAAAAAAAAAAAAAAAAAAAAAATAAGACACAAGAAAAATTAACTAAAACTTAACCGCATTAACTTTTCAATCGTTTTTAACGATGATAATCGACAAAGCACTGAAATCTACGACAAACATGTTCACCTTTGTTGTTCTACTTTTAACAAAGACTTCAGCCGTAGGTAAGAACATTTTTACAGTTTCACTTTAAAATCGATTTTCATATTATGTGTTGTTTCTAGACAATTCTATAACCAAAATGCGATCTTGTTGCCTCCAGCTGTAGCAGTAATTGACTAAGTGTAGCTTCGTAAAAACTATTATAATTCTAAAGACTATTTGTGTATAGATGTCTAATATATATATATATTTATATATATATATATATATATATATATATATATATATATTATATTAATTGATTTAAAATATGGTTTTATCGCTACACAGTGATAACCATGTTTCAAAAATGGAAGCCAAAGCCTTTGAATTCAATTTTGTTACCAAATTAAAGACATTAGTTCCATTTCTTCGTCAAGCGAATTTTGGAGTAACTTTTTTTTATATCTACGGTTTTAAAGGCACGGCAAAAATTCATAATTGAGGGTTTCCAAGGATACCGAGAAATCCATTCATCAAGGGATGGTAGGGTGTTCAATTTTTTAATTTTCATTGTATCAGTTAATAGTTACATTCGAAAGCTGGGTAGGGTAGGGATGTATTTTTCAACACATTCTGACATCTGCTAAATGTATGTCGTCTGGGGTTTTTTTGTAAAATTATTTTTTTTTAAACAAAATTGAATATAAAATATTAACGCTCTGTAAATTCACATTGAGCAATATTGTGTAAAAATAAAAATATCTATAAGAACACCGGATTTTATATCTTACTGTTCTTTCTTTATATATATATATATATATATATATATATATATATATATATATATATATATATATATATATATATATATATATATATATATATGTATGTGTGTGTGTGTGTGTGTGTGTTCCTATATTTGAAAAATTAATTATATTAATTTATATGAAATTGATAACTTATCCGGTACCAATAAAATTCTATATCAGCTTCCCCAAAACTGACTTTCAGGTTCATATAATCTGCTTCCTTGCAGGACTAATTTATCAAGAGCTTCGATTCAATTACATATTCGCCAAATTAATGAAAATGTAGGTATTATTTGTTTTATGATATTAATATAAATGAATCTTTTCATTTTCGTGACATTGGAAAGGTACAAATTGGTATAAGATTAAATCAGAGGAGGAAGCTTCTGTTGCGCCCAACTAGCAAATAATTAACACCTGCTCCTTATTTGACAGAATATCAAATTTTTGAAATCGTGGCCTTAATTCTGGTTTACTCCATTTAGCGAAAAGTAAAATACATTCTTTTAATCCCACTACGTTTCTCATTTCCTTCAAAACCATAAACACTCATGCTTCTTCACGGTTTCTTTTAATCATAATTGAATTACCATTAATCCTTGGAAGAAAAAATCTACCAAGAACATTCATGCTGATATGGTTGCTACATTAAGGAATGCCGATACAGATCTGCCGACAGCGCAAAAGTGGGCAGTTGAATTTAGAATGGGAGGGGAATCTTGAAGTTGTTTTCTCTTACTTTCTTCTTCGCTTTGAGTTCCGGGAATGACGTCTCCTTGATTTTCTGACTTAAGGCTTGAGAGCCCTGTTTTCCATTCGATTTAAAAGTTAACTTGTTAGAATAGCTGGATTCATGTTTTTACCAATGGCATTATTGAGAGAAGGAACGCAACAGTGTATTAAGAAATTTTAACGCAGACCTCTGGCTAATTTACGCACAAAAGAAACCTGCTCCCTGCACACTCCTACCAGGTTGCTAAACAAATCCTCAATACATATGCTAATGGTTTGAACCTATTTACTCACACTTTACGTTTCTAATGATTGATGCAAGAATAAAAATGATGAATTAGAAAATACTTCTTAAAACAAAAAATATCAGTCCGTTTGTCTGGCTTTTTCATGTGCACAAAGCATGATTGTGATTTCGACAACGCAATTCAACCAGCAACCGTATTGATTCAAAAAGTAAGACTGAAATGGTGTCTGTTAAGTGTCATGGCAATACTCTAATATAAGATATGCAGTAAATTCTTATGCAGCAAACGATATATATTGCTTTATTGTTAAGAAAGTCGACTTATTTATTGTAGTTTCATCTGTCTTCTATTTGCTGTTTCCCAAGACCGAGACAATAGCTTCTTTCTATGTAAATTTTTATTTTGTATACTATCACTCGAGGGATACAACGTGTAACTATATCAGCACTTGAGTTTTTAGTATATTTAATATTGGCTTCTGAAAACTCTATGCAGCTGTTCTTCTATATATATATATATATATATATATATATATATATATATATATATATATATATATTACGAAAGAAAGTGAATGCTATTGGAAAAATACTAGGAAATAAAAGTAGTGTTAGCATGCAGGAAAAATATAATGTCGTCATGTAGAAAAATATATAAACTCGGAATAACAAACCATAAAAATACTGATATTTAGCAAGAATGCAATGAACGGTACGTGTGGCCAAAAGAAATTGAAGCTACTCAGAGTTTGACAATAGAGTTAGAGGCAATCTTTAGGCCCTCAATGTTAGGCTTTGACTCAACTATTTATATATGCTGGTCAGTGGTGCGTTATGAGCAATATAGTGTATTATACAAAGGAGTCTATGAAGAAGACATACTAGATTCGTGTTGTTTTGTAGGTATGAATTTCAACACTTCAGGTTTATAACTGCATTGTTTCTTTGACTGTTCAAAGAATATTTCTGAAGTAACTAGTACCGACGTCTGTTGCGAATGCATGGAATTTGGCATTGTAGTACTATCCAGTACCTGCAGAAAAAGGGCTTAGCAACGAAGGACATTCATGATTGCTACATTAGGTGATTTCCATACAGATTTGTCAACAGTGCAAAAGTGGGCAGTTGAATTTAGAGAAGTAGGGAGAATCTTGAAGATTACCCAAGATTTGAATGTACTGCAATTACCACCACCGAGGAATATAGTGATCCTGTTAACCACCTGTAGGGGTGGGGGCGATTGACTATAAATCAAAGAGCCAATGCTATTATCATATTGCGTGAGAGTGTTGAGATTATTCTGCACAATGAACTTGTCATGATGATGGTTTGTGTAAGGTGGGACCACATTTATTGACACCTAAAGACATCACGAGAAAATTTGATATGATTTTAGGCATCCTTTAAACGTTTCTTAGTCCAGGATGTCACAAGCGCCAAACAAGGTCCAGGCCGTTTCATCTGCAGCGAATTTTATATACACAGTTTTTTGGCATGCAGAAAGCATTGTGTTTCTTGACTATCTTCTTCACCAATTGGATCATGCACTCCAAAGAGATGTTTGGATTGCAAGGGTGATTATGACAAATGAACCTAATTTGGTCAAATTCTATGTAACTATCATGTTCAGGTTATAAAATTTTAGCCGCCTCTCGTATTATCCCAACTGCTATTGGGTGTGCGGTAACGGTTATGATTCAAATTTTCTCGAGGCTATTTATTTTCCATATATGTTTGAAAACACTGTGCTGCTCGCGTATCTGTAAAGAATATTTCTGTACGTAAATTCTCTTCCCAGTGTCCTGCAGCTACTCCTATGTACATTTTCCTACGTTATCTTTTGATTTTACTGTGACTTAGTATATTATATTGTTTTGCAAACAATTTCCATTTCAGGGATATTTGTGCTGTCCTCTGCTGTTACAGATTGAGTGGGTGATTTCTTGGGTTTTTTTTCTGTTGTGCTTTTTTAATATTTATCTTATGTTTTCAAATCTAGCTGATTTCAATTAGGAAAATAAAGAAGGCTGCGTCAACATACAACAATAAATCCCAAAACTCTAAACCTTATCTGGAGGAGAAAATAGTTGTACTCACCTTTCCAGACTGAGTAGAATTACTAAATAAACGATCAGATCTAATCTCAAAATCCAGCCACGAAAATAAGTTTTTATTTACAATCGTATTTAAAATCGAAAACTAAAAGAAATATATTGGAAAATACCTAGCATGAAAAACGCCAATATATGTACTATATGCAATTCAGATAATACAAAAAACTTAAAACCACTTGAATACATTAAACTAATCAAATATGTTAATAACGCAGCGACGTATTATAAATAGATAAATATAAAAAGTTAAATTACTTCAATAATAATCAAATAAACCCCGAATAAACACCTAAACAAAAGTGAATGCAATGATAATAATAAAAATAAGCAATCAATAATAACTAATAAGTAAATCCTTAACCACCAACACTACGAAAAAGCTACAAATAAGTGCATACAGATCCACAATTATATCTACTCAATAGATTTTAGAATAATTTAAATTATAACCTTTATCCATAAATATAACATACATTAAAATATATATTTTCATCATATATATATATATATATATATATATATATATATATATATATATATATATATATATATATATATATATAACTCATCTATCTTTCGGTCAACATTCCTTCCATGTCTGTTGAACAGGAGTAGAAGATCATCCCAATGCTATAATGATTTAACTGTCTAAACCTTTTGGAGATCTGACTAATCAGAGACGGAGATTACACAAATCGTGGATTTCCCTTCATGTTTCCCTAATAAATCTGAGAAATAGGCTTCTTGATTTGTTCCTTACATCCTCTCGTTGCTTTCGTCGAGTCTCACATCATTGTAATCTTTCATATTCAGATCGAACTATAGAATCTATTGATATTTCGTTACACTCTATTCTATTAGATAGAAACCTCCTATGCAAAATACATCATTCCGTTACGTGTATGTTGTCTGGGAATCAATTTGTAATTTTCTTCGAGACGTTCCTTGGATTGATATTTTAACCTTCTCATTGAGAAATGTACCAGTGGGATTTCTTCTTTGGCAAAAGCCGGTACAAATGATTTAATCTTTCAGGAAAATACCTGGTAAAAGGCATAATCTTTTCTATGGTTCTCTTCAACATGTCTGTTGCTATAGCTCACAGGTATCGATATTCCCGGGTATAACAGCGTGATAGTTACTATCACAACTGATGCGTATTCGTAGCCGAACGTAATAAATGTAAACTTGTCCTTGAACGGACTAATTTATTTTTTTACTGATGGAATGAGGAACCGTATTCCACCTAACAACTTTGATGATTACACGCTGCTCTGTATGAAATAAGAGCGTTTTTGATGTCAACGAACACTCGTTGCCTCCTTTGTGATTTCAACGAATACTCGTTGTCACTTTTGTCATTCTCGTTGTAGTAGAGATTTCGTACTCCTGTTAACCTTTTGTTAAATTTTGTTAGCTTTCTACCTCTTTTTAGTAATCTACTAGAAGCTCTAATCAATACTGAATTGGTTAAACATCTTACGTTGTAGGGACTTCTTCCAGACAAGCAATAAAGCTTTCATTTCTCCAGGTCAATTGCTGTTGTATTAAGGATTATTGCGGAAAGAGTATATCAAGCTTAAGATATGAATAGCGAAGCACAGGCTGTTGCTTTTAACACCTGGAAAGCGTTCGACATCATTTGGCATACGGAACTTCTTCACAAGTTGAAAAGTCCTGGTTTCTTTTTAAACTGATTCACTCTTTCTTGTCAAATCGCAAAATAAAATTAGTCCTCAACAGCCACTCTTTTAGATCCTTTCATACCAATGCAGGTGACCCAACAATGTTCTATCCTTAGCGCTATTTTTTAAAAATTTTCATTAACGATATTCCAGACGACACTAGCTCTCAACTTCTTATATGTGCTGATGATACTACAATTTACTCCTGCATTTATAGTAAGTCTAATCCGTTCGATGATATCAAATTGGCAGCTGATGTCATAAACGATTTACAGTCTAGTGTGGCTTTTTAATTACAATGTCTCCAAAACTAAACTGTTTATTCTAATAATCTGACAGACCCGTTCCTGCCTTCCATCACCATGTATGCTGCTGATCGCCTTCTCAAGCAGCATTCAAGAATATGTTGAATCCATTGCTGCTATGAAAGTTGGCCCACCGTGTAGTGCTCGCCTATGCTTAGAATATTGATGCCACGCATGGCCCAGTGCTCCTGCTAGATATCTAGAGATTCTTGATGAAATCCAAAGAAGAATCTGCTATATTATTGGTCCTTTAACAGCGTTTCGGCATCAGTCACTTTCCAACCGACGTAAAGTTACTGCCTTGTGTCTTTTCGATAAATATGTTCATGATAATTGTTCAGATTGGCTCTTCGCTATGGTAACTAGATTTTATTAATGTAAGCGCAATATTAGATTTTTAGAATGGTTTCATTAAGTTATAGCAGAATTAGTTAGACGTAACCGTAAATTCTATGTTAGCAGTTCCTTTTCTCGCACTTCTTGCTTGTGAAACTCTCTTCTGTTTTACTGATTTCCAGTTAACTCTGATCTTCAAAAATTTAGATGCAATGTCAATCGTTATGTATTGTCTTCCTGATTACTCTTCTGTTGCTGTTAATGTTTAGTAATATTTCTGCTTTCTAATTCTTTCACACCCACCAAGCTCTTGCGTCTTAGTGGCTTTACTGTCTTGCTTGGGGCAAATCCGAATTTATAAAATGAATAAAAATAATATGGCATAATCATAGGATTTCGGAAATAAGAGCTTATATTTGAAAAACTAAACTAAAGTATATGTTTGTGTGTATAATTAATCAGGTAATAATAGTTGGTACAATTTACAAGGTAGTGAGAGTAGCGGAAGAAAGAAAAGGAATTGTTTCTAGCCACTTTTGTTTGACTACGGAATTATACAACTTATTTTCTTCTGCTAATATTTATCTAGAGAAAAAGCGACTCCGATTAATTTTTATTTGCACAATACTAAGCGCTAAATCCCGATTTATGGTCAAAGCTGTTTCTATGTATTTTCGTAAAATATAGAGACAGATAGTGAAAAATTATATTGACCAATCATTTTGTCCCAGAACAATGACAAGGAGAGAAAATACCAAGGGGAGGGGATGATGATAGAAGTTGAAGAGATAAAGAGAATATAAACAACGAAATGAGTAGCAATGAAAAATAAAAAGGTGATAGCTAAATAAAGGATGATGTAGATTAGAATCCCTTATATAAGGAATACATCATATCAGAAGTGACACATATCCGGAGTCTCTCATATCCGGACATGCTTTGGTATAATATGATATGATATAATTGAACTATTTGGGTGATATGTAACTGATTTGAAATTCTGTTTTTCAGGAAAATTACTTTGGATAATTGCTTATGCTTATTTCATCTTAATGGCTTGTATTGGCGCAAATGATGATGGGGATAAGATGAAAATAACAACTTTGGAGTTATCGGAAAAAGTGGAAATTTTAAACAGACTAGACGCTGGTGAAAGTTCATTGTAACTAATGGCTGAGTTCAACATAAGAACGTCAACGTTGTATGAAATAAAATTTTCCAAAGAGACTATTCTCCAGCGTTCACACTGTCACAATGAACAACAGAATAAAATATGTAAATAATTATTGATGAAACATGGACTGAAATTGAAAAAACTATTGATAAGCTTTTCAGTTTTATGGAAAGAAAGCCAGCATTCAGATATTACGATTACAATAACGCAGTTAAAAAGTGTATTTCCTTTAAAAAATGTCAAGAACAAAATCAAAACAAAATACAGAAAAAGTTTACAATGATATTAGAAGTGAAAGAATCATCATGCAACAGCGATTAAAAAATCCTCGTTACATTATTTGTTTTTCATACGTGACATACTTAATTTAATGAATTTTCATTAACATTACATAATTTATTTCTTTTTCGTTAAAATAAATTCTGTTATATTTCACTCACCATGAGCTTATTTTGTTTACTATAAAACATTGAAAATAAATGTTAAATCTGATTTCAGTTCTTTTATTTTAATATAAATATATATTATCCGGACTTTGTAACCAATTCTTCATATCAGGTAGCCCTTCTTTGTCGGTTGTCAAGGATTCTATCGTATTAGGAAAAGTGGGAAAGAAAGAAAGAAAGAAAGAAAGAAAGAAAGAAAGAAAGAAAGAAAAAAAGAAAGGGGAAGAAGAAAGTGTGTTAGGAAGAGACAAGAAAGAAATATAAGAAGAAAGAGAGTAAAGAAATGATAAGGTAAGAAACAAATAAACCGAATGAAGAACGCGAGTTAGAAACGAAGAAAAACCAGGAAAGAAATAAAAAAGAAAATTACAAAAGGAAGGATGAAAAGAACGAGAGAGATCGTTCAATAAAAATATAAAGCAAACAAAAAAGGATAAAGAAAGGAAAGAAAATTGTGACGCTATCCAAATAGTCATGGTTGATTTATATATTTTCGAGCATGCCCAAAATAACCTGAATCCAAACAGACATTTTGTATCGATGCCTCATACCTCGTTTTTCACTCTTCTATATATAGATCTCAATTATTCTTGCATGTTCTGACGACTACGAGAACCATTCTCCTGCAAACCCTCATAATAGGAATCTGTACCTTCGAAGAACCTAAGCTTCAAATTTTTTTCGCTTTGTCGTCTTATATTTTAACACCAACCCAACTGAAAACGCCTACTTTTCCAAATAGCATTTCCTTTTTTTTTGCTACGTATATATCCTGCTGTGCATTTTTGCTGGTTCTTTTTTATTCTATCAGCAATATGAAGTTCTAACAATGAGCAGATCAGCTAGAAAGGGGTGAAATATATTCGTATATAAACTGATAAATTCGATCATTTCGGTATTGGGAATAGCGAATGAATTCGATTTGCCGCCCAGTTTGGCCATGACAAGCAAATAATGGCTTCATAATTCTTACTATCAGCGAAACAAATGTATCACTTATTACGCTATTTTCAAGGTCATGAGGACAATAATACAACAAAGTATAATATTAAATCTCAGTATTTTTAGTATTGCTACATAAATTTGCCTTCATGTAGATTTATGAGATTACGTAAGCTGCATATATATATATATATATATATATATATATATATATATATATATATATATATATATATATATATATATATATATATAGAGAGAGAGAGAGAGAGAGAGAGAGAGAGAAAGACAATGCGATGGACAAATTTTATATGTTGTTTGTTTTTGATTTTGTCGACTGCAGAGTATAGTATGGTCAGTTGGGCACCATCTGGGAGAAAAAGAGCACCATGATACAGTTCCGTCCGCCAGAAATTTGGAAACGGCATGGTGTAACGCTTGGCATTCGCATCGGAAGTTCGAATGAAAACATTTCAAGTGGCAATATTCTGTTTCATACATGCATGCATTCTCCATGACCTGAAGATTGTGTTCCAGCATTAAACAGACTGTCGACGTTTCTTGTTGATATTAGTGCCTACTTATATATATATATATATATATATATATATATATATATATATATATATATATATATATATATATATATATATATATATATATATATATTGAACGATAAAAATTATTATCAATTAAAATCTTCAGACATACTGAGTTGTAGATTAATATTCTTATGCTTTTATTATTATTATTTCATTTAGATTGCTCGACTAGTTTCGGCCAACATGGCCATCATCGGGAGAAAAGAATGTCTCTGCTTGCTGTCGCAGTAAACTACAGAAATGAATGACTTGATGAAGAAAACGAACGTTTGTCTGTAGTTTTCATTTGTTTTTTTTATTATTTATTTATTTATCTTTTTAACATTCCTTGTGTTGGTCAAACAGTCTCTTTTAAGTTGTCATTTGAGATAAGAGCTACGTTCCCTTTTTTTTTGTCCGGTCAGTTCAGCATTTTATTTGTGTTTGGGGAGGGGATGGTAAGTGTGTTTGTGTGTGTGTGTGTGTGTTTGTGTTATTTAGTTTAGTGTGTGTGTTATTTAGTTGTTTAGTCTCTGGTAAGTGTGTGTGTGTGTGTTATTTAGTTTTTAAGGGAGTGAGTGAGTGTGTGATATGTGTTAGCTTATATATATATATATATATATATATATATGTATATATAAATAAAAAGGAAAGAACAGTAAGATATAAAATCCGGTGTTCTTATAGATATTTTTATTTTTACACAATAGTGCTCTATGTAAATTTAAATTTACAGAGCATTAATATTATAAATTAATAGATTTAAAATATGGTTTTACCGCTACACAGTGATGACCATGTTTCAGAAATGGAAGCTAAAGCCCCTGAATTTAATTTTGTTATTAAACCAAAGACATTAGTTCCATTTCCTCATCAAGCGAATTTTGGAGTAACTTACTTTTTAAAATTTACGGTTGTTAACGGCACAGGAAAGATTCATAGTTTGAGGGTTTCCAAGGTTACCGATAAATCCATTCATCTAGACAAGGGGTGGTAGAGGGTTCAATTTTTAATTTTCGTTGTCTCAGTTAATAGTTACATTTGAAAGCGGGGTTATGTTTAGGGATGGGTAGGGATGTATCTTTTAACAAATTCTGACATCCGCTAAATTCATGTCATCTGGGTTTATTTCTAACGGCAAAAATTCTTATGGTATTATTTCTATTTGTATATTTAAAGATTTTTTAAGTTAGAATATGTTTTATCCACCTTTCTAAAAAGTTATTTTTAATATTTGATATACTATACTTCTAGTTAAAAACCAAGTAAATGTATTAGGATTACTTACAGTATTTAAAATTATTTATTCTTATCGAGTATAAGTAAATATTATTTTATTTTATTTTATTTTATGTAAACTTTATGACAATGACGGCAAAGGTGGTTAAATTATTTCACTAATTCAATAAACTTAGTATTATAAATGTATATATGTATGTATAAAGGACATTTAATGTTCAATATTATATTCTAACTTATTAATTTCACATGACTTTCGGTGTTCACTTGGATTCTTTCCAGTGTTTGAATTGCTTTGAGAGAGGTGTTATGGTTAGAGTACGTTTTATTTAATTACAATTTTAAAAGATATTTAGGTTAGAATCTGTTTTATTTAATTTCAATTTTAAAACATTTTTAAAAAATAAATCAGAGAAATGAAATAGCTATTTTTTGTCGTCATTGCCAAAAGTTTTCTTTAAATAATCTTTAAATAATCTATAAAAAAAAAAAAAAAAAAAAAAAAATTACCTGATTATTATACATACTCATATTTGATGGGTATAAATAATTTTAAATAATGTAGATAATTATATTACATTTACTTGGTTTATAAAGAAATATAGCCGATTAAAATTAAAAAGTTAAATTTGAAAGTAGAATTTTAAAAATGTTTTAAAATTGAAATTAAATAAAACAGATTCTAACCTAAATATCTTTTAAAATTGTAATTAAATAAAACGTACTCTAACCATAACACCTCTCTCAAAGCAATTCAAACACTGGAAAGAATCCAAGTGAACACCGAAAGTCATGTGAAATTAATAAGTTAGAATATAATATTGAACATTAAATGTCCTTTATACATATATATATACATTTATAATACTAAGTTTATTGAATTAGTGAAATAATTTAACCACCTTTGCCGTCATTGTCATAAAGTTTACATAAAATAAAATAAAATAAAATAATATTTACTTATACTCGATAAGAATAAATAATTTTAAATACTGTAAGTAATCCTAATACATTTACTTGGTTTTTAACTAGAAGTATAGTATATCAAATATTAAAAATAACTTTTTAGAAAGGTGGATAAAACATATTCTAACTTAAAAAATCTTTAAATATACAAATAGAAATAATACCATAAGAATTTTTGCCGTTAGAAATAAACCCAGATGACATGAATTTAGCGGATGTCAGAATTTGTTAAAAGATACATCCCTACCCATCCCTAAACATAACCCCGCTTTCAAATGTAACTATTAACTGAGACAACGAAAATTAAAAATTGAACCCTCTACCACCCCTTGTCTAGATGAATGGATTTATCGGTAACCTTGGAAACCCTCAAACTATGAATCTTTCCTGTGCCGTTAACAACCGTAAATTTTAAAAAGTAAGTTACTCCAAAATTCGCTTGATGAGGAAATGGAACTAATGTCTTTGGTTTAATAACAAAATTAAATTCAGGGGCTTTAGCTTCCATTTCTGAAACATGGTCATCACTGTGTAGCGGTAAAACCATATTTTAAATCTATTAATTTATAATATTAATGCTCTGTAAATTTAAATTTACATAGAGCACTATTGTGTAAAAATAAAAATATCTATAAGAACACCGGATTTTATATCTTACTGTTCTTTCCTTTTTATTTATATATACATACATTGGCTCCTAATCAAAGTCGAGCACTTTAAATCTTTATTTTTATCAGGAAAATATGGAGAAAATAAATTTCGGAATTTCTCTGAAAAACATTCCTAATACAAACAAAAAGGAATATTTCGTTGCATTAATGCAAAAGACGGAGGAACTCATACGAAGGATGAGATGGAAGGCCTACTTCTTCCTTCAACGGAATGATTTACAAAATAAAAACAAGGAGGTTTACGGTTTTAAAAGCAAGAAAGCAGCACCATTTGTTCATAGTTTGTCGGCTTTTGAAAATGACCTTTTGGATATGATAAACAGCATAAACTTCAGGGAGAAAAAATGCCACTTCCAGAAACACCTAGATAGAATAGTGAAAGTAATAAACACTTCTGATAAAATTTTAATAAAGTCAGACAAAACTGGAAACTTTTATAAGGCAACCACGAAAGACTATATTGATCTATTCAATAAGGACTTACATAAGAACTACAAAAAAGCAAATAATAGTAACCTAAATATGGTCCAGAATATCAATAATAGTAGTAAAAAAATCACTGATAAACTGAAGATCAGTGACAGAGTAGGTAAATTATCTGAAAAAGAGAGCTACATAACCTTAAAAGACCATAAACCAGATTTCGAGGCTAATCCAACTACAAGGATAATTAATCCTACAAGACCAGATATAGGAAAAATTAGTAAAATGATCCTTGAAAGGATAAATAAACAAATCAAAGATAAAATAGGCCTCAAACTTTGGATAAATACCGAAGACGTGATAAACTGGTTCACCTGTATAAAAGCAAAAAACAACTGTACACTAATGCAGTTCGATATTGAAAATTATTACCCATCAATATCTAAAGAACTGTTCTTGAATGCGTTGGACTTTGCCACCCAGTACACGGATATTACTGAGGATGAAAAGAACATTATATTAAATGCGAAGAAATCGGTACTGATCCATAATGGTGAGCAATGGGTAAAAAATTCATATGACCACTTTGACATCACAATGGGATCACTAGACTCAGCTGAGTCTTCTGATCTTATTGGTCTTTTTATTTTATACAACCTAACAGCGCATCGTGATATTGATTCAACTGACATTGGTCTATACAGGGACGATGGTCTCATGGTTATTAGGAATTCTACTAACTTCAGAATAGACAAAATTAGAAAGGCATTATATAAAGAATTTAAAAGCATGGGTTTAAAAATTACCGTTAGCACTAAAATTAAAAAAGTTAACTTCCTTGATATAACATTAGATTTAAAGAACAATACATACACACCTTATAAAAAACTCAATACGAATCCTGTATATATACACCCTAAATCAAATCACCCCTCATCTATAATTAAACATATACCTTTATCTATCCGAAAAAGAATTAGTACAAATTCAGCAAATGACAAGATTTTCGACGAACATATTAATTTCTATAATAAAGCTCTAAAAGATAGTGGCTACAAAAACCTAAAACTAACTTATATTAAAAATGAAAACGGTAAACATAGGAAAAACAGAAGCAGGAAAATAATTTGGTATACACCCCCATACAACCAAATGGTAAAAAACAAATTGGGACAAAAATTCCTTGAATTAATACTCAAGCATTTTCCCGGTGGAAGTAAACTTAGTACCATTTTCAATAGAAATACACTAAAATTAAGTTATAGCTGTACTGATAACCTAGAAAAGATAATTAAGAAACATAATACTAATATCTTAAATAAACACTTATACCAGAACCAAAAAATTGTAGACAAGGGAAAAATACAAACAACAACTAAGGAGGGTGAACAAAAATTATGTAATTGTAGAAACCCTCAAAACTGTCCTTTACAAAATAAATGTTGCATAGAATCAGTAGTATACCAATGTAATATATCTTCTGTTGAGAATCCTGAAAACATAAAAATTTATATAGGTTGCACTAGCCATGAGTTCAAAAAGAGGTTCTACCAACATCAATCCTCGTTTAGGATAAATAAGTATAAAAGTCAGACATCTCTTTCGAAGTACTTTTGGCACCTAAAAGAATCCAATAAAACACCTACAGTGAAATGGAAGTTAATAAGAAGAGCTAGAATATGTAGGTCATTAAATGACCCATGTCCTTTATGCATACATGAGAAACTATATATTACTAAGTTTATAAAAAATAAAAATTTACTGAATCAGAGAAATGAAATAGCTATTTTTTGTCGTCATTGCCAAAAGTTTTCTTTAAATAATCTTTAAATAATCTATAAAAAAAAAAAAAAAAAAAAAAAATTACCTGATTATTATACATACTCATATTTGATGGGTATAAATAATTTTAAATAATGTAGATAATTATATTACATTTACTTGGTTTATAAAGAAATATAGCCGATTAAAATTAAAAAGTTAAATTTGAAAGTAGAATTTTAAAAATGTTTTAAAATTGAAATTAAATAAAACAGATTCTAACCTAAATATCTTTTAAAATTGTAATTAAATAAAACGTACTCTAACCATAACACCTCTCTCAAAGCAATTCAAACACTGGAAAGAATCCAAGTGAACACCGAAAGTCATGTGAAATTAATAAGTTAGAATATAATATTGAACATTAAATGTCCTTTATACATACATATATACATTTATAATACTAAGTTTATTGAATTAGTGAAATAATTTAACCACCTTTGCCGTCATTGTCATAAAGTTTACATAAAATAAAATAAAATAAAATAATATTTACTTATACTCGATAAGAATAAATAATTTTAAATACTGTAAGTAATCCTAATACATTTACTTGGTTTTTAACTAGAAGTATAGTATATCAAATATTAAAAATAACTTTTTAGAAAGGTGGATAAAACATATTCTAACTTAAAAAATCTTTAAATATACAAATAGAAATAATACCATAAGAATTTTTGCCGTTAGAAATAAACCCAGATGACATGAATTTAGCGGATGTCAGAATTTGTTAAAAGATACATCCCTACCCATCCCTAAACATAACCCCGCTTTCAAATGTAACTATTAACTGAGACAACGAAAATTAAAAATTGAACCCTCTACCACCCCTTGTCTAGATGAATGGATTTATCGGTAACCTTGGAAACCCTCAAACTATGAATCTTTCCTGTGCCGTTAACAACCGTAAATTTTAAAAAGTAAGTTACTCCAAAATTCGCTTGATGAGGAAATGGAACTAATGTCTTTGGTTTAATAACAAAATTAAATTCAGGGGCTTTAGCTTCCATTTCTGAAACATGGTCATCACTGTGTAGCGGTAAAACCATATTTTAAATCTATTAATTTATAATATATATATATATATATATATATATATATATATATATATATATATATGCGTGTGTGTGTGTGTGTGTCTGGGAGAGCACACACTCGTGTTTGTCTGTAGGTGTTTGTAGTGCTGATAAAAACGAAAGGATTTCGACATTTTTACATTTGTTTATAAATACTTGTTGCAAACTAAAATACTTACATTTGCCTTAACATCAGAGGACTTAACGCGTCTGCTACGAAATTTTCCTTTTTTCATTATTCTTATTTTACAGATATATTTTTTATTCATAACGGAATTTTATACCCCCCCCATATATATATATATATATATATATATATATATATATATATATATATATATATATATATATATATATTGTCATCCACAAACAGACTGTTTCGCTGTATCCCAGCTCATCAGTGTGGCTAGACGTCCGGTTGCCTCTGGCTAGAATCGAAAACCGGCTTTATTCGCGTCAGTCGGAAATTTTACCCCGAAGCCGTTGGCGCAAGGCAGAGAAGAAGGTGAATTTAAGCGTATTTATTTTTAGATAAACACACAGTGACTGAGAGAACTCGACTCGATTTACTGAAGAGTCTTGCATTATTAGCCGTAATAGTCACTGTTTACAAACCCACACATCCTCCCCAGAGAGCTCAACCGAAATATGAATAAATTAGAAAAAAGCAGCCAGTCATTTAGTTTTGATAAATGCAAATATTTCGAGCAATCTCTTTTGAAAACTAGATAAGTGAAAACCAACGTATATACAAAGGGTATTAACTTTGAAAATTCTCGATAGCAAATAAGTAAAGGTTGCAGAAATACTACGAAATATCACTGCTTTTATATGTCGGTGATAATTTTGTCAGTGATGAAAATGAGAGTTTAAACAACAGGTGAAAATAACAGAAAAAAACATATTAACAATTAATAAGACTTAAACATATTTTAAAAAACCTGTCATTCTACATATATAAAGTTGTACCTCTGTCTGTGTGTTTTTTATAGATCTCCTCCTAGGGTTTTGTAGATAGACCCCTATAATCATATATATTCTAAAATACATGACCCAAGGTACTTGAATTGGTGTTGTGGATTCCGGGAATGGAATCCTGCACAAATAAATAAACAACGCCAGTTAACGAGATAGAAAAATAAGTGTATTAAACGTAAGAATACAGACTTGAAGTGAAGATGTGTAGTCCAGGAATGCGGGTTAGTAGAAAGTATATGTACAAGTCTCTGTAAGTGAAACCGTAATTATCTCTCGCCCTCTGGACTCTCGTATAACTCTCTGTGAACACCCTGTGTACTGTCTCCGTATCTCTCACCCTGACTCAACGTATCTCAACCCGCAGGTTTTATCTCTGTCAGTATAAGTATACTTTGGACGAGTTCATCATGCGTAAAAGGGGTCTGCAAGACTACAATAGGTATATTTCATTTTGATCAAAAATGGTCGACGGAATGTTTTTTTCCCTTTTATATATAAATTCAATTTAAATTCGAATAAGTGGATGACTCCTAGGGTACTTTGATAAGTATATTTCATTTTGATCAAAGGGGGTCCCGAGATAGACACAAACCATAGACTGAATTATTTCCCTTTGACTGAAATTAAATTTGTTTTGAACAAGGGAATGACTCCTATACAAAATAAAGAAGGAGAAAGTCAGAAGATGGAGGTCACTTCTGCAAGATCATCATCTTTCTCCACAAATTATAACAATGATTTAAAATCAATCACAATTTTCTTACAAAAAATATATGATACGCAGCAAGGTGGGGTATTTCGGCTAGTTGTATAAAAACAGAAAGAGATAGTTGATCTTGTGAGAATTTGACTCTCACAGGGAAAATTCGAAAGTAAGAAGATCAGAAGGAAACACAGAGTAAACTATATCACGAGATTTTAATAATTAATGATAGATCAGGGAATGGGTGTGGTAATAACGGGACATACATTCGTTTAAATTATAACGGATATCTAAAGTATGGCACGTGGAATTAAAAGAATCTGCCGCTGTGAACAAAATTAATTGCTTTCAGTTTTAAATTCCAACAATCATGACCTTAAGAAACGTCTTGAATATGGCAATAATGATGAGGGCAACAGTCTGAACAATGTAAATAGTGTAAGTAGTTATAATAACTGATCTCAGAATTATAGACAATAGATAGAAATTTATGCAGAGCTGTGATCACCGACAAACTGATGCTAAACATCACATAAAAGAAGGATATATGTAGAGATATTTCGGCTACGTTTGCATTTGAATATGTCTGATAATGAGTGAGGGTGGTATTCCAATTTAATGAAATACTATACCTGGTGAAAATATTGCTTCTGTGAATGGGATTAGATGAATCCGTTAAGCCACTTGATAATCTATAACTTCACATTCATTCTCTTCGTCGTGTTATACAGCTTTATATAAATGTAGCAATTGTTTTACTACCACCTCAGGATAGAATAGATTATGGTAAAACCACAAAATACTTTTTTTTCTTTATTTTCTATGTATGACTATGATTTCCCTGGGAAAACAGAATTATTTTCTTTTTACCGTTCCACGATTCAGTGTTATTATGTTTCTGTTTAACACCTTGCGGTCTACTCGACCACTCAGAAGACCGAGGTGAAGAGACTGATTCTCGACTTTTTCGTGCATTAATAGGAAGCCGAATAGAAAAGTCTAGGCTGGAATTTTAAATTGTCTCGCCGTTCCAAATTCCCCACCAATAACCTTTATAAGATGACTGCAATAAATATTATGATTCAAATAAGACAAGACACACATTGTCCATCTCTATGCACCTGAATACTGATGAAGGAGAGTTGGACAAGAATCTGGTAAAATAAAATATTCATAACAAATACACAAACAATGAAGTGTTAATTCGCCTGAACACATTTGGAATGATAACCTTTCAAGTAAAATTTGTCTTGGCCTAATATTCATACTGAGGCAAAATACGCGAATCATAGGCGTGAATAGATTGGTCGAAGAGGTCCTGTTGAGTGACCAACGATGTCACCAGACCTCACACCCTTGGTCTCTGCGGAGCTATTTGAAATCAGTTGTTTATCAATGCACTCTAGAAATTTTGAGGGAGTTAAAGAATTAAATATGAATGCAACAACATGGCAGAGGAAACTTTCCGGCGTTTAAGGAATTATGCAGGCGCAGAACTGGAATATGTTCTGCAGAAAGAAGCAGGACATTTTTAACAGCACATGTAACAATGAAATAACTAAGAAATATTGTGTTCATGTGTAATTATATCTTTAAAAACTATTCTTGTGGTGCTAGTTTTTTTTTTACCTCACCCTTTATATTCTTTATATTAATAAATCTTTTCTCGCCTTTCGCGAGACAATTGCTGCTTTTGATGTTGTCAAATCCTTCTCGGTATAGTGAAACATGATCTTCCTTTAAGTGTTTTTGCCAGCATGACATTATCGACTGCGGGAAGGATTATTGCAAATCAACACAGAGAATTTGAAATCAATTTGCCTATCGCGACCATGCTTCTTCACAAAAATACATAAGGTAACTCCAACCCAAATTAATAAAACACGTTATTGTACGACACAACAATAATGAAAACAAGAAAGACAGCAAAAAAGAACACCCGCCCCCTCAAAAAAAAAACAACCGTGAAATAACTAATTACTTAAATAGCAGTAAATGATGGACGATTTCGTCACAAATGAAAAAGAAAACCTTTAAGCGAAAAAAGATATGGTTCTACGATTTTCTAATATATATATAAATATAAATATAAAAGTCAACATAGAAGGCAACATTTAGAGGCGACAGTCTGTTTCATGCTAGATGCACTATCTCTGATATTGACCAGTTTATCCCATAAATATAGCACATTTTAAGACTATATTTCTTCATATATATATATATATATATATATATATATATATATATATATATATTCTAAGAAGATATAACGAGAGAACTTACATTACTTAAGTAGGTGATTCAGCTTCAATTCATCTTGGTTGTCTCCATGACCAAATTGGTAGCGAGAAGCTTCGTCTATACGAGTGGTGTACCAGATAGGAAAGGCACATTTTTATTGTGTAGGTCTTTTCGATCTTGACCAGTTCATAAAATTTTACGATTTAAAAAATAAAAAAAAATAACTTCAAAAATGTAGATAGTATGTCAATCGTTATCTAGTGTCTCCATGATAACTTTTCTATTTTTCTCACTCCATAAGAATGTATATTTTTCGAACTCAGTAATCCCTTGTGTCATAGTGGCTTTACTCTCTTGCTTGTGGTGAACGCAATTTAAAAAAAAAAGAGTATTCATATTAGAGGAGATAATATAATTTTTCCTGGATGCATAAGTGAAGTATTAAGATTCGAAACTAAAGACGATTTAGAATTAAGTGATAAAACGCCAAAACAAAAGAATTTAAAATTTCGTTTTGAGTAACTTTGATAAGATCGCCTTAAGCCAGCACGTAAAGCATCTTACGACACGCGATGAATCCCCGACGCTACTTTGAGTTTCCGAGGGTGTAAGGAAACGACCTTTTGATGTGATCCCATACCTTGGATGTGGGCAAGGCAGCATATAAACTCTTAAGGATGAACGGTGAATATCAGCAATTACCGAGTAATTGAAAAAGGGGATAGAGCCACGGGTGTTGAATATTTCAAAAGCGCCATCGTTCCTTTCATCTCAGTGACCACGTGAGCTGGTCATGTGCCCAGCCTATAGACACGCAGCATATCGGAGATTCGTTGTTTGAAAATTCGATAAACCTGAATTCTCGAAAGTCGTAACTGTTCGATGAAAGTTAGAAATGTTAAATTCTGTGTGGGAGTGAATTATCGATGAGCATGCATTGATATCTAGGGCTTCAGGAGGTTAACCAGATTCAGAATATGACAAAGTGTAAAGTGCATCACAAAGATCATTTGTACTGCTGTCTTGGCAGTTCGATAGACGAAAGAAAAAAAAAACATCCCGTTTTCGAACATTGGTATGCGTATTTTATTTAGCAAGTGTTTCTTTCATTTGTACCGATGTTTATAGATACAGGTTACAGGTTTTCTCACCATGGTCAATTTGTAGGAAGATCACTTCTTATTCTTGGGCCTGCCGAGCATTTGGGGAATGCCTGAAAAACATTCGGAAGCGTTCAGATGCCAATAGATTTGCAGCACAAAGTCATATGTTGAGCGTAGTGGTTTCGTTCAAACGGCGGATCGTAACAGAATAGGCGGTCTCGTCCACAAATTCTAACTTGCAGTACAAACTACAGTTCAGCACTGAATATTGAACAAACACCAATTTGAATGAAGAGGCATCATATTGCAGCCTTATTATACGGGTGTGTTCGAAAATGGAGAGTGGCTGCTAATTATATATATATATATATATATATATATATATATATATATATATATATATATATATGTCATCCACAGAGAGACTGTTTCGCAGATCATCAGTGTGGCTAGACGTCCGGTTGCCTATAGCCAGGTTCGAAACCCGATTGAATTTGCGTCAGTCGGAACTTCTACCAGTAAGCCGTCGGCGCAGGGCAGGGATGAAGGTGAATTTTAGCGTGTTTATTTTTAGATTTAGATAAACACACAGTGACTGACAGTCACTCAATTCTGCCGAAAATATATATATATATATATATATATATATATATATATATATATATATATATATATATATATATATATATATATATATATATATATATATATATATATATATATATATATATATATATATATATATATATATATATATATATATATATATTCGGACTATTGTCCTAATCTTTGTCACCATATTATTATATTACTTACAAATGTTACTGGCCAATATCCGTACTGCAGGTGTGATTTCTATTGCTTGATGTGTTATTTGTACACACACACACACACACACACACACACATACGCACAAATATTTGTTTTTGTTTTATCAGCATAATACTCTTTCATTTTATCATTACATAATTGTGTATCTTTTATCATGTTCGGTTTGTAGTAAAATCGATCTCCCGTGGATAAATTCAAACAGTAGTAAACTTTACCAATATTTCAGAACTGTGACCGTCGAATCTCTGTTTCTAGCCCATCGATCTTTACTTCAGATTTTACGTCTTTTCATTGTTGTATCTTCAATCAAAATGACATAATCATTTTCTTTTCTCTCACGAAACCCGAAAGGATTTAAATTCTCATGGCAAAGGCCACATTTCTTTGATAGCATGCACAACTTGACATAAACAACAACAAAAAAATTATCTGGCATTTTTACTCAGAATGAAAATTCTTTTGGGCAACATTGAATAAGTAAAGGTCGTAATAAAATTACTTGTGACTTTCAAGGTGGAACATCAATGGAAGTATTCAATACTGATCATAAAAGGAAAGGACATCAAATGATTTCTTTGAATTTTGCTCTAGAAATTTAACGTGTGAACACTGGAATTTAATTTTGTTCATCCTACAATCTTTTGAAGCTACAATTTCTCTCTTAGACTTTCAAAGAGTTTAATCCTTATGAAGAAATTAATCCTATTACTCAAGAAATTCTACCACCAGAATATTGCACAGAGAATGATGGACATGTTAAAGCTGTTTGGCATAGTTACCCGCAATGGATATATTCATGTTTGTATGCTGCATACTTTAATATATTCAAATTTTGTTCTCATCATGATTAATATCTATTATATTACTGACACAATATTTCGCCCAAGTAATATTTGGATATCTACAGGTGTCTATTATTAGGTTGATAGAGGATATATGTTTATTATTTCGTGGTTTTGTCCATGTGTTACGAGTAACCTTTTCTTCCTGCTGAACCAGTGAATATTATTTATCTCACTAATCCAGAGATTGTAATTCCATTAAGTTTAAGCAAAGTATATGTAGCCAAATCCTATACGCGCTAGACCATCATCTAAAATGATATAAGAGCTGTATTTTAGATATACTTTTCTATCAGCTAATAAGAAACTTCTGAAGTTGATAAGAGTGAGCTCGGCTGAAATGTTCCGTCTATAATTAGATCTTTGAGAATCAAGTTCGAATGAATCAATGTGTATTGACAATTTCTCATGTTAAAATAAAATAGAAAATTTTCAAAACGTACTACGAACACGCCATGAGCACCAAATGACTTAGCCATCTGACAGTGAGTATGAAGACTCCAAAATTACCCTTCTTATGGCCTGCGGGACGGTTGTTGGATATACACGTGTTGCTGTCATCTAGAGATAATAAGATCAATAGGCTGCTTCAGATGGCCAGAGCATACGTTTTGTGTATAATATCATTATAATAATAAAGAGGTCCGAGAAAGTAGTGTCGTGACAATTTCTCATTTCAAAAAAGACAACCACAAATTGCTCGGGTATAATATTTTAAAGTGTTCTTTCTTGTATCGACGAAATAAGAGTTATGTATAAAAGTCCCAGGTGAATACTCAATTTTTTTCATTAGCTGACCATTTATTTGAAAAGCCACTTGAGAACAATTCAACCCGACACTTCTGAATTTTCAATTTATATACACGGCTGCTATTGCTTCGTTACAAAATAATATAAAGTTGTGCGTCTGATGAATGGTGTAGACTGGCCGTTGGATAGATTTATTTGCTAAGACAATAATTATCCTCGTCTAAAGAGGTCGGATATCTGCAAGTCTATTCTTTACTTCAAAAATACATTGATGATAAAACAATGCATTGGAAACAATGAAAATATCTTTACAAGTTTTAATTATTATGTGGTAATCACATCTTCATCTAATCTTTAGTAAGATTGAATATGAGGTAAGATATGTTTTCCTTTTCCGAAGATGAGTCATTACATATATAGACTGAGAGAGTTAATATAGCCTCTTCATAACATATTCAACAACGCAACGCTACTCTGTCGCTATTTCCATAGCAAATGTTCAGATGAGACCCATTCTTCGTTTCACAAATTAACAACATGCAACTTCCAAAGAGTCGAATCACATCGACTTTCAAAATATTCGAAATGCAACAAAAAAATTCAACACACATATCTTTTTTCTTAAGAGATTAAACTTTATAGGACACTAATTTTGACTACTTCAAATCAAGTGTTACGTTTTATACATCGTACCTGTACTCATAATATTCATTCCCACTACATTATATCATACCTCAGATACTATAACCATTTTAATAGTAACTCTTTAAGAGAATAACTCTGTAAACACGTATTGTGTAAACATTAGTATAAAAATAAATATATTTTTTATTTTACTTATAATATTATATGCAAGGCCGTAATGTATACGAATGAATACAAAAAAATCAATTAATATATATATGGTGGAATCTCCTGTTGTATTTGACGTATGAGGTTCAGCAACTCAGTTCTTAGGAACCAACAGCCAGACGCCAGCATATATGATTTGATTATACCGTTAAAGGCTTTGTGCAGAATCAATCACACTTTGAAGGGCTGAATACAGTGACACAAGGTCCCCAAAGAACCTTCCGCGGGTTTTGAATTCAGAGTCTTCCTTCTCCTAGACTAGTTTCCGTCCAAGGCTATAGATCCCAGTCTGTTCTCCTAATTACTCATAGCTGGAGGGAGAAGAATAGGATTCATAACTTTCCGAAAATTATAACACGTAAGTGAATGTGCCTCCTTTTATATATATATATATATATATACACAAACAGAGATTTGTACCCAAAGAACTGATATATAGCCTTAAACAAAATGGACGTCATACCTAAGGTAGCTTTCGCCCAACACTTAAATGAATATAAAGACACACTTAATAAAGTAAATGAGGAGGGAATGGTGGAATGTGACTAAAAGACAAATTTTAGTTACACAAAATTAAAATTGAACAATGGGGGATGAAAATGAATAGTTCCACAAGAGTATAAAATAGAAAAAGGGGAACTCACAAACCCTCCAACAGACGCAAGGAACTTAAGAAATGTTCCTTTCGTCTACGCAGGCTAGGCTGTTGACACATAACAAAAACAGCTTCAGAGACTCGAAGATGGTGCTTTGAGCGAACACTGTGTAAAACTGAAAACCACGTGTCTTCGTATTCAGAGGCACAAGCATGGTTGTCAAGCAAATGTTGACCAATTACAGACTCATGGACTCCCTGAGTGGTCCTTCTTATAGTCTGGCTAAGATTACCAGAACGCAAAAAGGCGGGAACATGCGGCGCGACCCGCGTCTCCAACCATAGATTGGTTCGTCCAATGTACAACGCGTCACAATGGCATTTGTATTTATAAACAACTAAATTTTTATGAAAGTAGGACAACCTATCTTGAGTAAAGGACGGAACCAATGGTCTAGACTGAAAAACTGTGCGCAACTTAACCGGAAGACAAAATAGACGCCGAAATTTTGTCCGATACTAGCTGACATTTCCTACCAAACCAATACTAGCTGACATTTCCTATCAAGTCAAGGTAATTTTAAATAGATAGGATACTGACTAGGACCAAACACCACAGGTTCTTTAAACCACCTGGTTTTGCTATCAATCACACACCTGATAACATTGATGGGATATCCATTACTTTCGAAAATATTGCGAATTTTAGTAAGTTCACCATCTAACAGTTCAGGGGAACAAATCATGATAGGACGATGGAGCAACGTCACAACCAGACCAATCTTGCGGGACTTAGGAACAAACGAATTCCAGCTCGTGTATAGTCCAGTAAATGTGGGCTTACGAAAAACATTGGTAACGAAAGCCCCGTCTATGCGTTTAACAAGGACATCCAAAAAGGGAAGTACTCTATCCTTCTCAACCTCCATTGTAAAGTTAAAGGAAGGATGGAGAGAATGGCAGAATCAAAGATGGAAAATGTGTCACCCACATATCTATTTGCGTTCTGGTAGATTTAGCCAGCCTATAAGAAGAACCACTCAGGCAGTCAAATGAGTCTGCAATTTGTCAACATTTGCTTGACAACCATTCTTGTGCCTCTGAATACGAAGACACGTGATTTTCAGTTTTACACAGAGCTCGCTCAAAGCACCATCTTCGAGTCTCTGAAGCTGTTTTTATAAAGTGTCAACAGCCTAGCCTGCGTAGACGAAAGGAACATTTCTTACGTTCCTTGCGTCTGTTGGAGGGTTTGTGAGTTCCCCTTTTTTCATTTTATACTCTTGTGGAACTATTCATTTTCATCCCCCCTTGTTCAATTTTAATTTTATGTAACTAAAATTTGTCTTTTAGTCACGTTCCACCATTCCCTCCTCATTTACTTTATTAAGTGTGTCTTTATATTCATTTATATTTAATATTGCCAAAGAATACCTTTGAAAAAGTTTTGGCCGAAAGGTACCTTAGGTATGACGTCCGTTTTGTTTAAGGCTATATATATATATATATATATATATATATATATATATATATATATATATATAATTATTTTCATCCATAGACAGACTGTTTCAGTGTATCACAGCTCTTCAGTGTGGCTAGACGTCTGGTTGCGTCTAGCTAGAATCGAAACGCGACTGAACTTGCGTCAGTCGGAAATTCTACCACTAAGCCGTCGGCGCAGGGCAGGGATGAAGGTGAATTTTAGCGTAATTATTTTCAGATGAACACACAGTGCCCAACAGGACACAATTCGCTTTACCGAAGAGTCTTGGTATATCAGCCTCAATAGTCACTGTTTACAATATATATATATATATATATATATATATATATATATATATATATATATATATATATATATATAAACACACACAATCATATATATATATATATATATATATATATATATATATATATATATATATATATATATATATATATCCAGGACAATTCTCTTCCGCATACTTTTTAAAAATACTCTGTATAAAGTTCTAGAAAAAGAAAGCATACTTACCAAACCAGACATGATTATTCAAATTTTTTTTATTACGTTCATTCTAATTTCCTTAACTGAGTTAAAGAAAGTGTTGAGTTATATAGACTTGAAAAGAAATCAGATTGGCACTTTTCAAGGCAGATAATCCGAAAATATAACCGCTGAAGAATATAGATAATTTTTTTTACCTAGAAGATCGATACGTATCTGAATTGTTAATCATTAGAAGTAAGAAATAATATTTCCTTAAAAAAAAAATGATAAGAAATCCTACATATTTTCGACTTAGCTAGAAATAAAAAAAAATAGTCGAAATATAAAGTAATTTTGTCATTTTGCCAAACAGAATACAAAAAATCATCGAAAAAAAACCATGAAATTAGGAAAAAATACTGATTTCCACTACACACCAAAATTGTGGTTGGCATTTGTACAACTATTCGGAAAAAAAAGAATTATAGCAAAATTGGAATGGGGTATTTTCTCCATTGTAATTTCTAGAGGATCGTTTGAACTAAACAATATATGCGCAACATTTGATCCAAATCCCTAGAGTAATTAAACATTTATAAAAGATTAACATAATACAAGCATCAAATCTTACAAGGATTTTATACCAAAATCATAGGAGGCACATATTTTTCAAATGTTATCTTAATAGACTGAAAAATGAGCATTTTATTTCTGTTTAAATTTCTGGGAGGAGAAGTTATAATTTTTTTCCATTGTTTGCATGCTGACAATTAGCATCAGCTTATTACGATTATCACAAGGTTTCAGTTGTTGTAAACACCGGTATTCATCAGGATATTTTCGATCAGTGTAACTTTTAGTGAATTTCGAACTGAACTCTCCATTTAATTTACATTAATCCTGTTCCGCTGACTATGTCTAATCTTATATCGTCTGGTTTGTTCTCTTCGACGTGGTGTAACGGTTAACAACTTTGTGTCATTGATCAACTACGACTGAGTTGTGAGTTAATTCTTACTGAGTGCCCATATTTTCAAACTTGTGCCAAACCGAGGCTACACTTAAAGAATCGCCATACCTCATTTTGTTTTTCTGTATTACGGCTTAGTTTTAGGCTGGCGAATTAAAGCGTTTCTTCGAGTATTTGATGGCATATTAATTGTGGGTTCAATACTTGGATTGTCCAGTTAAGATTTGAAATCAATGGAAAGGAGGTGAACAATAATAGGGGGAACAGAGAATAGATTTTTTTTTCCTGGCAGTTACCACATTCCCTACTCACCTGGTAACACGGGAAGGAATGTTTGTAGCGTAATATATTTTATACGAACTCAAAACTACACTCTCTCGTTATTCGGTGAAAACTCTACTGACGTAATATTTTTGCCCCAAACAAAACAAACCGCGCTGATTTGCGTATTTTGGTTCCACCATCTCCGCTTTAGAAGTTAGATAAGCAAGGAAATTTTGATGTTGAAACACGAGAGTTCGTACATAGCAAAATCTACAGTGTTTTAAACGGAGGGGTTCGTATTCTAAGTAGCTACAGTTGTCTATGGGCTTTGATGTATCCTACGTAGATACAGTTATCAATGGCGTTTGACTACATGTCACACAAATTGATTTAGGTGATAAAAATAGGAGCGATTAGTTTTATAATAATTACTCCGTGACTGGTGACACAGATATCAAGCATGTAATGAAGAACTATTTAATAATGGCATGACTTTTGAGATTAAATTTATACTTAAAATAAAATATATGTAGTTAACCCTAGAGGTTAAAAATACGCTAAAATAGAAGTCGGGTGTTACATAGTTTATAAAACTATTTATATTTTATTTCTATGTATTAGTCATTAATAAATATTGTTTATTTCTTTATATGATTTTTCTTTCATAAGAGGCATCATCCCGTTGAAATGTCGATTCCCGTACTAACACTGAAGTTAAAAAACGTCAAACCTGGCCAGTAACTGTACCCCCTGGGAATACCAGGCACTGTAAACTTCCAGATAAGGGTGGGGTGTAATGTATAAGGGCCCGGGATTTTTAATCGGAAAACTGCGTGACAATTCCAGTTGGGTTCGTTATTTTCACTTATACGAAAATATGCCACCTACGAGAAGACGAGGACAATTTTGGACTCTCTCGATACTGGAAAGTGAAAAACCGAAGTATGACAGTAGTTCTCTATTTTAGGCCTGATCTGGATTTTGAGAACCTAGAGAAGATCAAGTGGTCTGTGGTACTTCCCTGGAACGATACAGAAAACCGACCGTTTTCCCTGCACCTTAATCGACGGATCCTCTAGAAAAGTTCCACTTGAGTTATGGGTTGAGTTTAAGGACCAATTGTAGCTCAACGGACAGGACCTCCCCGTGGAAACCTCCATTCATCGGGACCAGTGATAGCTCTGGGTCCGATCGCTGATGATGGAATATAAGTTATTTGGTTTTCGAGGCATTGAAGGTAACCAGCTATTTTTCCCCGGCTGGGATTTTAGAGCTAGATCGAAGGAGAGATCAGGTGCCAATCTCTAGTCAACTCTAGTTTTGCAGGTGCATCCATATACCGCTTTTCTTGTCTCTCTTGGGGTGAACTGATTAAAAAGAATGCTTCTCTTGCTTTCAGTATTTATTTGGTAGGAAAATCGCCATACTATCTTTTCACTAATGTGGGCCAGACATTTCAACACACTCTTATTTTAATAATTATCTGT
Source organism: Acanthosepion esculentum (assembly GCA_964036315.1). Classification (NCBI taxonomy): domain Eukaryota; kingdom Metazoa; phylum Mollusca; class Cephalopoda; order Sepiida; family Sepiidae; genus Acanthosepion; species Acanthosepion esculentum. Next base: position 30,962,466 of record OZ038484.1, on the reverse strand, counting down.
CTTCTTATAATTTATATTTCCCTTACAACCTATTCGTTGCTGAGATATTCTCATCTCTGACGCTTAAATCAGGGTTCCGCTGGGGATTTTCATCTTTCCCGGCTTCTCTTATCTTCAACATTCCTTGCGATTTTCAGATTCTGCACACATACTTTCATCATTATATATCTGTAAATTCCCTGTCTCTGTTTGCAGAATAGTAATAGTATTCATCACATGCTATTCTTTGTGTCCATCAGTAGAAACTGAAAAGAAGAAAATCGATTGGAGTTTGTCCAGCATTCTATATATAGACTAGCAGCATGGCCCGGCATTGCCCGTGCTTGATTCAAAAATCGTACGACTCATACAGCAATCGCTATCACTTGACATAAAATATTATTGCTCTTCCTTACCTTGAAAGGAGTGCCCTTTGCCGTGCTGATGTTGCTACATGCCTTACTTCTTGCCTATCTCACACTGCGAATTCTTTCTAAGCTCTATACTAAACATTAAATCTGTTACAAAAAAAGAACTAAACAAAATGAACACAAAACTATCAGCTTTAAAAAGGGACTCGTAACTTGAAAAACCTAATGTTAACAACAAATACATTTTCACACCCAACCCAGTTATGCGGAATCAGAATCAAGCTTCAGACCATTAATTATTGATATGTCTGTATAATCAATACAAATTCTTTTGTATGCACGTTTTGTTTTTCATTCCTGCATACCAATTTTTATATTGTATTAATTTGCAGGCTACGTTTAGAAGTCGGGGTCCTACAGCTCACAACACGATATTAATTTATATAATTAGAACATAACTGACTGATATTCACTTACGTGTTATACCCTTGGGAATGGTATGAATCCACTTATTCTCGTCCCAGCTATGGGTAAATAGCAGGACAGACCAGGTTCTATAGACTTGGATGGCACACATAAAGAAATGGCAACCTACTGCGGAGAAAAAATCTGCCTCGAAAATATGCATGATCGCCTAAGCGTGTATCACGCATGGCACATGAATGATAACTGCTACGAACACTATCTTTCATAAGAAGTAACAGGATTAAAAAAAATCAAGAAACAATTATTATAAATCAACCCAACGATTTCCGAAATATGACGATTTTGATTTTACACTTTCTTTCTGTTCTTTTTAAAAGAATTTAATATGCAAACGTGATTTCGCCTCCGTCTGTCTTTTTTACACATACTTTCACGGTAACTGCTCCGATGAGCTGCTTTTGCTGGTTCCCAGACTTCATGAATTTAAGCGTTCTACTAGGCTGGTATCTCGCTCTCACCCTTTTACTGTCGAAACTGTTAAATGTAGACGTCCCTTCTACTCCAATAACTTCATGTCTCGCACCTCTCGCCTGTGGAACTCTCTATCCTTTGCCTGTTTCCCTGATAGCTATAATCTCCAACTCTTCAAATGTAATGTCACTCGACGTCTCCAGATGCCTGGATCTATGCGCTATCCTTCTCTTCATCTTTTACCTCTAACACTCCTATTTGCTCTCGCTCCAATTCTCTGTAACCCCTTGCGTGCTATTGGCTTCCCGCCTTGTTTGGGGTGAAACGCTTAAAAAAATGTTTAAAAGACAAATCTTCACCAATTCAATTTTTTACAACCCAAATGCGTATTGGAATAGCAACTCCTAACTTCCATGAAACCAAGTATTAAGAGCTAATTCCTGGAACTACTAACCTGTATTACCAGTTTGAATTATTACGTTAATACATCTATTTTCCTATATTCTTTCTTGGCGTTTGTTATTATTCGAATCCGGATTTCATCCCGGAATCCACAACAATCATGATCCCGGAATAATATATATATATATATATATATATATATATATATATATATATATATATATATATATACAGAAATATAGTCTTAAAGTGTGCTATATTTATGGGGTAAAGTGCTCAATATCAGAGATAGAGCGTGTGTAAATATAAAAGTGGACATGGAAGTCAGCACTTAGAGGCGACAGTCTGTTTCATGCTAGACGCAAGCCTTTATCACACTAAAAGACCACAAGGAAAATTTCAAAACCAACCCTGCATGCAGACTCATAAACCCAGCCAAAAGCGAACTAGGTAAAATAAGTAAAACAATACTAGAAAGAATTAATTCTGAACTTAGGAAGAAGTTAGGAGTAAACCAGTGGAAAAACACAAAAACAACCATTGACTGGTTCAACAGCATAAACAACAAACAAAATTGCCACTTCCTACAATTAGACATAAAAGAATTTTACCCATCCATAACAGAACGTACACTAGATAAGGCCATCAACTTAGCTCAGGAACAAATAATAATAAAACCAAACGAAATCGACATCATTAAGCACTCACGTAAATCATTATTATTTCACCATGAAGAAGCATGGATAAAGAAAGATGGGATATTTGACACTACAATGGGAAGCTTTGACGGTGCAGAGACATGCGAAATCGTAGGCATTTACTTACTACACGAACTAAGCAAAATAATAGATAGAAATGACACAGGGCTCTACAGAGATGACGGTCTCATAATCTTAAGAAACTGCAACAAACAAAAGACTGATAAAACTAGAAAAGCAATAATTAAAATTTTCAAAAATAACGGATTCGAGATAGATATAAAAACTAACCTAAACGAAGTAGATTTTCTAGATGTCACCTTCAACCTAAGAAAAGGCACACACAAACCATACAGAAAACCGAATGATAAACCACAGTACATACATATATACTCCAACCACCCGCCTTCTATAATCAAACAGATACCTAAATCGATTAACCGCAGGCTTTCCGACAATTCTTCCGATGAATCTATATTTAACAAGGCCAAGAAAGACTACGAAACAGCCCTAAAAGATAGCTGATTCCCAGCAACACTCACATACTCACCACAGAACACAAAAAAGACCAACAGAAAAAGAAATATCATATGGTTCAACCCACCGTACAGCAAAAACGTAAAAACAAACATAGGAAAAATATTCTTCAAGCTTTTACACAAACACTTCCCGGAATCAAGCACCCTACACAAAATATTCAACAAAAACACAGTAAAAATCAGCTACAGTTGCACCGAGAACATGGCACAAATAATAAAAAAGCACAACAGAAAAATTATTAACAAACCACACGAACAAATTAAACCCACGTGCAACTGCAGAATAAAAAACGAATGTCCCTTAAACGGTAATTGTTTACAAAACAACGTAATCTACCAAGCCACGACAAAATCAGCAGATAATGAAGAAAAAGTATATATAGGAGTAACCGAAGGACCATGGAAACAAAGAAATTATGTACACAAAATGTCTTTCACAAATAGTAAATATGCGAACAGCACAATGCTTTCTAAGTATATCTGGGAAATAAAAAACAAAACACACACCACACCAAAAATATCTTGGAAAATAAGGAAAAAATCATCAGCCTACAACAACCTATCAAAAACCTGCAAACTTTGCTTGGAGGAAAAAATAGCTATCATTACCTTCCCAGATGAAAATAAATTATTAAATAAAAGATCCGAGCTAATCTCAAAATGTAGACATGAAAACAAATTTTTACTACGTAACTTAAAATAGAAAAATAAATAAATATATAAACAAACAACAATAAAATAAGCAAAATAAATTACTCCAAACAAATCATAAAACCACACCTGTTAATATACGAAACAAAATCAAAACAAAAGAACGGACGAAAGTTATAACTGTTATACAAATAAAAATAATAATAATAAAAAAAAAAAAACATTAATAAAAGATAATATACTACGTTACTTAAAAACCGAAAGCCAAAAAGATATAGTGTAACAAATAAATAACAACAAGTATAATTAAATCTATCTAAATACATCCAAATATATAAATAAACTAACAACCGATTACGATAAACTAGCCGTTTAAAAAACAAAACAAAACAAAAACAAATAAAGATAACCAACCTAAATAGATAAATTAAAAACTGTTCCCACCTAAATAATAGTCAGAAAAAACCACAAATTCAACAAACAGATTTAATCAATGACAAATAAACAAATATATAAGATAAAAAATAAAAATGAAAATAAATAAAAACAAGCAAAACAATTTGACCCAAATAAATAAGCGAACAAGCGATTTCCGGTAATGACGGCCATTATAGACTACCAACAATAAGCTATATAAACAAATTTTTACTACGTTAACCAAAAACACCGATCAAAATAAAAGAATAAATAAATAAATATATAAGATAAAAAATAAAAATAAAAATAAAAAACAAATAAAAAACAAGCAAAACAATTTGACATAAATAAATAAACAAATAAGCCACTTCCAGTAAAAGTAACCGCCAAAATAGACTACCCATAATGCACCACTGACCCTTATATAAATAGCCGAGAAAAATAACAGCACTAGTCGCCTGACGATTGCACTAGCATGAAACAGACTGTCGCCTCTAAGTGCTGACTTCCATGTCCACTTTTATATATATATATATATATATATGAACTTTATTTTAATTTTTCATGAGCTTTTTTCTTTTTCGTTTATGATCGATTTCATCACGATTATTCTGTTAGCCTTAGAGAGTAATTATGCATTGCTATTGCTCAGATTAAGGTCCAGTAGTGTTATAAAAACCTCAGGGAATTCCAGGAAGATATCTTTAATCATTTCTAAAATACAGCGATTCACACTAAATCTAACAAATGAACAATTTTGCTGTTACACCCGGTATATGTATGTCGACATTTCTCATATTGCCGTATATGCGGGAATCTATATTTATCAATATAATACTGAACACCATGACAATGATTGTATAATCGATCTGCACCTAGTGGCTCATGTTTTGAAAGTTTACTGTACCTAACTAAATTTAGTAAGCATCATCACGAAAGTCTTATCCACGTCCCAAGACAAAGTTCTTTTAATGACCTGTTGTGAAAGTAACTACTGAAGATGAACATAAAAAAGACAAAGATTATCTCATCTTGCTATCGTGATAGCAATTGTATTAGCAGCAATTAGAAGAAACTTGCACATTAGTTTAGAGTTATGCCTATTCCCAACAGTTGGCTTTACTCGATCTTCGAATCTAGTTCCAAAAGAACAGAATAGAAAATCTAAATTCCAAGAGAGATCTGATCATACCACTTGGACGCTGAGATTAATATTTATCGATATTCTAAACACTTCTCCGATTGTCCTTAAGTCATTCATGTCCACTGTCTACCTTTTGAGATGAAAAATGTTGATAAATTATTAGAAAACCTCAATTAAATTTAAGATTTTATAAGCGTATGGATGTACGTGTAGCATAGTGGATACCTTGCTAACAATGGTATTTTGGCAATGTTCTAGCGTTTACTTAAATCCAATATTTTGGGAAAGGTATAGAATAAATTGTTCTCCTCCTGGCTATGGATTAAATAGCAAGACAGACTAGGCACGATGGTTTTGATTGGTAAATAGTCTACGAGAAGAAAACTTTGAATTCACAAAAGGTTCTGCAAGGAGCAGTTGGGCAAGATGCGTAATTTTTATTATCCAAAGTTCATATAATATTTTAGTTTGTTTTGTTTGATTTGTCTTACGGCATATCAACCTAAATGGGTTATTTAATGGCAACAAAATTTTTATTGCTGGTAATGTTTTTCTTCAATAATATATTTCTGGGAATATTTTTCCTTGAAGAAATCTATATATGTCCAAAGAATATATAGCTGTTTGTATTGCTGGTATTTTTTTTAATGTATTACTGTTAATAATTTTTTCCTTAAAAATTATTGCTGGTAATAATTTATTTTTTATGACAAAGTATTTCTGGTATTAAAATCTATTTTTCACACAAGTCAGGGTGTTAACTATTTGCCCATAGCTGGGACCCTAATAGGTGCTACCACCCTGGGTCAGGTTAGACCTAGGAACACCAGCAATTAATAGGTGGTTCCACGCTCCTCAAAACTTCCTGGTCAGAGGCATTGCTGTTGGGCGTAGTTTATCGTCTTACCCAGAACGTGGACGTAGAAAAATTAATATTATGCGTAGTAATGGAGTAGTTTAGAGACACTTATACACCATCTAAATTAAAGATTTAAATGACAATTAAGTAATGATCATAGTTTATATTAGGAATAGAAAAATGTTTCTTTGTTTTACATAAAATTAATATTATAGAAATGGCAATCGGTATACTGATGTTGAAATTAGTTTAGTAATATATACACACTTTTCCTTTCTTACTGAGAAAGTCGTGAATTTGCTTCTGTTCTGTAATCTCGCCAAAATATTTTGCCAAGATGTCTCAAAATCGATATATCATGGAGGGTGACCTAGAAGAGATTAGTGAATAAACAAATAGGTAAAGTAGTGATGTATAATTGTATACCAAGGTGGTAGCAGCAGAAAAATAGTGAAACCCTTCTTGTCAATCGCGACATTGAAAATAATACAGGGTGTCCATAAAGTTCGTGGGAACTTTAAAAAAAAAATATAACTTTATTTGTATTTGCGATAGAAATAATTTGTAAAAAGGATTAGAAAGAAGTAAATTTATATATTTTAAGGTTTTATTGAGATTTTATTTAAGTTTCCACATGTCCTCCATCATGAGCAATACAAAGGGTAATACGATTTTACAGTTCACGGAAAACATTTGCCAACTGATTTACAGTAATGCCTGAAATCACATTAGTTATTTTAGCTATACTTAAAACTAGGTACATTAAACTTTATAACATTTTTTTACAGATTATTTCTATCGCAAATACAAATGAAGTTATACATTTTTTTAAGTGCACACGAAGTTTATGGGCACCCTGTATATGTTCAACAGAATAATAATATAAATTGAAGTTAGAATTTTTAGTTTGACTTCAAGTTGTTTTAAAGAATTGTATATGGCTGCGACTGTAGTGTAAAAGATATTGGCGCCAAAAGTAGAATAGGTAATCCGATTTCAAAATCGGGCTGAATCTGTTGCGTTCATTTTAAGATTAATAATCTTCTTGAAAGCACGCACAGATTTTTTGGCCCTGTCGCAACTATGATTTACACAGCAGGATAGGTTGGACGGTCTAAAATTATGGGGGAATATATATATATATATATATATATATATATATATATATATATATATATATATATATATATATACACACACACACACACATATATATATATATATATATATATATATATATATATATATATATATATATATATATATATATATATATATATATGTTTCATTAAAGACGACAGACAATGTAAGTGCTACGATTAAGCTTTTTCATTTATTTTTCTTGTGTTCGAACACGTGTTTTCATTTAGGACTTACAGTAAATAGAAACTGTTTAAATGTTCTATAATTCCAAGAGCTTTCGGTTATACTTTTAGACATTATCAAGGATGATTTATTTTTGCTTTTAATTTGGTGTATGAGTTTTGTGTAATTAGAGTCATAAGGATGTTTTTTTCCAAACACGGTCAGCACCTTGTGGCCTTGTTTGTAGTTAATATTATTAAGTGTTGACTTTTCTCTTTTATTATTAAGGCTTCCATTATTTTTAATCTTTTTTAGAAGTGGATGAGGTTATTATATTTGTATTTTGGATCGAGGCTGGTAAGTTTTTGTGTGAATTTAAATGGGTTCTAATAGAGCTGTGGTCAGATAGGTGATAGGACATTTGCATTTGTTTTTTGTAGAAAATATGTTATTTATGACTGTGTGTTCATAATCGTTGTTATTTACTTTGGGGAGAAATAGTCTACATTGGTGATCTATAAGGTGGTTATGGTAGCCATTGTCAACTTGTCTCTGTTTTACATTATTGAGTTCTTTAAGGAAGAATAGTCAAGAGGATGAATTCTGGTGTGCTTTTTTTAAGAAGTATTTATCACTGCTATTTTGTATCCGAGTGGACATTGACTTTTATAGTGGCAAGAGTTTCTGCTAATGGGTTTTTTATATAATGAGGTGATGAAAGTTTTGTTACTATATTCTACGAGAATGTCTACGAATGGTAGCTTATTTTTTTTACTAAGTTCCTAGGTGTTATGGTCCAGGGTCTTTGTACCACGGTGATGGTCCAAGGGAGAACCAATGAAGAATAACTCGAACACAGGTATGGAATAAGACAAATATATTAAAAACAGAATATGTACAAAAGAAGTAGAAGTGTTAGTAATAACAATCAGGTTAGGTTAGAGAGAACTATGTAGTCTCGACCAGTATCACTATTCCAATGTCTTACAGTAATCGTCTGACGCGACTCTGTCTCTGACTGACTGACTCACTCTGTGATGATGTTCATTAACACGCCCACGTGTGTCAAATGTGGCACAAGGCCAGTTTAATGTGGGCTTTCCGAGCCCGTAGGCTCGGGCAAAAATTGCCCGTAGAACCCGTATAAACGGGATCGGGTTGGTCAACCTCCCCGAACGAGGCTCCCCGAAAGAGGCAGAGAGTTCCCCTCTGCCTAAGAGGCAGAGAGTTCCACCGTCTAGCCGAGTCGTCCAAAAAGGACTCACTCTTCGACGATGTTTAACAACACGCCCACGTGTGTCGAATGTGGTACAAGGCCGGTTTAATGTGGGCTTTCCGAGCCCGTAGGCTCGGGCAAAAATTGCCCGTAGAACCCGTATAAACGGGATCGGGGTGGTCAACCACCTCGAACGAGGCTCTGCCCTTCGGCGGAGCCTCGTCTGAGTTCCTCTCTGCCTTTAGGCAGAGAGTTCCCCTCTGCCTCAGAGGCAGAGAGTTCGACCGTCTAGCCGAGTCGTCCAAAAAGGACTCACTCTGCGACTGCTGCTTCCTCTTGAGGAGCAGTATTTATGGTGTACGGAATAGTTCATTATCTATTATGGGTAAGTTCCAATAACACTAGGTCAAGTTAAGGACTGTATTTTTTTCAAATATAGTCTTGAGAGTATCTATGTATTTTGTGCTATTTACTAAAATGAAAATATCGTCTACATAGCGGACATATATTTTGTTATGTTTAAAGATCTCTTTAAATATCATATTTTCTACATTGGACATGTAATAATTAGAGAAGCATGGGCCGAGTGGATTTCCCATACTAACACCCCCAGTCTGGGTGTACATGTTGCCATTATGGTCATAGAAAGGGAGTATGATTGTGCATGCGCGTAGTAATTATTTTATATATAAATGGTTGGATGGATGTCGGGGGGATTTAAAATCAGTATACACAGAATCGAGGATAATGTCAATGGTTTGATCGATGTCAAGTGACGCTATGATACCTTGGTTTGGCTTAGTAGTTTTTAAAATTTGGTTTAGTAGTTTTTAAAAATTGGATTCGTGGATGGATGATATGCTGTAATTGGTGTGTAGGTATGGAGTGATGATATTTTTTCGCATTTCTCACTAATATTTGATATTTTGTTACATTAATAATATAATTATAAAAATTATTTTTATTTATATTATATTGTATGACAAAATAATCATAACATTACAAAATGATACCAAGTTTACTGAAACTGATCAATACGGAGAGAAGTTATTAGCACTAAGGTAAGACAACCCGCAAGTAAAATAGCGGCCATATTGAATTCAATATGGCACCTATTTTTTTATGAATTTCAGATACTCTGTTTACAATATCTGAAATCAAAATCCCTTCACGTGAAAGTTTACACTGGACCCATCTCAGCTGCTGGATTAATGAACTAAAATCGAAATTATTGAATACCCAAAATAATTAATTGCTAAAACATTGGGAATATCCAGATATCGTGTGCAATATTCCCTACGAAGGAAAGAGGAGTCTGGTGGGAATAAGGATAAAAGGCATTCAAGCAGAAGCGGAATCTCTTCTCAATGTGAAGATAGCCTACTCGTATTAAATGGCAACAGTAATAGAAATTTAACAGCACCCAAATAGTTGGCTGATTTAATCTCTTACAGAAAAAAGCTGTATCTCTATTAACTGAACAATGGAGGCTCAAGAAGCCTTCATGGCTGGGTGGCTGTCATTCCTACGATGTGAGAATAAAAATAAGAGGTTGCTGAGGGCAAGCAAGCATAAAAATTGCAGTGCCGATGAGTTGAAAAAGGTGCTATGGTGCGGTGAATCGAAATTAAAATTGTTTGGAGCAAACAGAAGAATTTGAACAGAATGCTTTGTGAAAGGCCAAGTGAATCATGCCTGATGCCAAAACATGGAGGAAGATCAGTAATGGTGTGTGGTGTTTTGGAGGAATGGGGCCTGGAAATTTAACCCAAGAAAAGGGTATCATGCGAAACGATGAATATTATAATATATCAAATATGAACGCCAATCGAATAGGAAAAAAATATTTTTCAGAAAGATAATGGACATAAACATAGCTCACGGATAAAACCAAAATTATTCAGATGCAAAACAAAGCAGTGTGATTTAGAAATGACGGTGTGGCGTCCTCAATCAGCAGATCTTTCACCACATGAATTAGCATGGGGTGAAAATGACAAAAGAGTGAAACCTTTCCATCCCAAGAATTAAAAAGATCTCTCAGAGTCATTGAAAATCCGATGGAATAAATTCTCAAAATTCGAGAAACTTTTTTAACGAATGCCGAAAATTTGTGCTGCAGTAATCAAGGCTAAAAGAGCATATTTTAACAGGAGAAAAACTTAATCATCATTGTTTCTTTCATAAGAAAATGTACTAAAAGCAACCAGGTCTCCCTTTCTTAACCATGTATAATAATAAATTACAAAACAACTATTTTCAGCTAATTAAAAAATTACCAGGTGTGTTCTCAAGCGTTTAGACTGTAGTACACACACACACACACACACACATACATATATATATATATATATATGAAATTATTAGGAGAATTTGATAATTATTTTTAAGTAATTCATCGAGTCTGAAACCTCAACAGAATGCAGAAAGCACTGGACGGCCGCTCCGTCCGATATTTCGGACTCATCAGCAGTGCGCATCCACTACCGAGAATTGAATTTACTTAAATATAATTATCAAATTCTCCTAATAATTTCATATGTATATCATTGCTTGAACCGGCTTCTAATGCTCTAGAATGAGCGGCTTGGTGATAGTAGTCGTGGCTCCAGGGGACACAGTCCTATGGTTAAAGAGAATCTCAGTAGAGTTCCACCGCGGATTATGTGAGCGAGCGGCGCTATATTGAGTCTGATTTGCTACCACTTTGTGACCGAGGCCAGTTGGAGCAGTTGCTATGGTGTTTGTTTGACAACCTAACTTTCAGGGTTTAAATTCTCGGTAGTGGATGCGCACTGCTGATGAGTCCCAAATATGGGACGGAGCGACCGTCCAGTGCTTTCTGCATTCTGTTGAGGTTTCAGACTCGATGAATTACTTAAATATATATATATATATATATATATATATATATATATATATATATATATATATATATATGTAAGTTGTCACCTCTGTCTATTATTGAACTCCAAGAATTTGGCAGATAGACACCACCCTAACCTTATATATTCTGAGACTACATTATCCACCATACCTGTATAAGTATATTTCATTTTGATCAAAGGGAGTACCATGGAAGCACAGACCCCACCACTTATTTTTCTCCTTTGATTTAAATTAATGTTAATATGAATAAAATATAGAAGTAGAAAGCCACGTAGGAGACGTCGGCAAGATCAAACTGGCACAATATGGACATCATGTTGAGCAAGAATTCACCAATCACTGAATAGTTACAATATATATTCGTTGCGATAATTCGTCATATCAATATTGACATCTGCTCAGGAATTCATTCAATCAAGTATTGCATCAAATGCATATCAAATAGATCAGATCTAGCTGTTTTTATACTCCCACAACTATTTTTTTTCATTTTGACTTACATTAAATTTAAATTTAAAGAAGGAAATGACTCTAATCCAAAATATAGAAGGAGAAAGACAGAAGATGGAGGTCACATCGACAAGATCTATTTTGGTTTCGGCTGTATGTTTTGTATGCCTTTCTTCTTGAGTTGTGTATGAAATTATAGGGTTTTCTATGCATGTTTCTTCTTTAGGTAAATATTAAAATATTAAAGAAAATCTTATCTAATCACTAGTTATACATAGAAATAAATTCAACGACAATTTTTTTTTATATAAAATGCTACACTCATGAAAAAAATAACTCACTCAGAAGGAAAATCCTCGGGAGTGCCGCCATTGAATATCCTTCATATATATATTATTGTCGTCCACAGACTGACTGTTTGGCTGTATCACAGCTCTCCAGTGTGGCTAGACGTCCGCTCGCCTCTAGCTAGGATCGAAACCCGACTGAATTGGCGTCAGTCGGAAATTCTACCACTAAGCCGTCGAAGGTGAATTTTAGCGTATTTATTTTTAGATTTAGATAAACACACAGTGACTGACAGGACTCAATTCTGCCGAAGACTCATGCTATATTAGCTTTAATAGTCACTGTTTACAAACTCATGCTTCCTTCCCACGTGATTTTGTCTTTTGAACAGGAGTAGAGTTTTATACCTTGTTTTGTGTTTAGGGTTGTGTTTTCAGTTCCTTTTAAAGTGTCTCATTCTTTTCCCCTCATATATATATATATATATATATATATATATATATATATATATATATATATATATATATATATATATGGTTGTTTATATTATTTTTTATTTATTTATAGATAATCTTATTTAGTCATCAACAACATGCTTTTGAAAATTATTTTTGACTTGTATCTGATTTATGTTTCAGGATCCTCTATAAGACAATGTTTCCCGAGAAGATATCCGTTTCACACGATATAAAACCCATTTTCAAATCGGTTGCTCATATTAAAAATAAGTATACTTATAAATACAAAAAAGAAATACGACTAGTTTAAATATTATTAGCATGTTGTTTGGGGGACCTTATCGCATTATTATATTATTACTAATATTATAAAAATAATATAAGAAACCACCTAGAAAATAGGTGTTTTATCGTAAGTAAAATATATCCTCTTTGGATACATAGAATATTATGCAACATAGAACAAACACTGATCAACAATAATTTACTATGATTTTATTGAAGCAATAAGATTAGCTTTAAATAAATCGGTTATATATATATATATATATATATATATATGTGTATATATATATATATATATATATATATATATATATATATATATATATATATATATATATATATATACATACATATATATATACATACATATATATATATATATATGTATATATATATATATATATATATATATATATATATATATATATATATATAATGAAAGAGAGAGAGAGGCAAGGTAGAGTAATGTATAGTGGCTCGGATTGCCGATTTCGAAATCCAGCCGAATACACTACATTCACTTGCGTTGCTATGGGTAAAGAGCTAGACATAATGGTTTCTATAGCAACCCGTCTAGGAGAAGGACAACACCGAATTCAGAACCTGCGTAGGGTTGTTTGGGGACATCATTGCATACGGTGCCCCAGGTCTATGTATTCGGCTCAATCAAAAAGTGTGGTTGGTTCTGCACAAAACCTTCATCGCTATAATCAAATATCAGATGTGCAGATAGTCTAACTGCCTGTTCCTCGACAATCTTACGTCGTATATATATATATATATATATATATATATATATATATATATATATATATATATATATATATATATTATAGAGAATAAAGATACTTGGTGAGATGGGGTTACTAATTGTATGAGAAAAACTATTGAGTGAGGACAAGGAAAGAACCAGATTTCAGAAGACATAAGATAATGATTGATATATCATTTAAATTTTTGATGATAAAATTTGACTATGAAAGAGGGCGTAAGTGACTGTGAATATTTCCACATGCTAGAAATGCGATAGAAAAAACTATTTGTATGAAACTTACGGTTGCATCTAGCCATAACAACAGTAAATTGATTAGACTTCGCCGCCAATCAGTACTGCGATTAAATTCGTAAATTTGTTCTTCGGAATGATTACCATGAAAGGATTTTTAGCAAAGACGCAGAGAATCTATGTTACAGCGGTTCAAATGGGACTGTAGCTTAGATGCCTGAAATTACAAACTCATTGGATTATATATATATATATATATATATATATATATATATATATATATATATATATATATATATATATATATATATTATAATATCTATCTATATATATATATATATATATATATATATATATATATCGTAGGAGCATCAGGTCAGAGATGAGAGCAGTATTCAAAGTCAGGGATTAATGGTAGACCTATTGTTATGGGACATTACCTATAATGACAGTGAACTCTTCCTGACACCATAAATACTGCGCCTCTCAAGAGTGGAGACGGAATCGACTCGAGCCAATAGTAGTTCATTCCAAACCAGACTGACAGTCATACTAACACCTTCAACATCTTGTATTATTATTATTATTTTTATTTCCTTTGATATCTGGCGTTTACACATTTCTTTCCGGGTCCCGCCCAGGGACCTAAGGTTAGAAATGGCATCATGACACTTTCCACTGCAAAAAAAAATAAAATAAAATAAAAAAATAATTACATAGATGAAGCCCTTCGTAAAGTGTGGGCTGTACTTGTCAGAACAATTTTTTCTATCTCTTTGAGGCATGGACTTCCAGGGATCCCTTCAATCAGCCTACTGGAATCTTTTCCAACCAGTCCAAGGGCTCCAACTACAACAGGGATTGTTGATGTTCCCATGTGCCACATTTTTGAGATTTCTATTTCAAGGTCCTTGTATTTTGACAGTTTTTCGAATATCTTCAAAGACACATTGCAGTCTGCAAGGACTGCCATATTAATAAGGAGGCACTTATTTTGTTTGTGGTCTTTAATAACAATGTCTGGGCTGTTGGCTTTGATTGTTCTGTCAGTGTGTATTGTGTAGTCCCATAGAATTGTAACACGTCCTATCTCCGTAACCGGGTCAGGGTGGTGTTCGTACCAATGTCTTCCAGTTTCCTTCCCATAGGAGTTGCAAATTTTCCAGTGCAGATATTGGCCCACTCTGTCATACCGGGTTTTATATTCAGTGGGTGCCAATATCGTGCAACCTGATATAAGATGATCAATGGTTTCTGGATATTTGTCACAGAATCTGCATCTTGGGCTAACACAATATTTTAGTATATGTGCTTGATAATTCCTAGTTAACAAGCATTGGTCTTGTGCAGCAATGATAAAACCCTCAGTTTCACCTGTCAACCATGCACTACGTAGCCACTGATGGGTGCGGTTTTTGTCTACGTCTGCTTGTTTGGTACGGGCAGAGTATTGGCCATGGAGCGGTTTATTTTGCCATTGTTTCTTTATCTGGTCGGTCGCATTTCTCTTTGCATTCTTTTTTAAGTTTTTTGCAGCTTAAGCCGGTGTACAGTGATGTATTTGAATTTCTGTGCCCATTTGAAATGATGTATTTGAATTTTTCGGCTTCCTTTACTACAGAGTAAAGATACTTACTACTTTCATGTTCCTTGACACATACCATCATCCAGTCTTCTGTATTTTCCAAGTATCTTTGGAGGCCAATTTTTGTACTTTCGTAGGATAGTTCTAGTTGAACTAGTCCTCTGCCTCCTTCGGATCTGGGCACATACAGGCGATCAATATCAGCTTTGGGATGATGCATGCGGTAGAAAGTGAGGAGCTTTCTCGTTTTGGCGTCCATTCGCTTAATTTCAGCTATGGTCCAGTTAAGTACATTAAAACTGTATTGCACCACGGGAACAGCTAAGGTGTTTATAGCTGATATTCGGTTTTTTGAGTTTAGCTCTCTATTTAGTACCAGGTGTACACGCCTGTAGTACTCCTTTCTTACCTTCTCTTTCATTTGGGAGTGTTGTATGCCATCTCCCTCACTAATTCGTAGGTACTTATAAGCTTCATCATGCTCCAATTCTCTAATCTTCGTGGCAAAATCTAAATCTATTAAAGGTGTTTCTAAAATTCTACCTTTCTTAAATGTTACTTTAGCACATTTATCTAACCCGAAGCTCATGCATATGTCGTCACTAAAGTATTTTACAATATTAAGTAGGCCCTTCAACTCATTGTCGTCTTTGGCAAAGAGTTTGAGATCATCCATGTATAGTAGGTGATTGAATATGTTGTTATTTATTTTGTAGCCATAGCTACTGCTGTTCAGTTCATGCGTAAGGGGGAGTAAGGACAAACAAAACAGAAGGGGAGACAAAGAGTCTCCTTGAAAGATTCCCCGTCGGATATTTAGTCGGTTGGATATGGCAGTGCCCCTGGTGTGACTAAGGTATAGTTTAGTGTTCCACATTCCCATGCTGTGCTTAAGGAAATTTAATACCACAGGGGAGCCTTTGTACATTTCCAAAGTCTTAAGGAACCAAGAATGTGGAACACTGTCAAAAGCTTTATGATAATCTATCCACGCTGCACTGAGATTTCTACGTCTGCTCCTGCAATTTTCCAGAATCATTTTATTTATTAGTAATTGGTCTTTGCAGCCATATGAACCCCTCCTGCATCCCTTCTGTTCCAGTGGAAGAATGCTGTTTGTTTCTAAAAAGGAGTAAGCACGGTTCGTCAGGACAGACGTGATCAACTTATACGTTGTGGTAAGACATGTTATCGGTCGATAATTTTTCGGGTCATCTGTTTCATTTGTTTTTGGTATGAGGTATGTAATACCTTCAGTAATCCATTCCGGGATTTTATTGGGATTATTTACAATCGTTGATAATGTTTCCTCAAGTATTTTGTTGATAGACGAGAGATGATAAAGCCAGAAATTGGGAACCTTGTCATTTCCTGGGGATTTCCATTTTTGCGATTTCGTTAGAGCTTGCCTAACATCATCTGTGGATATATTTTCCCATTCTTGCAGAGATGTATCCAACATTCGTTCTTCTTCACGCCGGATCCATTCAGCTTTTGGGTTATATTCCTTCGGGCTCCTCCAAATATTTTCCCAAAATGTCTGTACAGTATCAATCGATGGTGGATTATTATTATTATTATTATTATTATTATTATTATTATTATTATACCATAACAGTGGTGGCGATGATATTGGACCATAACACTTATAAATGTGTAAGTTAGATTCTGACGAGAAAATAAAATGTCTAGCACGGTATTTTGAACCAACTTTCATAGCTGCATGCTTATCAATTGATTCAATATAATCTTTCCACTTCAAGTCGCCTGAAAACTTACATCTGAGGAGGCGAACTGAGTCACTACCCTGGGGCTTAACATCAGCCATTAGATTAGAAGAGATCAGTTTCGTTTTTAAGTCGGGAAAGTCCCTACTTACTTCATTTAACAAAATATTGTAGATCTTTAAAAAGAAAATCTGATCTTATCGAACTCATCCGTTGAGACAGGAATAAATAGTTGTACCATCAGCATAGATAACACGTTGTGAATTTATGACATCAAGAATGTAATTTATGAAAATTAGAAGCAACATAAGGCCAAGGATAGCGCCCTTGGAAACACTGGGATTTATTCAGAACTGAATATGATCTAAACTTCGCCTTTGAAACACCATACATTTTCAGCTTTTGAGAAAGACCAATATGTCAAGCCTTGTATGATACCTTCGAGCAAACAGCATGAACTTCACCATTCTTTTCTAAATGTTGATATATTCTTTTAGCAATAATCGGTAACACATCAGCAGTTGATCAAGTGAAACGAAAGTCATATTGTTTTTTTCTGAAAGAAGGCACTGCGATGTGAGGTGCATAATCGATTCAGGGGTAATTAGAATCTTTAGGACTTTACCAAAAACTGTCAAGAGGCTAATAGAACAATAGTTGGTAGGACCAGATGGTTGGCCTGACTTCAAAAAGACTGAAACTATAGAAGATGATTTCCCGTAAGCTGAAAAGTAAGAATCAGCAATGGATTTCTTGTTTAATAGTTTAACGTGAAGAGGACACAGTTAAGGAGAACATTTATTTAGGAGCATTGCATGGATACCGTCAGGTTCACATGCTTTGTGGGTACTTGGTTTAGAAATGATAGCAGAAACCATGCACGGAAGTATATGTATATCACTCAATAGTGACAAAGGTACTCCAGATAAGTTGATAGTAGAAAGTAAAGAGAATTTCCGGGCAAAATATTCTCCTTTATCAGAAGAATATAAGTGAAGCGAGGAAGATACAAAACAGCCTCTTTTTAAGGAACTATTACAGAGTCACTATTAGTCACGAGAAACAAACTTCTTAGAGGCTGTACGTTGCCTCATTCTCTCAGCAAACAATGGTTTGGCCACTTTGAGGATACGTTTCCAGTTATGTCGAGCAGTCAAATATATGCGTCTGTTTTTATTGGAATTATCACGCCGCTAGCAAAGGAAAAAAGTGATTTATTTGGGCTATAGAGGTGGAACAGGTTGGTGTGAACCAAGGGGAAGATTGTGGTTTCACCTGCGGAAACAAAAGGCACAAAACCATCAATGCCAGTTTCAACCCAAGACGAAACCTCTGTCCCACAATTCTCAATAGACAGGTTAAGGATATCAACTCAATGGGTGACTCGGATAAATTAAAGAAATAAACCCCAATCAGCACGCTGATAACAGAATTAAGAATTGTGAATATCAAGTTTCTTTCTGATAGACGACTCAAAAGAAATATCAATAGATACTACAGAGTGAGACGAGGACAGCGCTGTGATGCTCTATATGATCTAGGGTGGAAGCTAAGGGACGAATCAAATAAAGAAGAATATTGAACAGAATTAATTGGCCGACAAGGAGGGAAATACACTATTTGCGTGATAGACTGGGCAATGAAAAATATTGGAAGTCTGAATGCCGAAATCATTAGTAATATTAGAATGCTTAAGCGATATGACTTGATGAGTATTAACATCCCCAAACAAAAAGTTCTTCGCAGGGGGATGCAGAGTATGAGTCAGTTCTATACTATCAGAATGTTTTAAATATAATATAGTCCTTAAAAGAAGGAGAGCGATAAAGGAAAAAAGAGATAGCTAACAGAGTGCAATAACGAAAGTCGAAATCACATGAAAGAATAATATGCAATCTCAATTCTATTAAAAAACATCGAGATAGGGCATATGTGTGCTCGAATCTTTTCGACAAAGATGGAGATAAACTGAAACAAAGAATTTATTGGTAGCAATAGAATAATTTAAATTAGTTTCGTAAAGTACGAAGTTATCTAAAGACCGTTTCAAGAGATGTAACATTAGAGACATTAGAACGAATGCCGCGAATATTCGAGAAGGAAATTGTGAGCGGTGTAGAGGATTTTTTACAGGCTTTCACGTATGTCTTTTCATTTTATATGTCAGGAGAAAATGTTTTAAGAAGAAGAATTATACAATAATTATCACTATCTATCTTCTATGGCAATACACACTGGCCAGAAGTTGGCTAAGAGTAAAACATAATGTGGACTCAGGGTGACCCAGCGGAAATACATGCTGAAGACCCATACTACGCGCGACATGGCACTACAAATATCTTAGTATTATGCGAATATTGAACAGGGCCGCTTCTCTAAGCGCTACCAAAGTGTTCTGGATCCTTACTACCAGTGGAAAGCAACAACCAGAACGCCCCCAACTCCTTACGCTCATAATTAAATGTCGCAGCCAATGATCAACCTGATCTCGAAAAACGAGAGTTAAATCATTGTGCCAATGGTCGAAAGAACCGGTAATCCATATTATAAACATGAAACAAGAGATAAACTAAACCTTTTCAATAAACTTAGACGGGGCACTGATCGAGCGATAGGTGAAGCTATATACATCTATTAACCAGTTTTTCAGCGGAGGAGATTGGGCGCCTTTCTCGAAACACATTATGTAGCAATCTTCCCGAATAAGCTTCTAGGCACCCTGTGCTAAATCTTAAAACTTTTCTTGAAGTTATCCGAATAGATGAAACCAAACTAATATTAACGTAAAATTAAATGACTTAATCCAGTTCAAATTAATAAATATTGAAAGTTTAACTACATAGAAACACACACCTACATACATGTATATCTTAGCCTGAACATCGCGATAAAGATAGCGTGGTCAAATGGGCCACTTATTTTTAAAATTATAATTCAGATTGTCGTTCAATTTAAATTTTTGACGATTGTAGGTCGCATGGAGGTACGAAAACCAGAAGAGATGTCTACAGGTTAAAATGCAAGAAAATAAATTACTAGAATAGAACTTACGGTTGCATCTAGGTATTTCAATTTCAAAACGATGAGACCTAATTGCCAATCGAGTATCACTCTTAAATTCATGTAGTCGGGGCACCAAGGAGGAGAGTGATATTTATTTGTAATATTTACAAAATCTGGCAAAAGGCCAAAATGGAGAATGAGGAAAAGGACGGTCTTCTTCTCTCTTAACTTTAAGCGTAGCGAGCTACAAACACTGACCCAAACATACCACAATATTCCTAACACCAAAACAACTCATTCCTACATGCCTTTCTTATTACATCCACCATAATTCTTCAATGTATCTACCAAGGAGGAGAGCTAATTTGATCAAATTCCATAAACATATTTAGAGAAAACATAGAGGGAAGCCACCTCTTCGCGGTGGGTAAGTGTTGTGTAGAAAGACAGACGGCCTTCTCTACACTAAATTTTTGCTTAAAGACACGTCCATTCGCTTTGTGTAGGGATGTCTTTTCATAGAAAAAGTGTACACAGAATGTGTCGCAAGGAATAGCTTTGCTGCACTGAACTACGGTATTCCCTTTTATTGTATTATTATTCCATGTTCCTCATATGATTAAACCGCTTCTTCTCTAATGTTTTCTTTTAGTCGTTTCCTTTTTTACCCAAAGATTTCGAACTTATCTTGAACATTATAACAGAAAGTCACTTAAAACAAGAAGGCAGTTTAGGATGGATAACCTTATAGACACTTGGTGAGATATTGTTGAGAATTTTTAAATATATTTCCTGAATCCAGGACCAGGGATGACAGCAATGTTCAATGCACGAACAACGATTGTCTGCGAGTCCTTCGTGAATAATGGTTCTGACATGCATAGGGGCGTATATATAAACATTTCCTTTACGCACGCGCGAGAGCGGATACACAAACTTGCATATATATATATATATATATATATATATATATATATATATATATATATATATATATATATATATATATATATATTATTCCGGGATCATTATTGTTGTGGATTCCGGGATGAAATCCGGATTCGAATAATAACAAACGCCAAGAAAGAATATAGGAAAATAGATGTATTAACGTAATAATTCAAACTGGTAATACAGGTTAGTAGTTCCAGGAATTAGCTCTTAATACTTGGTTTCATGGAAGTTAGGAGTTGCTATTCCAATACGCATTTGGGTTGTAAAAAATTGAATTGGTGAAGATTTGTCTTTTAAACATTTTTTTATATATATGTGTGTGTGTGTGTGTGTGTGTATATATACATATATGCGCCACACAGACACACAGACAACAACCAACCCCACTCCTCTCCAGACACATACACATATATATATATATATATATGTATATACATGAAAAATTAATATATATTGCTCTCTCTGTAAAACTACATACAAATGCAGACAGACACACAAACGCAAGCACAATATCTATATCTATATCAATCTATCTATCTATCTATCTATCTATATATATATATATATATATATATATATATATATATATATATATATTTATAGACAGTGAGAGATTTATTCGTCACTTTCTCGAAAGTAAAAAAGAATATCTTCAACGGGCCACGTTATTTAATCAACGAACATTCTCGAAAGTCTGATTTCACCCTCGCCCCAATTTCTATATTCTGGCACATTCTCAAAAACACCTGCGCCAATTAAGATATATCGATGAAAATAGCCTTCCAGTTGAAGTATCGATTATTCGTTTCCTAATCTGGAATAAAGAGAGAACAATCTCATCTCTGGACGAGTCATTTCTTCTTTGGAAAGCAATTCAGTTTAAATTGCCTTTATGGACACATTCAATGAACAGACGCGCTCGCACACACACACACTCATATACATATATATATATATATATATATATATATATATATATATATATATATATATATATATATATATATATGTATGTGTGTGTGTGTGTGTGTGTGTGTGTGTATGTGTGTATATTATATATATATGTGTGTGTGTATGTGTGTATATTATATATATATCGCCTGACGATTGCACTAGCATGAAACAGACTGTCGCCTCTAAGTGCTGACTTCCATGTCCACTTTTATATTTACACACGCTCTATCTCTGATATTGAGCACTTTACCCCATAAATATAGCACACTTTAAGACTATATTTCTGCATATATATATATATATATATATATATATATATATATATATATATATATATATATATATATTCAGAGATAGATAGATGTGTGTGTGTATGTGTATGTCTAGGAATTCTCTTAATTATTCAACGCACATTTTGATTCTAATGACTTGGTTTTTAGAGATGAAAATAGAAAAATTGCGCAATAACAAACACCGATTACTACATTGAAAAAAAGGAATTAACTCAATCCATGTTTGGTTTGGTTTGGTTTACGCCATATCAACCTTAATGGGTTATTTAATGCCGACATAATTTTTATTGCTGTTAATATTTATTTGTTTTTTCAGAAATGTATTCCTGGTATTTTTTTCCCCAAAACGTATAGCGGGTATGGATATCCTTAGTAGGGGACGTAACGTCCAGTATACGTTTATACAAGTGGATATCGCCTGCACCTTAACAAATCCCACCTATAAATTTAACAGACTGGAAAACGCACTTTCCTGACATAATTCTCCCTCTGTTTCGATTCACATTCTCTCACTAATTACTGTAATTCCCAATTTCTAAAAAAATAATAAGCAAAATTAGGGGTGCGTATTATGCACAGCTACAAAATTCTTTAAAAAATTGCCGTTTCATAGGTCGATTTCAGTAACGAAATAACTACTCACCAAAATCACATCCGAAATTTGACACTGACATTCGGCGATTGCGACCCCATAAGGATGTCAAATACAATCATATATACCTAACAATATTTACAAATGTAAAATAAAATAAGAATTATCATATAACTAAATTAGAATAATATTATTCTACGTTTTAAACCATTTTCAAATAAGAGTAGGAAACGCTGACCGTAATGAAATTAGAGAGGAGCAAATCATACGGTTTTGATTACCAACCAAGGGGTGAGTATTATGCGTGAGTAGACCGATTTTCCCATACTTTCAGCACAATTTTAGGAGTTCGTATTATGGATGTAGGCGTATTATACATGGGGGCATTACGGTATATCGTTGAAATTTTGATTCTTCTCTGCAAAACTTTAACATGTTTCTTTGACACACGATATTCAATCTCCCCTAGCGTTATCCATGATTATCTTTGTATAATGACATTTATAGTTTCAGGTATCTGACGGTTTAATGCAGATTCGTCATTCTCTTAGACGGAGCTCCAAACCTGGTTAGAAAGACCGGTTTGACGTGCTATTTAATTTATGGATAGTGGGGGAAAACATAGAATCATATTTTAATCAATGATATTTGAGAGAAAATCTATGTAACGAAATCGACCTAGAAAATTTTGAAAGTTTAATTTATTTCTTCCCTTCAGGAATGTGTTTTGTTATGCTCCAGATTAGGACCAAGAAAGAACAACATGAACACAAGAGTAGAAATAACGAAGATATATTACACGGAATAATAATACAAGATGTGGAAGTTGTTAGTATGACTGTCAGTCTGGTTTGGAGTGAACTACTATCGGCTCGACTCGATTCGTCCCTCTCGCTTGAGACGCGTAGTATACATAGTGTTAGGAAGAGTTCATTCTGTAGTTATAGGTTAGAACCCATAACACCCCACTCCCAAGCTTTTACCTCGCAGGGGTCTTTAATATTTTCTCCTCATTTTTTTGTTGTTGCTCGAATTGCATTTTCATTAGTTCCAATATTGTTGCCTTAAAGTCTTCCATCTTTACACCGTAATTTTGTGTAATGATTTTTCCTTTTTTCTCAGTGTAGACTTCAGGTCTTTGTCGCCTGTTGTTATTGAACCTTAGTACGAAAAAAAATTTCTGCGTAGAATTCGATTCTGTTTTGGCTGACTGGTAAAATTTGTTTCTTCGTTACCACTGTTAAGGTTGGTGTCCAAGTTTTTTTTTGATCTTTTTTTTCACGTAGAACATTTTTTTTTCTATACTCCAGTTGCCTCTGTTATGGACGACCGATAGCAAACAGTTTTTTTTGTTTTTTTAGATTCTACGCGTAGAATTCGCTTCTTCAATATCCTCGTCGCCACTGTTATGGTCCAGGTTAGGACCAAGGAAGAACAACACGAACTCAAGAGTAGAAATAACGAAGATATATTACACGGAATAATAATACAAGATGTGGAAGGTGTTAGTACGACTGTCAGTCTGGTTTGGAGTGAACTACTATCGGCGCGACTCGATTCGTCCCTCTCTCTTGAGAGACGTAGTCTACATAATGTTAGGAAGAGTTCATTCTGTTGTTATAGGTAAGGACCCATAACATTTTTATTTGCTTGTATCTCTTTCAGACAATCTATATTTTAATAGTCTTCTACAGACACGCAATCTGCAAATTCTTTATCTAAGATATGAGTGCATAATTTGAATTACTACATCAATATTCTGCGCATATTTTTGGCCATATTCACTAGGATCAATAGTAGGAAATATTTTCTGTCTCATGAATTTAATTTTAAATGTTTTATTGCTTTTATTTTTTCAAATAACACACTTCAGTTTAAACAGTAGTATATATATTAAAAAGGAAAAATCAGTTAACATTTCGAGACGTTTCTTTTTATTAACTCATATTTCTATCTACATGAATTGAATTATTAATAGTGGGACACTTACATGTGTACGTTAAATAAATAAAAATTCAGAATTTCCACAATCACGTATTTGGAAACAAATATTTAACTAAACGGGAATCAATCTAAAATAAGGTTTTACACATGTTTTTTGAATGTACTCATAGATAACATTCTGATACATACATACATATATACATATATATATATATACATATATATATATATATATATATATAATATATATATATATGTATATATATATATGTATGTATGTATCAGAATATGTATATGTATGTATCAAATATATATATATATATATATATATATATATATATATATATATATAAACACGTAGCGATTGATGAGTACGGGATTTGTCAACATCAGCTTCTTTAGTACGGACAGAATATTGAAGCAGATGCTTATCCTGCCATCGTTTCTTTATCTGGTCGATTCTATTTGACTTTACTTCCTTTTTTAAGATTTTTGCAGTCGGTGTATCATTACCATTATTATTATTATTATTATTATTATTATTATTATTATTATTATTATTATTATTCATGTCGTGTCTCTTCAGGATGTTAGCGATAAGGGGCGATAAGGGGCGTCCAATGATTCCTGTGCTGTGTAGATTTTAATAAATTGTCATTCCGCCATCCCCCCAAGCTCAATAGGTTGGTCATGTTCCTCTGTCTCACTTGCCTTCATCCTGTCATGTGGCTATCAAATATTCCACAAGCCCTCCTTCCTCACTATATACCCTAGAAATCTCAACTGTCTCTTCCTGATGTAACGTGTAAGTATGCTCTTTTTGTTTCCAGTTTCCCTAAAAACTTCACCGTTGCGTACATTTTCATTTCATACTATACTCAGCCTCTTTTTGTAAAACAACATTTTTGAAGTCACTTCTTTCTTTGTGATGAGATTGTCAGAAACGAACTGCCTTATAGGACCAACAATTTTACATAACAGTTAAGTATTTTTTTTTGTTTCTTATAAAATTTATTTGTTCATTAATAATTTCCGTCGCAAGTTTTCATCCATTGT
This sequence comes from Acanthosepion esculentum, assembly GCA_964036315.1. Taxonomy (NCBI): domain Eukaryota; kingdom Metazoa; phylum Mollusca; class Cephalopoda; order Sepiida; family Sepiidae; genus Acanthosepion; species Acanthosepion esculentum. Next base: position 30,936,504 of record OZ038484.1, on the reverse strand, counting down.
TAAAACACTTCGGCCGCGTTAGCTCAGACATTCAAACATTACGACACAGTATCAAGGTCAAACAACCTACATTGATCAGCTATGTCATGTGACAGAATGCCACCATAAAACACTTAACAGCTATTTAAATATTTGCACTTGTTTGATTTTAGTGTCTCTCAATTTGTAGTTTGCCTGTTGGGTTGTTTTTTGCTAACCACTATGCATTCTTTCTTCTTGCAATTGAAGTTCAGTCCTTAATTCTCGCTTTCATTCACTCTATTCTTTAGTTGTTCTTGTAGATTCCTTGCTTTGTCTGCTACCAACATTGCCTCATTTGCTATTCTTAAGACGTTGACAAGCAAATAAAGAAGCCTGGTTGGATTTCTAATTCTCTCAGCACCACCTCCCCGTATAAGTCCGGTCAGAAGAAACATCATTGTGTTATACCAATTTCTACTTTTTTTAGATATTTATCTAGTGAATTAATTCTCTATCCGAATGCATGCGTTTTGCTGTCGTTATAAGTTTTAGATTATTCAAATCTCCTTCTGAAATGTTAAAACTATCTAGCAGTTCCAACAGTTGTTTCTTAATTAATTTATCTAAAGTTTTTGCACTATCTATAAAATATAGATAAATATATTTCTGTATTTGTATTGCTCTTTCTAGTATAACCCTCACCACAAATATCGCATTCGCGTCTTTCAGAGTTTTTAACTTCTCTTGCTCTATTTGCGGTCGAATTTTGTGAGCGCAATTCATAACAATCCGTATTATATGGCCGTTATATGGCTCATTAGAATGATTGCCCGATTGAGTTCACATTCGTTTGCATCCGGTTTCTTAGGCAGTGCAATAAAATGGATCTACTTAGGTCTGTGTATAGTTCATTTAATATATGCGTGAATGCCGAAAACATCTATGTCTGTCATCATCTTTGTTTTACAATTCTATCTGGTCCTACTGCTTTATCTCTGTTCAATAGCGAACAATGGTGATTTTAGTATTTCTGCTCCTTTGATATTTCAAATTGTTACCGGTTGTCCTCTTTTGACGGGAAAGTATTTTCCGATGCATGCGTTCCATACCTGAAATATTTAGTGTCCCGTCCTTGCATCATATTGATGAGCATGTTCTTTGTTCTGTTACGTCTCTCTTATTTTTGATAAATATCTTATTTATATGCGATATTCATTCTTTCTGTGTCTGTATATTTTTCGTTGTTTCATTCCTCTCTAGTCCACGTAGTTTATTTGTGTAGAGTTCTATATAATGTGACGTACCTTGGCATTGTTTTGTTTCCTTTTCACCATTTCGTGAACTTTATCTATCAGAAATTCCTTTTTGTCTTTATCTGGTTTTCTTTGGAATGATCTGCATTGCAGATTTTTTTTTTTTTAGCGTTTCACCCCAAGCAAGGCGGGAAGCCACTAGCGCGCAAGGAGTTGGAGTGAGAGCAAAGAGGAGTGATAGAGGAAAGGATGAAGAGAAGGATAGGTGATAAATCAAGGCATCTGGAGACGGCGATTGACATTACATTTCAATAGTTGGAGATTATAGCTATCAGGGAAACAGGAAAAGGGGGTGGTTCCACAGGCGAGAAATGCGAGGATTGAATCTATTGGAGTACAAGAGAGGGCTACATTTAACAGTTTCAACAGTGAAAGGTTGAGAGCGTGACATGTTACTAAAGCTTCTCTTAATGTGTTCCACTTGGAGTGTTCAAACTGAATATTGTCCTTTGTATCAGCTTTTAACATTGTTTATATGCTTCCCCTTCCTATTCGCGTCATTCACAAGTCTGTCCTGTTGTAATTTATGTGATGCCTCTTCAATTATTTTAATTTTAATTGAAGTTTCCATAACATTAGATGGTGGTCGCAACAGTAGCGGGCAGATGGGCATGTTGTTCAGTCTAAAACTGCATTCCTGAATCTCTTAACAATAGTTATATAGTCGATTTGTCTTTTGATTTTTTCTTAATTTTTTTCCTCCACCTTTCGATATGAAGTTTGGATGTTCTTGAAACATAGTTTTATCTATTTTCTCCGCGTTCAATACGAATCCTTATAAAAAAATATGAGGGATATTGTTGTGGAGTAAATAACACATCCCTGATAACACACATGAACTAGGCAAGACGCCTTAAATAAAGAACTCAATGTGAGTCAGTAAAAGTATAGCGCAGTCTGACCCATGCACGCGACAAAACAAGAATAAACCTCCGTCTTAGGGTAGAGGGTGACAAGACGTGCGTCTTTGGCTGGAGGATGACTCGGCAGAAATAAAAAAACAGTTCTTAACCCGATCCCGCTTTGGCGGGGATTGGGTAAATTTTGACCATTGGCCTGGGTGGAAACGCTCGGGTTCCTCACGGTAAATTTGACTTTGTGTCGTATCTAGTCCTCACTAGGGCGACCGTCAAACACTTCGAAATCAGGCAGCTCAATGCCAGGTTCGCGACTGACCCGAAAAACTTTCTGCCTGAAGAGGTATACCCAGACTAGACTATGCTAATTCACAGTCTCGTCTGTGGAGGTATTGACAAAACCGAACTTGAAGCCTGTTCTGTCTGTAACGGGCTAACGTCGATGACTTAGGCTGAACACTGTGTCTCCGTGTGCTTACTATGTGTTATGCGAGGCGTAATAGTGATTTTCAAATCGTAGCTCAGATGTGACACAAGGCTGAAAGTATGGAGCATCCAGTGAGAATCGAACTCACTACTCAGCCGTAATTGTTCTAGCGAGACAAGCTTGCTAACCATTACACCACCTCGATGTGAGTCGTGATATGAACGAGTAGTTGACCATTTTCTAACTGATCTTGTGCTGCAAGCATCCGCTTAAAGTCAATATCAGGACGTAAAAGGGATTCAGTTCGTAATCAGAATAGTGGGTGTCCTGTATTAAACATTGGCAATCCCTCCCAAAATAGGGTTGTTTAGGCTTGTTTCTTGTTGTTTTTTATTGTGTTTGTTTTTACGCCGAGGTTACTTACCTAGAGGTTGTATGCTCATTGAGCACTCTTATTTTGCCCAACTCTCTTTTGTTTCATTCACTATTGTCTCCCTTGTTATATGACCAGAGATTTCAGTTCTCTAGTGGATGTTGGACACTTCTCATTTTTCGAGTATGTACTTTCGAAATTGTCGTCGTGTCTGAATGATTGTGTAGTTGCCGGTCTGTTTTGTAGAATGATTGGGTTTTTTTTAATTCATCGAAGTCTCGCATTAATTTCATTCCAGTTAAACGATATTTCCGCCACAATTAAGGATTTTTTTCTTACTAACATTAATATGTAGTATTATGCATATTGTAAACATTCATTGGGGTTTTTAGTTTTAAGTTTTGTTATTCTATTCCACACCCACCCACATATAACTTGTGCATATAGGGATTAGTTAATACTTCACAGTCTTTCAGGTGGTTGTAGTACGAAAGGTAAGAAAGAATGTGGTATTTTGATGCAAGGGATATTGTACAGTTTGTTTGGGTCAGTGATTGTGGCCAGTCTTTCCCATCCCCCATTTTTAGCCTTGTACCATATTTGTACATATTCGTACAATAACTATCGTCCGTTGGAATCCGTCGGAGAGGATTCTAATGACGTCAAGGCGAGTACCCAAAGTAATACATAATATTGTAACAGCTCGGAGTAAGTTATAACGAATGTGGAAAAGATTTCCTTTCCGTTTAACGACAAGAATTATTTCAGACAGTATCCGAGAACATATTTCTACCTGTCTTGGCCTATTAACAGTCTTATTCCTCTTTCATGTTTCTCACCGCCTACACATATACCTATATATAATCATGTACAAATACCCATATCAACACACCGACATATATACATATTTAAGTATACACACATCCAAGCACAGACACACACACACACACACACACACACACATACACACACACACACACATATATATATATATATATATATATATATATATATATATATATATATATATATATATATATATATATATATACGCACAGCAGCAGCCTGCCCGGATGGTATAATGGTTGAACCGAGATAGACGAAAGACTGCACGTCCTCCAGATCGACCCTGCCCAGCGTCAGTGGCTGCCAGTTGATCGGATCAACCAGGGATGGCATAACTTTGGTCTTCGAGGCATTGATGGTCATACCCACATCCCGTGCTGCAGCTTGCACACGGTTGAGCGCTACTTGCACATCGTCACGGTTCGATCCGACCAAGACAATGTCGTCCGCGTAGGCCAGATCAGACATCCTGACATACCGACCGACCGCAACTCCAGCGTAGACCCGAAGGGACTTACTGAGGATGTAGTCGATTGTATAGTTGAATAGTGTAGGGGATAGGGCACACCTATTTGTTAGAAGAGTTAGTACTAATCCTAAATACAATGGAGGATGATGTGTCTTTGATAACCGAAGTGGGGTGTTTGGAATTGCGATGCACATATACTGGGTTAGAATTAACCTTCACATAAGAGTGGAAAGTTTTGCTAGTAAGGTCTTGGGTTGCCTCCAGAAAATCTATTGTGTAATGTTAGTTCTAACTATAGTCCTAAGATCTAAATCCTTAAATTCCCTATGGATCATTTATCTAACACGGTCTACCTGAATTTTAGCAGAGTTTTTACAACTCATAAGCAGCCATCTCTATATAATCCTACACTATATATACAAAAAAAACATACATTGGTAGTACCTTGGCGGGGGGCAATATTTTCATAGCAGTAATTATAAGTGCAAGATTCATTATCCAAGTAATTTGGAGTTTAAATATGTAGGTATGTTTATTTTTTTAAAAAAAGAAAGAAGGTAAAAAGGAAAAAAAACAGGAGACAAAAAAGTGGAGGGTAAAATATACAATACGGTACATTTTAAAAATATTTTGGACTTGATGTACTTTAGCGTCAATAAGATAATATTGTTTATGTATGTATATAACAATTTCTGTGTGTGTGTATATATATATATATGTATATATATATATATATATATATATATATATATATATATATATATATATATATATATATATGTGTGTGTGTGTGGATGCGTATCTGTGTATATATGTGTATATATATAGGTATGTTTAAGTTTCATTTTTATGTCTTTTTTATATATATGCGTGTCTTTGTATATGTGTATAGAGATGTATGTATGTTTCAGTTTATATATGAGTATATATATATATATATATATATATATATATATATATATATATATATATATATATATGCGTGTATGTGTGTGTGTGTAGATATATATGTATGTGTATGTATATATATATATTTATATTAGATTTGTTTACTTTTTTACGTTGCTGTGTTGTATGATATATTTATACTTGCTTCTGTATATGTATATATACATATCCGTATGCGTATATGTATGTGTGTGTATGTGTATGCCTGTATATGTATATATTTGTGTATATGTTTCTCTGTAGGTAGGATTTTCTGTGTTTCCGTCTGTAGTGAAGAATATGTGTACAGTGTACACATATATCTGGAGATAGTTTTTATTTACTTTCAACTACTGGGCAAAAATGCGTGGATAGATATTATTGAAATATACTTGGAATTTTCGTTTTTATATATCGGATGGTGTTATTTGTATACGTATATGCCTGTTTTAATATCCTTTCTTTCCCTATTATTTCATCCTGTGTTTTATTAGAGCATTTTTATCTATGTATATTTGCCCGTATATGTTATACTTTAATAAGTGGTTAGAATTCGTTTAATAAGATTTTCAATTTTAAATATTTCTTGGTTGTTGTAATGGAGTGTCTATGTCAATGTATGTGGGTGTATGTACGTGTCTTTATCGGTGTCTGTTTGTATGCTAACTTGGATGCACCTTTCATTGTGTATGTATTTTTTAAAGGGTCGTTGAGATATTTCCTGTCTCGTCACTTTATTGTGTGTGTATGTATCTAAATACGTCTGCGTGATAATGTATTGTAATCTGATTGTGTATGTATTGTTTCTTGAGGGCTCTCTTCCTCCCTTGCCTATATTTAGAATTCAAATGTATCTATGGTGTCATGAAGTTCTGAGCAGCAGTTGATTTTAACCTTTATTCTAAGTTAATTTCAATAAAAACAGATAAAAAGATATGTTGTTTTCTTTTTTTCCGCAGTAAGTTTATAACTTTGATCTTAGTAGAGATAAAATTAAAATTTTAAAATGGGTAATTTTTAAATTTTTGTTTCAAATGTTATCGTATAATTTAATACTTGTTAGTTAGAATCAATTCAATTTTAGTCTAACCCCAACATTAAGTCCTTAAATAGTTATTATAACCTTAGTTCGTTGGCAAGTTTTTTGAATTCTCTTATGCTTTTATATTGATTGATCATTTCAGCTTATGCAAGAGCGTTTCCACTTACAAGGGGGGATTAATTGATTTGAACCTTTTAAACTCCTTTATTCTACATTCAAAATCACCTCTTGTTGAGAAACCAGAGGTGTTGAAACAAAATGGCAAATTCAAATATATATATATATATATATATATATATATATATATATATATATATATATATATATATATATATATATATATATATATATATATATATATATATTTGAATTGGACAAAGTCCGACAATTTATTTAAAGACATATATATATGTATAAGATGCAGGTTCGATTCCTGTCGGAGAACAAAAATTATCTATGACAATTTCTCGGACATTCAGGCCGGTAAATGTTATTTAATACTGTTTATTATAAAACAGAGCATTTGCTTAAATACTTGTATCTATAAAAAGAACGTTAAACATGTCATAAATGTCTTTAAATATATATATATATATATATATATATATATATATATATATATATATATATATATATATATATATATATATATATATATATATATATATATATGTAAAAGGAATATAATCTTAAGATGTGCTATATTCATGGGATAAAGTGCTCAGAGATAGTGTGTGTATATATAAGAGACACATAGTAGTCAACACTTAGAGGCGACAGTCTGTTTCATGCTAGATACAATCGTCAGGCCTGACAATTGCATTTAGCATGAAACAGACTGTCGCCTCTAAGTGTTGACTTCTATGTGTCTCTTATATATAC
>OZ038484.1:30899407-30926907 GCA_964036315.1 Acanthosepion esculentum | reverse complement strand
TATGCCCATAATGAGTTTATTTAATAATACTGCGTAGTGTTTACGAATGATACTAAACAAGCTACGTTTATTGCTGTGGGTTGTATATCTTCTCTCAGTTGCGTCTCAGTGTTTGTCTCTGTTTGAGGACAGAGGAGCAGCTTGGGAAAATAAATAATGTGAGGTGCATGGTTCTGGGTAAGAACTGAACAAGGCTACACCACTCCTGCTGGGACTGAAGATATTTTGCGCACTTTTACCGCATATAAAACTCGGTCTTGTGTCATATCTCGTCTCAATAGGGAGGCTTAGGTAAATGTTACAAGCAAGGTTTAACACCAAAAGTCCCTTGCTTAAATCGACCAGCTCCCTCTTGGCCATGTTATTGACGGAAATGAGATCTATTAGATCTTCGTAATATCCAGTTGTAAAAAAAATAGGCTGATAAATGACGAGGAAATCGTTTATATATCAGTTGTCATTGATGGAACCATATTCAATTTAACTCGAAAACAGACGAAACTGAATCATACTTTTTACTATCGACTTCTTCACCTGCCTTCCCCACAAGAAGGATATGAATTACTGGTGTGAGACCGATACTTTCCTACATCATGGACTCTCCCAGTACTATATTATTTTGTGAATGGTAGTATCATGGGAGTAGCTTCACTAATGCGCAGCCGCGTACGATACCAATATCGGACACCACTGGATAGTAAGATTTGCTTACTCTTACACTATTCTTTGTAACTTTTCTGTTTAATATATCTTTCTTACCTCTAACCCGTGTTCCGTGTTTTCCTTCCGTGCCCCTACTTCGGGTCCACATCAATTACTTTAAAATGAAAGGGTAATATCAGAATTCTGTAATAAACAAGTGTCTAAACTGATGTAAATAAATTTTGATCAATGGAATAAGAAGAATCAAAGAATTCTATCATATCCTTATTAGCTGAGGCGCGTCAGACCATTCTAAGAATGTACTGAAAAGATTCCCACGAAATAATCTTGGGCTGACAAAACTGACATGAGAAATGAACCAAAAGAAGAGGAAGAAAAATGAATTGGAAAATACAGAAAAATTACCAAAGGAAAAAAAGATCTTTTCAAAATTGGCAACGGATTTATTGAAGCCCAGCAGCATAGACATTGTGTCGAAAGGTGAAGGAAACTAAAAATGCAGAATAATATCATATGATCAAAACTAACGCAGAAGAAATGTACGGTTCTCAAAAATCATTTTGAATGCCATTTCGACTCATAGAAACAACACATATACCAATATATATTCAATTGTTACAATGTCCGCCTCCAAACAAAAACATTATTGAACCTCCGACAAACATATATAGAAGGGTACATAGAGGATAACCTCACTCAGTAAACAGCATCGGTCTGCCGACCTATATAATGACGGTTTCCTCCAGCGGAACGCAGTTTCGTATCTTAATTAATAACATTTCTAAAATATACAGACCGATAGATGGAAATAAATAAATATATTGTTTAATTAATTTAACAGAGCATCAGCTCAAATATAATTATAAATAAAATTAATAAATAATATATACGTCTTTATCTTTTAATCATTTACTCTTCAACAAAGCGATAATGCCACTAAGACTGAAGGTTTTTCTGGGATGGAAACAGAAAGAGAAGATGTGAGTGAGTAGAAGGGACAATAAAAAGAAGACAGAAGATAGTGATTGATATTGCATTTAAATTTTATTTTGCAGTGAAAATAGAAACCGGATGAGATTCACACAGGTTAAAAAATGAGAGAAGAAAATAGTAAGATACTAATTACTATTACATCGAGATATTTCAACAGTAGCCAATCTTGTACGGGTAATGCTAAAATTAAACGTTTCTCTACAAAGTAACATTTATAATTAATTGATCGAGCAAGGTGTTGAAACTTAGCAAATCTTTCTCATGAAACAATTTTCAGGAAAATATGCATTTCAAGTTCAGTAGCTGTTATCGGTATTTACCGATGAAGTGGTGTGAACTGTCTAAATCTTAATTACGGCAATATTTACTCTTCGAGTTACCTGTGCTATCCATTTTAGTTGTTGCTGCTGTTGCTGCTCCTTAAGTGATGTGGTTTCTGTTATTTGCTACAGTTCTTTGTTATTCTGTAGCGCCAGTTCAAAGGTTCAAATAAGGATGAGCTTTGCCAAGACCATCCGACTTCACTTGCTCAAAGCCATTTATAAAAAACATTTTTGATCTTAGAAAACGGTTGTATACAACTGACATTTTATATATTTCTGGCGCCAGGCGTAACATCCATATGCTTGCCTACATATGCTGAGGCAATTTAAGAACATGAATCGAGGTTTAAGCTTGATGTTTGAATCCAATTAAGATAACTCAGTATGTATGAGGCTCTTGAGGCCTAGGTTTCGGTTTACATAATTTATTAATGCGTGATAAGCTTCAATTTTGGGAGATGGATTTAGGATTCCACATTTCTTTCATAGAGTAGAGAAAGTTGTTATTAAATTTATGAAGAAAGTATGTTATTTTCAAAACATCAACCTAAATATCGAATGATGCTTTATTATTCCTTAGTTTCTTTAATAGTTTTCTTACCGTCTTCATCACTAGGTTCATTATTGTTTATGTTTGCAGGCGGACTTTGTAGTATTTGGATGAATATTGGTATTTACACTATTTACATTATTCGGACTGTTGTCCTCATCTTCATTGCCATATTCACAAAGTTTCGGCCGTTCAGGTCTTCTTCAGGTGACTGGAATTTCGACTCGTAACCTTTATTTCGTCCACCGAGGTAGAATGTTCTAGTTCCACGTGCCATGCCTCTTCCGGATATCTCAGTTATTTCTCTTTATTTCAACTCACTAACCATTGCTGTGTCCTGGTACTGATCTCTTTGGGTCTAGTCACTGGATCTAACCAATGTCTTTATCCACTGGTCCGTGTCTCCTTGAGGAAATTCACCGAAACGTTGGGAATACGGCAATGAAGATGAGGATAACAGTCCGAATAATGTAAATAATGTAATCATAAAACCTCACCTCAAAGATATAGACGAATATCGGTATGTGTTCTATTTCTACATGCATTTTTAGTATAGTGTGGTCATGTTATAATTGGGATTCAAAGATTTTTTGAGATCATATTTTTTTGTTCATTTTGAATGTATGATATTATTGAGGTATTTCAATTTTCTCCTCTTTTTAACATATTGTCTATACAGTTTGGTTTCATTAATTTCATTTCCATTTTTCCGGAAAAGCTGGCTTCTCAGAAAATTAACTAGTTTGGCTTATTAAATGCTTGGTATTTTTCTTTCCATTTTCCGTCTTGTTTATTTCTTGTATCAAATTCTTTCATCTCGAGGTTGTCATTCCGTGGGTGATTCTTTTTCCTGTTTAATATGCTTGGAATGGTTTCACGTTTTCAGATAATTACGATATGATCAAATTATTTGATAGTTCTAAATTGTTTTGATCAAGATTTGTTTACATCAATTTGGACTCCAGTTTATTACAGAACTGTGAATTTATCCTTTCATTTGTACGGGCTCCGATCTTATTCCTAGGTGATTTTTGTGGTTTATGTCAGTGCAAACGTGATAGTTTGTTAGCTGGTGTTATCAGTTTCGTCTATAGTCTCTGATCTGATTTAAAGTCTGAGTATTTGATTAAAAATACGAGTATATTCAAACATGTGTTGTCCAATGCGTCTGAGATGCTGAATTTAACGAACTTTTGTGTTATTTTATCTGGTCTATGTCATGTAATGTGGAGTGTGTTTGGATGATCAGACCGTGTGTTAAGGATAGCTTACGTTTAAAGTCATGCAGTTAATGTACCAAGGAGGGGAATATGTGAGAGAGAAACTACATTCTTGATTGTTAGCAATGAAAATATTAATAGAAAAGATGAATAGAACCCACGCCATTTCGACGGGAAAGTGGCTGAAGTCGACATGCCACATAGGGGCAGATAACATTAGTGACACTTTAGATAATGCCCGGAATATCGAGATATATAGTAGGAGCACCAGGCAAGAAAGGCACGGACGAATGATGGATTTATGAATGTGCAATGCGGATTCTGACCTCAAAACTTGTCTGGCACGGCATAGTGAACAAACCTTCTCAGAAGAATTGCAAAATTGACAATATTGTTGTAACAATATGTTTCAGATACTAACGACATTACTGGCAAGCAAACACTAAATGTAAAACAAAAAGCTCAATGACCAATGGTGATGAGCAAGCTTTGTTGCTCCGAAAATGTTTTGATATGGAATTGTCCAGCAAGATTTGCAAATTACAATATAATGTTTCATTTAAGAACACACACACACACACACACACACACACACACACACACACACACACACAGAGTGAGCAAAAGAAAGAAGGTGCGATGGATAAATTGTCGTCTACATTGTGAAAAAATTAAAATAGCATTGATATCTCATTTTAATAGACTACCACACACACCCTCCCACCCACACACACATACACACATACACACATACACACACTCACAAACACATACACACACATACACACACACACACACACACACACACACACACACACATATATATATATATATATATATATATATATATATATATATATATATATATATATTCAGGATTACACAAAAAAAATGTTGAAACATTAAATTTATTCAATAAAATCGCCATTGGTGTCAACCACGGCCTCCTGACTCATTTAAGCTTCTGAATGCTGGCTATCCTTGGCCTCAGTTCATCTTTGGTATTGCAAGGTGTTTTCTTGATCAGTCGCTCAACTGTGCCTCACTCATAATAATGAATGGGTCGAAGTCTGGTGAGTTAGTTGTCCAGATGTAACGGATGATGTGTTAGCGGAAATTATCTGAGCGTCATGACTTGGTTCTCCTGCTTGTGTGGCATGGTGAAGTGTCCTGTTGTCAGTCGTAATCGTCCAGCAGCGACCCGCTTGACACAGAGCAGCAATACATCCTCAAGGAACTTGATGTAAGCCTCCGGGTTGACTCTGAGACCCTGTGGGAAGATTAATAGAGGGATAACGCTGCCATTACTAGTGATTTCTCCAAACACATGCGCAATCCCCATTAGACTCATCCAACTCTTTCCAAATCCTCAGCACTCTCCTCAGATTGACACAAATCTCTCTGAAATTGGATATTCCGGTGCGAATGCCAAGCAGTACAGCCTGCTGTTTCCAAATTTCTGGCAAATTGCATTGCGTCATGGTGTTTATTCTGCTCACAGGAAGTGCCTTACTGGTCCTACTGTACTATGCAGTCAACCAAAATCAAACAGCGCGCACTAGCGATATTAAAAATATTAAATGGCGATAATTTACTCACCCCATCCTCTCTCCTCTTTCTCCTTCTCCCTCTTTTACTATATATATATATATATATATATATATATACATATATATATATATATATATATATATATATATATATATAATTATTATAAATACAACGAAATCTTAAAAGAGCATGAGGTGTTATTTATTTCGTTATGGTCGGGAAATTCTACCCCATATCTTCAAAACTCGTAGTGGACGAATTTTCTGATCTTAACGAAATAAATATCCCACATGGTCTTTGAAGTGTTCGTTTTCTTTATAATAATAATTATTATTGCTCTGTTTTTGAAATAGAGCTCTCCCTGGATCTTTCAATACATGACTAACGAGGCAGATTTTTTCCACACAGCCGGTTGCCATTTCTTTCTGCAGTAGACCAATTGCCATCCAAGACTCCAGAACCCGGTCTGTCCTGCTATTAACACATAGCTGGTGGGGAGAAAAAGAGGAGTCATACCTTTCCCAAGGATATTAGCAATAAGTGAATGCAATGGATTCGACTAGAATTCGAACTCGTCTCTTCGATTCCTCAATCCGTGCCGCTATCCTTTACTTATGGGTAAAGAGCAGGGCAGACTGGGTTCTATAGCCTTGGAATACAACTGGTATAGAAGAAGGAGAACTCTGATTTCAAAATTGCGGAGGTTTGTTAGGGGACCTTGTAGCATGTGGTGCACCATCTCTCTGCATTCGACACTTCGAAAAGTTTGGATGGTATTGCACAAAAGCTTCGCTAGTATAATCAAATCATATTGTGCAGTTTATCTGGTTATCGGCTGATAGAAGTGAGTTATCTGACCCTTGTACGTCGTAAAAACATCGACACTTCGAATGCACATTGCACCCTCATGTCTCGTCTTGTGGCGCTCTCCTGTCGTGAGGTGACCACGGGAGGGTCCACGACACACACTAGCAGTGGTTTACCTACTTCACGGCGGTGGCGAGTATTGCATTTTGTTGATGTTATAACTATTACCATTTCATTTTCAACCTCCAATTTGGTTATTCGTCATTCACCAAACCTTTCTAAGTTACAACACACACACACACACACACACACACACACACACATATATATATATATATATATATATATATATATATATATATTTATTTTTTTCTTTTTCGACATAAGTAATTTCAATTCATAACGGTCGAGGTATCAAAAGTAATTTAAATTTGTAACCCATCAAAATAATGACCAACTCAAGGGGAAGGTACGTTACAGCAAAGGCAAATGCCTAAAGATGAATCTCAGCTTCATTCTCTTCCTCAGCGATGTAACGTAGATTCTCTGTGCCTTTTTCCTAAACATGATTATTGTTCTGATGAGCTTTCCATTTTGCTACCTCGATTTTACGAATTTACGCGCAGTATTAGATTGGTAGTAAGCTCTCCGTATGTTACAGTTGAAATGGTTTTGTTCAACCCTAAATTCGAAGCTAACGCTTTCCTCTTTCATGCTTCTCGCTTGTGGGACTCTCTTCCGGCTCCTTTCTTTCCAGTCAAATTTCGTCTTCAAACGTGTAAATTAAATCCTGTTCTTTTATTGCTCTATCTCCTTAATACGTTTGTCTTTTTCTCATGTCTTATCTTAGTCAGTCAACCCGCGCGTCTTAGTGGCTTGATTGTCTTGCTTTAGATGAAATGATTTATAAAACAAAAATATAAAATCACATTGCAAAATTGAAAATACCGTTATAGCAGAATATATTTTTAAGCATTTCACCCCAAGCAAGGAGGGAAGCCACTAGCACGCAAGGTGTTACAGAAGATTTGGAGGGAGAGCAGATAGGAGTGATAGAGGAAAGGAAGAGGAGAAAGATAGTGGATAGATCAAGGCAAATGGAGATGTCGATTGACATTACATTTCAATAGTTGGGGATGATAGGTATCAAGGAAACAGGAATAAGGAAGGTAGTTCCACAGGCAAGAGGTGCGAGATATGAAACTATTGGAGTAGAAGAGACGGCTACATTTAACAATTTCAACATTGAAAGGGTGAGAGCGGGATGCCAGCCTCGTAGGACGCTTGAATACATGAAGTCTGGGAACCAGCGAAAGCAGCTCATCAGAGTATTTGAAAAAAGACAGAGAGAGTTGACGGCGCGTCTGTGAGTGAGCGACTGCAGATTAGATGCCAGATCAGGGCCAATTAAGCTGCATATCAGTCTCCGGATCTTATCAAGAACTCCGAGGCAAACAGAAGGGGCTCCAGACCATATATGGCAGCAATACTCCATGCAAGGTCGAATGGTTGATTTGTACATTTGAAGGATCGATTCCAGGGAGAAGAATTTCCTGGCGCGGCACAGGGAGCCGACTTTCCTTGTGGTGGACGACACAATTGACTCAATGTATTTGTTCCATCTCAGGTCAGCAATCAACGTGAGACCGAGCAGCCGCAGAGAGGTGCTCTCGACAATTTGAGCGTCAGACATTCTAATGGGGGGCAGGTTAGGATCTCTGTGTTGATTAATAGCGAGCATTGCAATCGATACTACAGGCAACCAAACATAGCGCCACAAGGTACATCCAAATATGAAGCAAAACACAAAATGACCAATAGTGATATTTGTATATTTGTGTAAATGAAGAGTTGTTGAAACTGTTTTATTTTATTTTTTTGTCTCGTGATTCAAGAGATTTTAAGCATGTCATTAATTCATTGCCATTAATTTATTGCCATTGTCAATTAGAATGCGATTTCAAAGACTAACAATGTACAATTGATTTTTTTATTGGGAAAAATGTCGGTGTAGAAAAGTCCGGTACTGAAATGATGTGTGGCCAACTTCTGTTTCCATTGATTGAACGAAAGAAAAAAAAAGAGATAAAATCTCACAGAATAGAAAAGAAAAAAAAACAGAAAAGAAAAACCAATAGAAAAAGAACCACCGAGATTATTCTTTTGAAGCCAATGCCAGAACGCCAAAAAAGTATCTGATGTAAATTGGCAGTTTTTGTTCTGTTAAATACAGCACCTCATTGGGAGGTACGCTGATTGGGAACTAAACAAACACACACACATTTACGCACGCACACACATACACACAAACTCAGACGTATGCACGCATATGAAGAAATAATTTCTCCTTTCCAGAACCCCGCAAAAGATAACATACATAGATAGATACGTACATGCGTTCACAGTCGAGACACATACAGATTAATAAATAAATGTGTGTGCGCACACACATATAAACGTATACGATTTTTTAAAATAAAATATACCAAAGAAAAAATATTGATTGCTAGACAAGCTGCCTAATCATTGAAATACTGAACTCATCTGGAAAATGACAGTTAGTTATATAATATATGAATATTACATATGCGTGGTGTATTTATATAGACATATTAGAAAGATGTTCTATGCATGGAATAGACTAAACATTTATTGGTGTTCGAATTTAGTGAAAATTCGAATTTTAGAGACTAAATTTTTTCATGAATTGATTACGGAACGTAGGGGCCTTAGCAAAAGTAGAAATAAGCTGTTAAGCGTAATAAAGCGTTAGAAGTTGTGGAGAGCCATGATCATCCATACACTGAAGAGATACTTTGATATTTAGATTAATTCGAAGTTTTCTTCAAATCTTTGCTTGTTAAATATAAAAATATTAATAGAAAAGATAGATAGAAGCCAAGTCATTTCGGCGGGAAAGTGGCTGAAGTGGAGATGCTTATATAAGGGCAGATAACATTACCGATTCTTTAGATATTGCCAGGAATCTTGAGATATATACTAGGAGCACCAGACAAGAAATGCTAGTAATATTTAATGCGCAGAAGAATTATATATTCATGAATGTGCTGATTGGGATCTAAACACAAAAACACATGTGCGTGCATACACACATACACACAAGCTCACACCTACACGCATAGGCAGAAATAATTTCATCTTTCCAGAACCCCGCCAAAAATAACATACATGCATAAATTTATAGATGGTTCTCTAGAGATTCCAATCCTTTTTTGGCCCTTTGCAGGTTATTTCTACATTTTTCCGCTCTACGTTATGCCATAGATTCATTAATCAATCAGAGAACAAAGTTCAAATTCCGATCGATACGGTGTCTTTCACTTCACGCTAATACTACTTGGAAAGACATCAATCTGTCTTCCTACATCTATGGGTTAAAAAGTAGCACAATTTGGGTTGTATTATCTCAGTTTTCAATCAGTCGAACTCTGAATTCAAAATCAGCCTGAAAGAAAGAGAGACCCCAACATGCTAAGCTCTTCGAGATACTGCACTGTTGATATGAATGTAGTACAGGTGTTAACATTACAAGGGTTTAAGTTAACGTTAAAAATCTTGGTAAAAAATGTCAATAATTAAAAAGTGATCTTATGAATATTTGTCATAAAACATCCGACAATAAATTTTGAACATTATCAGGAAAATCATAAAAGTGTGTTTGAATTTCGATTAATTGTTTATCGCTTGTGTATTCATAGTATTTAATTTAATTTTAAGCAGAAAACTGAAAATCGTTGCAAAATATTTATTGTATCTCCATGCCAGATTATTTATCACTGTTATTATGGGAAAGAGCCCAGATTCATTTAGATGATAGATACCTAAAGTTTATGGCAACGATTTATAATTGCAGTCACGTGATAGGTAGGATATCATAAAATTCTCGATGAATTCATTGAACTTGAATCGTATCTATTTGATATGCGTATATTACCTAAATGGTAAGGAAGGTAATGCGAATCTAAGGAATATATTTTGGTAACTGAAGAATAAAATTTTTTTAATGTTTTCCATATTAACGGAAATAGTTGGTTCTTATATACACAGTACGCTAAATCGAAATATAATCGATATCTGTCCGAAAGCAGGAAGATAATTCTGTATATATATATATATATATATATATATATATATATATATATATATATATATATATATATATACAGATTTATCATAAATATCATATATACACAGAATTATCATAAATATATATATATATATATACAGAATTATCATAAATTTAACAATATAGATAGTAGTAATACATAACCCTACAAATCAAAACCTACCCACATTTCACACCCACACAAGACAGACATGTTTACGGAGGTGTTGAGGCCTAACACTATACACACACCCACATGAATATACACACTTACACACATCATAATCACTCACTTCTTAATGAGTCAAATGATAACACACACCGATAGCAATATACAAGCTAACACATATTATAGTCACTCTCACCCTAAAAAATTAATAACACACAAACACACACACACACAGACACTTACCAGAGACTAAATAACTAAATAACACACACACTAAACTAAATAACACACACACACACACACATACACACACACACACACACACACACACACACACACACAAACACACTTACCATCCCCTCTCCAGGTACCAATAAAACTGCCAAAGTGACCGATGGAATTCAAACTAGCATGAATCCATCCAGCTCTTATCACAAATAACAACTTAAAAGAGACTGTTTGACCAACACAAGGAATGTTAATAAACTCATGTTAAAAAAACAAAAAAAAACAAACAAATAAAAAACAAAAGAAAACTACAGACAAAAGTTCATTTTCTCCATCAAGACATTCATTTCTGTAGTTTACTGCTACAAGCAAGCAGAAATATTTTTTCTCCTGATGATGGCCATGTTGGCCGAAACTAGTCGAGGATTCTAAATGAAATAATAATAAAAAAAACGTAAGAATATTAATCTACAACCCAGTATGTCTGAAGATTTTAATTTTTTTAATAATCTTTATCGTTCAATATATATATATATATATATATATATATATATATATATATATATATATATATATATATATATATATATATATCACTAAACTCCGAACGGATGATGATAAAGAAAAGAAAAAAAAGTCAAAATCAAAGTTACAGTCTTGAGAAATAATATAATAATTTTTTCCAACAAAGAGAGCGTTCAGTTGAAGTTGATATCCAGTCCTGTGAAAATGATCATATATACTTTCATGATCTTACCTGTGGATCCACAATTATTTCCACTCAATAAAACCTACAATAATTCAAAAGATAACCTTTATCGCCCACCCAAATAACCATTACAATAATAGAATAAGTCTGCTCATAACCGTCCACAGAGCAGCATATATAAATACTTGAACTAAAACAAAATGCACATGGTCTGACGATTGTGCTTAATCATGAAACAAACTGCCGTCCCTGGGTATAGACTTCAACACCCACTTTCATATTTATATACACTCTATCGCTGATATTGAACGCTTAAAGTCATAAATATTGTATACCTTAAAACTATATTTTATCACATATATATATATATATATATATATATATATATATATAAATATATGTGTGTGTGTGTGTGTGTGTGTGTGTGTGTGTATGTGTGTGTGTGTGTGTGTTTGTGTTTGTACTTTAAACATCAGGAGATCAGTTGCATCCGCTACCTTCGTTTCAACCTTACCGTTTCCTCTGTCGATGTTTAACAAAGGACAAGTTAACTGATCTCCTGATTTTTTTAAGTTAAAAGCTCTACATGTTATTTTTATTTTATTTTTCCACTCGTGCATTGTGCACTTTTAATACTAATATTTCCTGGTCTGATTCAACTCTGAGCATAAATATTTTATGTATTATATATATATATATATATATATATATATATATATATATATATATATATATATAAAAGTGAACATAGATGTCAAAACTTAGAGGCAACAGTCTGTTTCATGCTAGATGCAATCGTCAGGCAACTCTGACGATTGCACTTAGCATGAAACAGACTGTCGCCTCTAAGTGTTGACTTCTATGTTCACTTTTATATTTACACACGCTCTATCTCTGATATTGAGCACTTTATCCCATAAATATAGCACACTTTAAGACTATATTTCTTCATATATATATGTGTGTGTGTGTGTGTGTGTGTGTGTGTGTATATATATATATATATATATATATATATATATGTATATATATATATATATATATATATATATATATATATATATTAAAGAGAAATCGAAATATATATTTTAGAAATCAAGAATAATTTTAGGAAAATCTATGACAAAAGAAATATATAAGGACTGAACACACCACACGAAAAGTTTGACCCACATTTCCCTGTATCCTCCTAATTTACATTATATTGTATTAGACGCGCGCGCACGCACGCACACACACACACACACACACACACACACACACACACACACACACACACATATATATATATATATATATATATATATGCGAACACATTTATTTTACCTGCTAGGGTATATTATATTCAATGAAGCTAATCGTTCATTATTATGGACAGTATTTATCTAAATATTTATATTGTGGGTATTGTTATTAACACGGAATGGAAACCGACTATCGTCATATAGTCTTGGTAACTATATGGAACGTCCAAATGTATATAAGTGAGATCTAGAGACAGAGAGAGAGAGAGAGAGAGAAAAGAGAGAGGGAGGGCGCATCAAATTATATTTTCATTATAGAGTTATTTTTGTATATGCGATATATCAAACCAGTATCTTCATTATCTGCACGTATTAAATATATTGATAATAACCAGTTTTCGTTGAGTCTGTTTTTTATGATGCATAGAGAGGCAACGTCTATGTCTTTTCGTTATTAGGTTTATATATATAGGCGAGGAAAAAGGCTATTTGATTAACCTCGTATCCCATATACATAACTAAATTGATATTTTCGTATTTTACAGATTAGTACGTCTCCGTTTATATTCAGTATTTTCTTACATATATTTACTTTTTTAAATTATAAATTTTGTCAACTATTTCAACCTTTATTAACTCCCAGCTATGCTCATTCATTGAATAATGTTTTCATTTCTTATAATACGCCTCTTTTAAACCTAGAACTCTAACAATGGGTATATAGTACCCAGGGCATATTTTTCATATTTTTATTTACAAACTTCAGTACCTGATTTTCTTACGTAAATAATGTTTTTCAGTTCCTGTTAATGTTAACTCAAAGTACAAAGTTTGAAGTGCCGGCATGTAAAATATTTCAAATAAAGATTTATATTTAATATTTGTTTTGATATTTTCAAAATCGGGTATGATATACCCATGGTTAGTAACTTTAATTGATGGTTAGTGTACCCGGGTTAATGAAAGATTCTATATTTTGCTTCGAATTAATATTCGATTCTTTCCAGGCTTTTGTTGGCATTGAAAAAATATTTAGCAATGTGGGCACCACGGAACTTTGCAGAAGGTGAAGGAGCATTGTCTTTCATGAATATAATCTTTAGCGTCACAACAAACGTCGTGCTATAAGCTGCAGTTCCCTGTACGTATCTTAGCAACATCCATTACGAGCGGACCTATAATTGTACAATAACTAATAAAAAAATAACGAAACATATTGCACAGTATCTCCCATATTTTTATTTATTTTGACTCACGTCACTTACTATTTCCATTCAAAACAGTGTATACCATTGTGAATGATAAATCATTTGCCACCATTCCCATAAACGAAACGATGTAATCCTCTCGCTATTCCACAGGATGCGGCTGGTATTTGAGGACATACAGATTTAAGATTAATACTGCTTCCCATTGCCTTCTAATTCTTTTATTTTTCAGAAATCAAGAATGGCAAACCCTATCATAACAAATGAAATAAAAAGACATGCTGCGATGATTGTGGCATCAAAAGCTGATCATAGCGATTTAGATATTGCACGTTTCCTCAAAGCTGCAAGACCGTTTGTCCACAAGATACGAAAAGAGTTAGAAGACGCTGATAGTTCCCCAATGTCTGTATCAAAACGTAAAAGGCATCCTGCACGATCTGATAAAGTGAGAACATCCGAATTTATTCGGGAAGTCAAGCAGACAATTGACGAAAACCGAGGTCAATCAATGACCAAAAGGCTGCATGTATCTGAAAAAACAAAAAAAAACAAGTAAAAGACTCGATACAAGTCCTACGTGATGAAGAGAGGTCAATTTATGTCTGAAAACAAAAGAAAACCGTTTCAACAGATCCCAAAACCTTTTAAACACACTTAACAATTCTTCAGAAGCTGGTGTGATTTGGTTTTTCTCAGATGAGAAAAAGTTTGATCAAGATCAAAAAGAAATGACAGATGGCTTTGTTCAGATCATTCTTAGTTTCCAAGAGTTATGCGCACAAAATTTCCTTCAGTGTTATGGTATTGAGTTTTGTTAGCAATGAAGGACATGTTATGCCAACATACTTTTTTCCACAAGGTCGTAGAGTATATGCTGCTGCTTACATTATAGAAAAAGTTGTAAAACCCTGGATTGACAACATATGCAACGACAGGCCTTACATATTCCAGCAAGACTCGACTCCATCCCTAAAGGCTCTATGAACACAAGAATGGATTTCTGACCATTTGTACAACCACATCACCCCAACATTTGGCCTCCTAATTCTCCAAATCTGAATCCACTAGACTATTATGTGTGAAGCGTTGTTGAGAAGGAGGTTTATAAACAGCTTCATAACACCAAAGACTCTCTTAAATCTGCAATAGTTGGAGTAATGTCTTACATAAATAAGGACCAAATAAAGTCGTGTAGAGGTAGTTATTGATGCTAGTGGTGGTTTCATTGAATAAAATTAAATAATATTTAGCTAAATTTTATTTTTGTTTGTAATCAAATATAATTATATTCATTTGTTCGGCAAGTTTTTGACTAAACCACAAAACCTGTCCTCAAATACCAGGCGTTCCTTGTATCACTGTTTTCATGGAAAATGTTCAGACAAACTGCATTCATTTCCCCCAAATCTCATCCCCACCACCTAAGAAGCGTCTCGCCGCATACATTGAAGCGAATCACCTTCATATTCTTCAAATTCTATTAGTAAGGAGCACGTTTCACTTCTTCATAAGAACAGTTGCTTTGTGGAATGGTACCTCAAAAGGATGCATTTCCGACTACTACAAACAATCTTAGCCGATTAAATTGTAAGGATAACCGTTATCCCATGTCCATAATTTCGTAAACTGCAACCCTTACTTTTATTGCTCACATGACCACTGGCTTCAGTAATCCTCTCAATTCACTAGCCCTTTGACCTTGTATAGGGTGAACACTCATGATAAAAAAGCTATGTCCAAATTCCAATGCTGTACTCTCATCATCGAATGACCTAGTTTTCTTTTGAGATACACACGCACACATAGACGCATATTCGTGGCCACACGTAATAAATGTAATCACGTCCTCGCAATGGCGCTGTTCGCTGAGAGAGTGAGGTACCGTATTAGATCTAACATATTAATCTCCCGCAATTACTGGCGGCTTTGTGACAATGTTCGAAATAAGAATAAATCTTCTATTCCTGCTCTTTTCAATCAATTTCACCTGTTAACATCTTCCGCTGATAAAGCTGAATGTTTCGCCCGTAAATTTTCCATTAGCATTTAGAAACATTGTTAAAACATTATAAAACAATCTGACCATAATGAATTTAAAAAAAGAAGAAATTATAGGCTTTTATTAAAATCAATCTGGTTCATTAAATCTTAAAACACATTTGTTTTCATGCCAACATGTGAGTATTAATTCATTTCTCTTGTTTAGTAAATGTTAATTTGTTATAATGTCATAGTATAAACACACCATATTTGATATTCCTAACACACTGACATGTCACACTTCATATTATAGCAGCATATAGCAGTAATTATATATGTTACCAGCGTATATTGATGGGATTTAAACGCACAAACCTATATCAGTTGTACTCTTACATCTGGTAAGTTTGAATACCCGTTAGGCTATTCAGACAGCATAAAAAACAATGGTTATTGTTATGGGAACCTACCTTCATGGACAAAATAGATTCGTCTTATGACTATATTATGCCTCGCAAGAGGACTATAGACAGTCGCCGAGTTGACTACTGTACTTAGCCGTCAGTCGGACATGCAACATTTCTGTATTCGTTCTTTTTGTTAATAAAAACGTTTTCACTGAATTGCTGAGTTCGAGTTTTCTTTCGGACCTTTTCCGGTTCCACAACACTGGCGACGAGGATTTAAAGAACTCCGCGGGAGAGCCATAAAAGACATTTTTAGTTCCCAGTGTCTACAACACTGGCGACGATGATTTAAAGAATTCCACGGGAGAATTATAAAACTTTTTTTTTGGTTTACCAGTGTCCACAACACTGGCGATGAGGATTCAAAGAACTCCACGAGAGAACCATAAAAGAAACAAAATTTGTTCACTAGTGTCTACAACACTGCCGACTAGAATTTAACGAACTCCATGTGAAATCATATATAAAAAAGAAAAATTTGATAAGTTAATTTATTCTTCTTACTAAGCAAAAGTGGTTTATTTTATTTTCTCGCAGAGAAAAAGTTAATATTTCTTGTTCTGGCATTTTCTTAACAAGAAAGGAACATATTTTGATTCCAGCGCCGAAGTATAAACTTTACGTTTCACAGTTGTCCAAAGATCAACTGTGTACGTGAATAACACATTTAAAGTGAGAACAAAGTGATTTTATTTTATTTTTCTCCTCTCCTCCGGACAATACAAAGGCTTGGTACAAGTAAATTTACGTAGAAGCGTAATATTGAAAAGTAAAACATGGAATAGTTAAAGCTTCTCTGGTAGAACTGGTTAGACTCCAGTTTGAACAACAGCGAAGAAACGGCGAAAAACAATTAGAATTACAGCAAAAGCACGAAGAACAACAACGAAGAAACGACGAAAAACAATTAGAATTACAGCAAAAATACGGATAACAACAGCGAAAACATGGAGAAGAGCAATTAAATTTACAGCGACAAATGATAGAACAACAGAAAAGGTTCGAATAATTGCTCCTACAAATAGGGTCGAATAAGGGTCAAAATACCGAGAGCGAAACTACTTTTTCACAAAACGCGATTTGGAGTGCAACTGACAATTTCACTTATTCGCCAGACGAGGATAAAACCTTCGCTTCATATTTCAGAAGGTACGAGGATCTATTCGAAATAGATTGTGAAAAATGGACAGACGCTAAAGAGCTACGCCTACTGCTCCGGAAATTAGGGACTAATGAACATAGCAAATTCGTGGACTACATATTACCTCGAAAAACTAGTGATTTAACTTTCATTGAAGCGGTAAATCTCCTTACAGAATTATTCAGCCCTAAAAAGACGTTATTTCACAAAAGGTGGAAATGCTTAAACCGAAACAAGAAAGACAGAGAAGACTACCCGACGTTCGCATCCGTAGTTAACAAACATTTTGACGATTTTAAATTAGCCGAACTTACCGCAGACAATTTAAAATGTCTAATATCCGTACAAGGTCTTGTATCGTCGAAAGATGCAGAAAAGAGAAGGAGAGTGCTAACCAGGTTAGACGGAGAACCAAATTTAACCTTAAAAATATAGCCGAAGACTGCTAAAAATACAAAAGTGTAAAAAATTATTCTAGATACATTGAAGAGTCAGGTTTTGCACACATAAGGAAAATACATCGGAAACCCCATTTTTCATCCCGTTCAAACACAAGACAAACCAAAAAAGATTATTTTCACTCTCCTAAGAAAAAATGAACTCAATCAAAAACCGAAAGATTTACCGGCTAGTCCATGTTACCGTTCTGGAGTTACCTTTTGGTTTAAAGATTGCCAACATTAGTTTAAAACCTGTCTAACTTGTAATAAAGTTGGGCACAAGAGTTCACATTGCAGAACAAATAGAGGATGAAAAGCCGGAATAGAACCACAAAAACAGACGAACTGGACGTCAAATATAGAAGAAAGTTTGTGCAGATAGAAATACTGAATAAAAAGTCAGTTTACAGTTAGACTCCGGGTCTGATTTATCAATAATCAACCTACATAGTTGGAAAAAATTAAATAAACTAATCATCCAAATAACCGACAAAATAGCTAGGCCGGTGACCGGTAAAAAAATTAAGTTTGAAGTGGAAATTATCGCGAACGTTACTTTGAACGGAACAACAAAAAAATTAAAAATGTTCGTGTTAAAAAACACAAACAATCTATTTGGCACAGAATGGATGCAGGAGTTCAATCTGTGGAATTTGCAAATTAATATATTTTGTCAGAAAATAGAAATTCTGACAACCGTGTCAGATAAACTAAAAAAAAGGAATTTAAAGAAACCTTCCCCGAGGTTTTTTTCGGCTGGCCTTGGTAGATGCAAATAGATATCAGTAAAATGTGAGTTAAAAAAGAACACTCAACCAATATTTAAGAAAAAAGGAAAGTGCCTTTTGCCTCGTTAGAGGAAATAGATACGGAATTAGACAGACTTGTAGAGACTGGCGTTTTATTTAAAATGGAATATAGCCAGTGGGCAGCACCAGTAGTGTATGTGAAGAAGAAGTGTAAGGAAACCCGCGTGTGTGCAGATTTTTCTACTGGACTAAACGCACACTAGAAGATTATCACTACCCACTTCTAAGCCCGGAAGAAGTTTTTACGAAACTTAATGACGGCATGTTCTTTTCAAAAATCGATCTCAGCGAAGCTTATCTCCAGATACCCGTTGAGGAAGAAAGCTGAAAATTACTATGTATAAATACAAATAGAGGTTTATACGAGTTTGAGTCTTGCATTTAGAGTCAAAGTCGCACCAGCCATTTTTCAGCAGGTTATGGACACCATGCTGGGTGGACTTGATTTTTCAACGGCTTACCTAGACGACATACTAATAAACAGTAAAAACTTGGAACAACACTGGGAACACATCCACAAATTATTTTTCACGAATACAAGACAATGGCTTAAAAATAAAGGAAAGCAAATGTGACTTCTTCATGAAAGAAATTTAAATATTTGGGTCACATCATAGACAAAGACGGTAAGAGACCGGACCAAGAAAGGGCCATTGCAATTAAGGACATGCCGGCTCCTGAAAAAGTCACAGAGATACAAAGCCTTTTCGGGTTAGCGAACTAATATCAAGCATTTATCCCAAACATGCATACCCTACGTGCCCCGCTAAACGAGCTTTTAAGGAAATATAATGTTTGGGAATGGACACCCGAATGCCAGGAGGCATTCGAGAAAACTATCTAAATCCTAACATCGGATTTACTCCTGACGCACTACGACCCGAACCTCGAGATCGTAGTTGCTAGCGACGCAAGCTCACATGGAATAGGAGCGTGTATCCTTCATAAAATGCCAGATGGAACGCAAAAGCCCATCTCTCACGCATCAAGGATCCTGCTCCCAGGGGGAAAATATATTGCCAAATAGAAAGAGGCATTAGCGATCATTTACGCAGTCACGAAATTTCACCGTCACATACACGGAAGATTTTTTAAACTAAAAACTGACCATAAACCGCTACCTAGTATTTTCGGGTCTTAAAAACGGATTACCCGGTTATACGGCAAATAGACTGCTGAGGTGGGGGATAATTCTCTTAAATTACAACTTCAAGTTGGAATACCTCCTCTCGAAAAAAATATGTCATGCTGACGGACTTTACAGACGGGTTCCAAGACATAGGGAACCCCTAGAAGATTCTGTGATCGCTTCACTACGAACGGAGGGGGGAATAAAAACTTTATTGTGTAGCAGTATAGGATAACTTCCTGTGACGCTACAAGAAACAAAGAATGAAGCCCGCAATTATGAATTCATTAGTACAACAAAGAAAAAAGTTCAGAAAAGGAACAACACATTCCAGAAAATTGTTCCTGATGTGACGAGGTACTCCTATACAGCGAGAGAGTCGTCATTCCAAAAAATCTACAGAAAAGAATCCTGAAGGATTTTCATATTGGGCATCCGGGGAAAATAGGTTGAAATGTTTAATGCGCAGCTACGTATTTTGGCCTAAAATGGACCAAGATATCAGAAATATGGTCAACACATGTAAGAGCTGTGCATTGGCGGCAAAAGCACCACCTATCGCACATAAACCGTGGCGAAAGACGCGCCGACCTTGTTCAAGGATCCACTTGGACTTTACGGGACCGCTCGTGGGATTCTACTATCTTGTAGTAGAAAGTTATTCAAAATGGCCGGAAATGTTCCGATGAAAATATCTAACTACGGAAGCAACAATAAGCTACCTTCACGAACTATTCGCTCGTTTCGGGGTAGTAGATTACTTTGTCAGTGACAACGGAACTCAATTTACTTCGACCGACTTTAAAGAATTCTGCGAGATTTTTCAGATAAAACACATTACGACCCGTCCCCACCAAATATCACCTGAGGTTGAATGGTCAAGCAGAACGTTTTGTTAAAACCCTAAAAAGAACCCTGAAAAAAGCTTCCGGCACCCAAAAGGAAAATGCCCTGCAGCTGTTTTTACAAGTTTACAGGATCACGCCAAATGTTGACGCGCCAGCTTCACTATCTCATGCAGAAATAATCTTTGCGCCTAAAGTAAGATCCATTGTCGATAAATTGCTGCTCAAACAAACAAAACAAGGTCCGACCTCTATTGTACCAAATAAAAAGTGCAAGCCAGGAGAAAAAGTATTCTTTAAGATGTTTAAAAATAATACATCATTTTGAGAACCTGGTACGATAGAAAAGAGGATTGGAAATATAGTCTACATAATCCAAGGCCCTCTTTTCTCTCATAAGAAACACCTAAATCAAATCAGGAAACGACTGTTAAATGACTGCAGCAGTACACACCAGGAAGAAGAGGTTATGGATACCATCTAGGACACCTTCGACAATCAAATACTCCAAGCAACTCTGGAACCGCGAAGATCTTAATGAAAGCGGAGGTTCACGGACCCTCTCGTCATCAATCCAAAAAGCAGACGATATTGAGACTCTTGCGGAGGTAAAAGCCTTGGGAAGCAGGGTGTTATGGGGACCTACCTTCATGGACAAAATAGACTCGTCTCATGACTATATTATGCCTCGCAAGAGGACTGTAGACAGTTGACGACACGACTACGGTTGAGGAATTAATGGTTGAACTCTCTGCCTCTGAGCAGAGAGGAACCCGGACGAAGTTCCGCCGAAGGGCAGAGCCTCGTTCGGGGTGGTTGACCGACCCGATCCCGTTTATACGGGATCTACGGGCTATTTTTGGCCGATCCTACGGGCTCGGGAATACCCCACTTTAAACCCGGCCTTGTGCCACATCTGTCCCCCGTCGGGAGGACACTATATACCGTTGACGACTCGACTACGGTTGAGGAGTTAATGGCAGAACTCTCTGCCTCTAAGCAGAGAGGAACCCGGACGAGGTTCCACCGAAGGGCAGAGCCTCGTTCGGGGAGGTTGACCAATCCGATCCCGTTTATACGGGATCTAAGGGCATTTTTGGTCGAGCCTAAGGTCTCGGGAACCCCACTTTAAACCCGGCCTTGAGCCACATCTGTCCCTCGTGGGGAGGACACTAAATACCGTTGACGAGTTGACTACTGTACTTAGCCGTCGGTCGAACGTGCAACACTTCTGTATTCGTTCTTCTTGTTAATAATACGTTTTCACTGAATTTCTGAGTTCGAATTTTCTTTCTGACCTATTCCAGGTCCACAACAGTTGCCAAAAGGATGAAACATTCCATTTCTGAAATTGAGGTAACATATTACGATCTTTAGTGTTAAGGGCGTGTCGGGTAAACATGGCAGCAGGAATTACCACCCAGGTTGCGAATGCAAGTGCCTAGATATTTTTAGTTAGAAATGTCTGCGGTACAAGTGACACTGGCTCAAATCCCATTTTCATTCGATGAAAGTTCCACATGGTATTTCAACTTCCTGTAGATTCTGTAAAATATCAAAGCAGACATACAAAGTGTGTACTCGTTTAGAAAGACTTAACTAATAACAAATATCACCTGTAATCGTAGTCACGCTAATTAGACCCTTGGGAACTGGTAACGATGGTTCCCCTGGATTTGAACTGACAGTACGGTTAAGATATTGCAGAAACCTGCTAAGGTCATTTATCAAGCAGACCTCGGTATGACGATTACATCCGCCTCCTATGTAAGACGATAAACTACGTCGAACTTCAAGGCCTCTGATCAGGAGTTTTTAAAGAGCGTGCGACCACCTCTTAATTGTTGGTGTTCCTAGGTCCACCCTGTCCTGGAGTAGTAGCACCTGTTATGGTCCCAGCTATGGGCAAATAGTTAACTCTGAAACTGAGGTCAACACTCTATGAAAGTGTAAAAATAGGTTTTAATACCAGAAATAATTTGTAACAACTATTACCAACAATACATTAAGAAAAACTTATTACAAGCAATACATTTTTGAAAAAATACCAACAA
Source organism: Acanthosepion esculentum (assembly GCA_964036315.1). NCBI lineage: Eukaryota > Metazoa > Mollusca > Cephalopoda > Sepiida > Sepiidae > Acanthosepion > Acanthosepion esculentum. The sequence continues at coordinate 30,904,248 of OZ038484.1, read as the reverse complement.
TACATTTTTGAAGATAAAATATTACCAGCAAGAGATTTTCTGAAGATAAAATATTACCAGCAAGAGATTTTTGAAGGAAAATATTACCAGCAATACATTATTGAAAAAAAATAACAAGCAATAAAAACGTTTGTCGGCATTAAATAACCCATTGAGTTTGATATGCCGTAAACCAAAGCAAACCAAACCAAAGCAAACCAAACCAAAGCAAACCAAACCAAAGCAAACCAAACCAAAGCAAACCAAACCATAGATCAAATTGTCAATGATGCATCATGCAAGATGGTTGTATAGACCAATAATTGTGTGGACGTCTTCACATGGTAGGGTTTTGTTCACATAAACAGGTCACTGACCTGGATCGCTGTTTCGGACATTTCATGAGCATCTGTAATCCTTAACCGACGCTATGTACCCCGAAAACCAAGGATTATTGTAGCAGGATAACGTATCGTGTCCTCAGATCCAAGACTCCAATAACTGGTTTAGGGAGCATATTGAAGGTTTAACGTCGACTGAAGTTACCGTCCCAGCTTCCCGACATTGGATATGAGAGAGAGAGTACGATTTAAATGCCAGAACCTCCCTTGATAGGTTCAATATCAGAGAACTGTTGACAGATGATGCAGCATGACTCAAGGGTCATCACAGAAAACTTCAGACCATTTCTGGGATCGATGCTAAATCAATTTATACACTCCACTGAACTAGAGAGGCTACACTTTACAAAGCACTTCAAGTTTTTAAAAATGATTATGAATGTTGATTCTTGGTAATTTGAACTTACATAAAATGACAGAATTGAACTTACTAATCTCTCTTTTATTTCTCTTTCTTCTCCCCCTTCTCTCTCTCTCTCTCTCTCTCTATATATATATATATATATATATATATATATATATATATACGCACACACAAAACCACACACACACACACACACAGACACACACACACACACACACACACACATATATATATATATATATATATATATATATATATATATATTATATATATTTGATCTCTCCACTCGTATCCGAGGATGTCTGTCTACTAGGGCGGCTAGCCAAACCCTATTGCAGACGCTTGCTCAGGCACATTTGTCCAGCTGTGGTTTATACTGCAACTATACTGAGAAGACCTTAGTTAGAGTTTCTGGGAAAGAGCGTTTTATCTAGCGTGATCAAGAATTTGAACAAGTCCAGCACACTCAAGCCCTCGGCCACGATGTCTTGTGACTTCGTGCTACCCCAGCTATCGACACCCCCCAAGGGTTCCGGCTACCCAATTCCACTCACAACGCTTGGGTCAATACATGGTATGGTTTTCAGGCACTTTCGAAACACACACACACACACACACACACACACATATATATATATATATATATATATATATATATATATATATATATATATGAAAAGTGTGTGTATATAAATATAAATATATATATATGTAATATATTATATATATTATTATTATTTATATATTATATACGCGTTACTTATTAGGAAGCGCTAAATATCAGAGAGAAAGCTAAGATATTTGGTTGGATTGATGAAAGTTTGTGACCCTGGGTCTCACGCTCTTGCGATCGTCAGACAAACAGATTAAGCGTGAAACGCAGGGTCACAAACTCACATCAATCCAACCAAATATATATAAGTTTCAATTTTATTATATTGCATCGAGCACTATTTTATGAACAGCAGAACACATTGTACAATATTAGATATTATATGTGTGTGATGTGTATGTGTATGTCTGTTTGTGTGTGTGCGTGTGCGTGTGCGTTCAATATTCATCAACTTGAATAAAAAATTTGCAGATGATGTATTATCATCAGAGAGTTAATTATTATTTCTAGATAACCAGCATTATCATCTAGAAATAAAATTCTAAATATTTATTTTGGCACAATAAAACCTGTGATATATATATATATATATATATATATATATATATATATATATATATATATATATATATACTATATATATATATATATATATATATATATATATATATATATATATATATATATGTATATATATATATATATATATATATATATATATATGTATATATATATACACTGAAAAACGACACATCATTAAGTTTCTAAATAATGAAAAGTTATTAAACCATAGACAGGAGTTAACGGTTTTTTGCCGATATCAACAAATTTTCGCATTAAATAATTAACAAAGAAAAAAACAAAAACAAAAACAACTACATATAAACAAATAAATTCTATAGTCTAATAAAAGCCTTAAAATCTCAGTCCAGTCATTAAATAGAAAAACCCTTTGTGGAGTCGTCAAAAAAACAAATTGTAATCTATTTCAACACGTTTGTAAAAGAAAATAGCCATTCGAATAAACAAATAAATAAAGGGATTAATAGACAGATAATAATGAAACAGAATCCTCTCGACACTTAACGACCTGCCGAAAGGCCATAAAATGCCTCTTTAGACCAACTAGACGGCGACTGCTACTATCAGATTTGAAATAGGGACCCCAACATAACCTGACATAAACTTCCTGAACGTATCTGGTCTGTAGATAAAAATTAATTCTTAACTCTCCGACCACCTAACCAATATAGCCGACGCTAGCTGTTTCCATAGTAACTAATGTTGCAAGAAACCATACTTATAAACACGCGTAAACCACAAGATAGCTTATTCCCAAATTCTCGATTGACGAGGAAGCGAGACCAGACACACTAATTTAACTTAATTTCAAAAATTATATTGAGGGTCTCGGCTCTCGCTTTTGAAACATGAGAACACTTATGTAGCGAGGGAATCATATTTAAAAAAAAATATTATAATATATATATATATATATATATATATATATATATATATATATATATATATATATATGCATGTATGTATATATGTGTGTGTATGTATATATGTGTGTATGACGGTGTAAGCATATACTAGCATCGTTACATGAGTAGGATAATACATTTATACATTAATTAATTTGAAAGATTTTACTAAATTTCTTTTAAATTTTAGTAGGTCGGTAGACTTCCGTCATTACGGTAGATATGTTGTACATTATTTAAATAATTATTTACAGTTTTCAGAAATGTTGACTTATCTGTTATAGAATGGAATGCCAGATGACATCAATGGTTATTAAAAAAAACGCCACACTTATATGATCATTCTACGATGTTTCGAAATCAAAGTGGGACTGGAATAAAGTTATTTCCTCAGCATATTAATATGTTCTTTATATCTGCCTACAACGAACATAGATTGAATATATTTTGATTTGCGATAAAGAACAACATGTATAAAATTTATGGAAACATAAATATTCGACAATGCCTTTTCCGGGAATCGTATTATAAACTCCAGAATTTTTTTTTTTTGGGGGGGGGGGAATTATATTCTTTAATCATAAATTTGTTTTTATATTATAATTAAGAATTATCCATAAGCGTATTGGTAATTTAACCTAAAAACTGTTGCAATGTCGGCGTTTACTTTCGATTTGAGAATATTCAATATCAATCTCCAATGAACTAAGACGATTATTTCCCCTTACCCACGACATGTAAGCACTGATCTGTGATTAGAGGCTATTACACCAACGAATTCAAACGACACTTAAATAAAAAAAATAAAGAAAAATAAGTAGAAGTCGGTACGGTTTATGATCATGTATTTACTGTTGACTCTCTATAAGAAACATGTCTTTATCTCTTGCCGGAGACCGGCTTATCTTTCATGAAGGCATTTTTTTTCCTTCTGAGATAAATATAAAGATCAATATTTTCATGTTCGACAAGAATAGATAATCTGGTAGTAAGATTAACTTCTGAGAGACGTAAGCCGTGAAAAATCATTTCCTCTTTTTCTATTGGTAAGGATTATATGGATTGCAGCGCAAAGACGAACAGCACCGAACTTCAATAAAGACTTAAAAACAGGCGAACGCATTCATTTCTTTCGTGAAGAAATATACGCCCGGAATATGAATCTGGCGCGGGAGAAATACAAAAAAAAAAAAAACCACAAAACAAAAAAAAAAACGGCTATGCTCAAAAGCATGCAACAAAAATAATTCCGTATATATTTTCACATGCATACAGACACAAACACTCACAGGTAAACACACAAACAAGCACACACACACGCACGCACACACACACACACACGCACACACATGAATATGTTGAAAGGTTACTGGATGGAAGAGAAGGATTTCTGATATTTAGTTATTTTGTCAGACACTCTCTTTCATACACACACGCGCGCGCGCGAGCACACTCACACACACACATATATATATATATATATGCCGGGTGTAAGAGCAAAATTGTCCAATTCGTGTAACAACATGGGATAATCGTCTATCCCACAAGATGTTTAATATCTGAATAACAACGGTGACTGTGCTAGCACGAATTAGCAAGTCATCGTGACCGAGAGTCTGAGCGTGATAACCTCGTTCAGAATGCGCTCTCTCCCAGAAACTATAACTAAGTTCAGCATAGTTGCAGTATAAAGTGCGGATGGTGTCTGTGGGTGCCGAAAAAACACAAATGTGCCTGAACAGACTCAGTTTCTAGTGACTGCGCCATATATTGTTATATAAATATATATATATATATATATATATATATATATACATATATATATATATATATATATATATATATATATATATATATATATGTGTGTGTGTGTGTGTGTGTGTGTGTGTGTGTGTGTGTGTATGTGTGTGTAAAAATGGAGTAATCATTGTAGTTGCCACTAGTTCTTTGACGAAATTATACCAAGGAAAATATATATTTGTTTTAACTTTATTTTA
>OZ038484.1:30891907-30894407 GCA_964036315.1 Acanthosepion esculentum | reverse complement strand
GTATGATTGTGTTTGACATCCTTATGAGGTCGCAATCGCCGAATGTTAATGTCAAATTGTCGGATGTTTGTGGTGAGTAGTCATTTCGCAACTGAAACCGACAAATGAAAGGCCAATTTTTTGAAGATTTTTGTAGCCGTGCATAAAACGCACACCTTATTTTGTTTTTTTATAGAAAAAATGCGTATTATACATGGGGAATTATGGTAAAAGTGTATCTAAGGAATATCATATCGAACAGGTGAAAAGAGTTTCTGAAAATATACGAGAATACGGGTTCAAAATCAATGGCGAATAGTGCGTTTTTTTCCTAAAATGAACTACCGAAGAAAGAATAGGATCGTCAACTAGATCCAACGAGGGAAGGTGCAATTAACGATATGCCTCCTCTAAAGAAACCTTACCAAGTTACAAGCATTTCTATGATAAGCTATTATCAAAACTAATATTCAGGATTTGAGCACCCAAAGAACAACTTGCTTAAAAATGGCGTAAAGTGAATCTGGAAGGATATGTATCAGAAGGATTTCGATACAAATCAAGAATATACTGACGTCAGACTTATCATTAGCGCATTACGATCAACAAGCAGATAAATATGATGACAGTTACATGAAATCCATGATTCAAGTTCCTTACTACCGGCCGAAAAATTACAGCCAGATTGAACAAGGGCCGTTAGCAATAATATCAGCAGTGAAACAATTTCAAAAATTTATACACGGAAAGACTTGTTGTTCACAGAAGGACCACCGTCGTCGATTACCAAATTATGGTTCGGAAAATGGAATCCAAACGCATACGGTGACTAGAATACAACGCTCATTTAATTACGATTTCAAGATGGAATACCAACCGTAATATCTATCGTATTAAAAAGACGATATTAAATGAATTTCATGGTTGACATACGGGAATTTCAAGTATGAAGTCTCTTATGAGAAGCTATGTATACTGGACTAAAATGGATCAAGACATTGCAAAACTAGTAAAAAGATTCAAGGGTTGTGTTCTGGCAGCAACATCACCAAATTACCACTTGGCCAAACACAGGTATTCTGTGGTCAAGAACGCACATAGTTTTAGCAGGTACAATAAATAGATCAAATTAGCTTGTGATAGGTTTGTAACGTTTAACAGGAAATTGTTTCAAGTTCTTATATCGGAAATAAGCGAAATAAACCAGAAAAGCCAAGTGGAAATATAAAGTTATGAATTGATTTTAACATGAGGCTTAGGAAAACATAAATATGTATACATATATTGTTTCCTTTAGGAAATATTCACGACTCCCTTACAGGCACCATTTTCAAAATTTAAACAAGGTTAAAGGAAAACCACTTCTTTATACGACAAACTCCACCGTGATTCCATTTGCAAGCAAAGATATGCATTAATTACTCATATAAAATTTGGGAACAGGTCGGGAATTTTAAGTGGAAAGTCTCACAAGAAGCATTAGTGACATCAGGAAAAGACGTGAAACAAATGAAGAAGGTTAGAGTTGAAATTCTTGAGATTTTAATATTGACGTCAGATAACCTTGTGAAATGGCGCAGAATGTGTGCTATTATAAAAAGTCATAACAAATAAGCACAAGGAAACAAGAGCGGAATGATGAATGTGCAAAAATATAAAGATTTACCGAATACAGATCCATGAAGTGTTCATATAAAGAAAACTGAAATATAAGAACAGAAAACCTACCCTTCCACTTGATACGGAAATGAAATTTAATATGATATGCAGCAAAATATCAATAGCATTAACGTATTTAAAAACAATGACGAGGACACGGATTATTTACATTGGCCTCCATTTTAATTGTGAATATGGGTTGTCGTTAAAAGGTTCCCAAACCAACATGTGGAGAACCGCCAAGAATTTCTATTAGTACTATCACGCACACACACAAACACATACATATATGCATACACATACACACATACATACATACATAAATACATACACATACACACAAACACACGTACACTGTCATCCGAACTAGAATTATACTGCATATACATACATATATCAAGATTTAAGTTTTTCAGTTGGGCAGGAAATATATTAACTTTTGGGAGCTTCGAAAGGTGTCAGAACGTCACAAACGCTGTATAAACAATCAAATGCCCGTGAAGCCATGAAAATCAAACAACACAAAAATAAAAATTCTAGAATTGTTCTCCTTATCTCACTCGCTGTAGAAGGTTTAATAAAAGTGAAATATGTTAGATTAATAAATATTTCGTATTTGTTATTTGTCCTATAAATGCTTTTGTCGGATTCAGATCCATATTTGATCTGTATGTAATTCCAATTCATATATATATATATATATATATATATATATATATATATATATATATATATATATATATATCAGAAATATTGTTTTAAAGAGTGTTATATTTATGGGATAAAGTGCTCAATATCAGAGATATAGCGTGTGTAAATATAAAACTGAACATAGAAGTCAACACTTAGAGGCGACAGTCTG
>OZ038484.1:30874407-30886907 GCA_964036315.1 Acanthosepion esculentum | reverse complement strand
ATGCTCATCTCTATCTTCTGTTCGCCTCAGTACTATTTTCTATTTCTATTTGTGCTCATAATTTATTTTTCTGATCCAAATTCGTCCATATTCTGTAAAACCTTGGTTTTAGTGGTTGTAATGTCTTGCTTGGGGTGATACCAATTAAAAAAAAATGCGTAATTGTTTTCTTTCTTTATTATTTCAAGAGCGCAAGTTTTTCCTTGATAATTTTCGAATATTCTGCCCGGTTGGCGAAGATCAAATAAATACACTGTTTAACAAATAAGCGGTGCCCCTACTCAAACAAGAATATCAGCTAAAATTAACGTTTAAAGCAACACATATATAAATTCCACTGTCAAAATGATTAAACGTAGCCGTTTCTTCTACTCCAACAGCTTCCTATCTCACACTTACCGACAGTGGAACTCCCTTCCCTGATAGCTAAAATCTTCAAATATTCAAATGTATTGTCAATCGACATCTCCTGATGCCTTGATCTTAATCCCCGTCCTTCTCTTTATCCTTTTCTCAAACACCCCTCTCTACTTTTGCTCTCACTCTCTGTAACCCCTTGCGTGCTAGTGACACTCCCGCCTTACTTAGAGTGATATGCTTAAAAATGGAAAAGTAGAAAAATATGTGCGCGTGTTCTGTCCGAATGAAGGAGCGTGTATCTTTATATGCGGGCACATGTGTCAAATAGATATTAACACATTCATTTTCAACCAGGAGATAACCCGTTTCGGGCAGCTTTTATTATGATGCCTGCTGCTGGTCTTGCCTTCCACTTTCGGATACTTTTTCTTCGACAACAACTACTTTATCCGCAATGATACTTTTAGCGTGAAAACAATGTTAAGACATCGTTTGAATCTGTAAATCACCTCATAATTTTTTATCGCCTGAGATGGCGATTATAATGTTGGTGTTTGAAGTCAGATTGCGTAATTGACCTCTGGCAGTCAACGAATTAACAAAGAGATCAGAGGAAAGATAAAAATTGTTTAAATAAAGCTAATGTGTTTTGAAAAATCAACGCCAATAAAAATTTGTTGCTACATATCTTACACTGAAAATAATTTTAGGGGAAACGTTTATGGTTATGTGCAAAGTTTTACTACTTAGATATGCACATCTTTCATACAAAATCTCGTAAAAATTGAAAAATTGAAATTATATTGATGTAAAGGACATTTTGGTTTGATGATAACAATTTGCAAGGAATTCTCGCATATGTTCCTCTTTATTCTTTGAGAAAGTCGAGCTTCTGGATTTTCCTGCGCCATGTTATTGTCAGGGTTTATTTGACCATCTTAACGAAATCGACAGAATCTATAAATCTTTCTATAAGTTGTAATATCTATTCCTCACATTTTATTATTATTATTATTATTATTATTATTATTATTATTATTATTATTATTATTATTATTATTATAACCTCACTAACTCTGATATATTTCGTGCGTGTAAAGATGTTAATTTCTCGATTCCTATCCTGAGCTCAGAGACGGATTTCTTTTCTGTGCACATGTACTTTTCCACGAAGCGCTACGTTACACACGATCGCAATGATTTCCTAGATTGCCAACGCGTTTGTAGAGACAGTGAGATTCTCGAAGATATGTCACGTGTGCGGCAACCGCAAAAGCAACAGCTTGAACTTCCACTTGGAACATTTCTCTGATTTGCCCTGCCAGAGATTGGTACTTCTTCATTTTCGCTTACTCTGTTTTCACAATGTTCCTATGCCAAGATACTGCAAGATCTATCAGGGTACTTTCATGGCTGCTCTTTGGTAAATTTGTGATATCATGTTGATTGCACTTGAACCTCTTGTCCATGATAATAGTTGAATTCCATATTAGCTCCCCTTCCTGATTCTATCATTATCATTTTTTTTATTTCTTTTGATTTCTGGCGTTTACACATTTCTTTCCGGGTCCCGCCCATGTACCTAAGGTTAGAAATGGCATCATGACAGTTTCCACTGGCAAAAAAAAAATTACATAGATAAAGCCCTTCGTAAAGTCTGGGCTGTACTTGTCAGAACAATTTTTTGTATTTCTTTGAGGCATGGACTTCCAGGAATCCCTTCACTTAGTCTACTGGAATATGTTCCAAGTAATCCTAGGGCTCCAACTACAACAGGGATTGTTGATGTTCCCATGCGCCACATTTTTAAGATTTCTAATTCAAGGTCCTTGTATTTTAAAAGCTTTTTGAATATCTTCAATGATATATTGCAGTATGTATGGACTGTCATATCAATAAGGAGGCAATTTTTTTGTTTGTGGTCTTTAATAACAATGTCTGAGCGATTATTATTATTATTATTATTATTATTATTATTATTATTATTATTATTATTATTGACCTGCATTAGTTTTCTAATGACATGCCAGCTCATAATCACTGACTTAGGGCAAATGAAGTATGAGACTTCAATTTAATTAAAGATAATTAACAACTGTAAACAAGAAGGAAAAAAACACGAATTCATTAGCGAAAGCTCTGTGCTTGTTAAAATTGTTGCCTGTCTTAGATATATGGCGCAGGGGGGGTTGTTAATTTGATCTTGAGCTTCTTTCTTCATCAGATTCAAAGTGTGCAATTTAGCGTGTAAGCAGGCTCCAGCCCTGTGCAACACGAATGAACCGTTCAGTCTCACCTGTAAACCTTGATTCGCTTAGTTATTTAGTAATCTCCAGCAGCATTTTTACTACACAGAAGTAATTGACTATGTCGAGATTTTCTTCGATTTGCATGTGTCCGATTTCTTCTTCGTTTCTTCTTTCAATTTTCTCGCTGATTTTGTATCAGTTGTATCTCCGCCAGCGCTAATTTCAAGATGTAAGAGAATTCACCTGCATATTTATAGGATTCTTCCGATACAGAATAAAGAATGTTACTTTTCTCAATATTCCATTTCGAGTTCTAACCTATATTCTGTTATAGTTGCATTGTATATCTAGAGTGCTATTGTTGAAATCTTAAAGACAATTCCAGTTGGATCATGTCAATACCGACACTGGTAATTGACAGCAAGAGACAGTCAACATCTTCCTAAGTATGGTGCATTCTACTGCGTATGAGTTCTTCTTCATCGTCTTCTTCTTAAAATTTCTATTATCCGATGAGCTGCATTCGCTGGTTCCCATGCCTCATGAATTTAAACGTCCTACGAGGCTGGCATCCCGTTCTCACGCCTTTACCGTTGAAACTGTTAGATGTAGACGTCTCTTCTACTCCAATAGCTTCATGTCTCGCACATCTCGCCTGTGGAACTCCCTTCCTTATTCCTGTTTCCCTGACAAATATAATCTCCAACTATTTAAGTGTAACGTCAATCGACATCTCCAGTTGCCTTGATCTATCCACATCCCTTCTCCACATCCTTTCACCTTTCATTCCTATCTGCTCTCGATCCAAATCTTTTGTAACCCCCTTGCCTTGATCGATCCACTATCTTTCTCCACATCCCCTCCTTTACGACTCCTATCTGCTCTTCCTCCAAACCTTCTGTAACCCCTTACGTGCTAGTGGCTTCCAGCCTTGCTTGGGGTGATAAGCTTAAAAAAAATTATCATTATTATCATTAGATGTGGTAGTATTCATATCAATATAAATTGGTGCAGGGTTTGCTTCTCATTTGGAAGAATCAAGGTTGTTCCATCTTCTGCAAACGGAATTTTTAAAAGTGGATACCGTATATTCTTTGCACCATCCCTTGGTAACTGAGCAGGTCGAGAAAACTCAAACGAATTCAGAGTTCCTTCAAAACAGTAGAGCTGAAATCACGGAATCGAAAACCACATTATTCAAATAATCAGCAAAATAACTTGCACGCAAATGTCAGAAAGAGACCGGCTTCCAAACATTCATATGACAAAGTTCAATAAATGTTCTGCACGGACATATTACGCTGCATTGCAAACATTGTTAACGAACGGACTACTGGAAAACGTCGCAGTCGATAATAATGTCATATATGCAATAAATTAACAGCCACTGAAAACTTAATGTGAAAACAACGAAAAAATTAACAAAAGGCAACAAGAGACCATTTGGAAGGCAAAATGTTAGCAAAAACTTGAGGAAATCAGATATCGATACTAGAAATTCAAATATTTCAACACAGAAAAGCAAGCAGATGAAGAGGAAATATAAAATTAAAGCAGTAAATTAAATTCCATCAATCACGGAAATACTTTGGGTCTTGTCACTGAATCTAACTAACGCCTTTATCCACTGTACCTTGAGTTAAATGCCCGGTTAAGGCAGTGGAGAACTTGGACAAGGGAATTAATAGGAGATAACTGATAACTGACATTCATTAGACATGGCACGTGGAACTAGAACACTCTACCCCAGTGAGCGAAATAAAGGGTTCAGTTCGACATTCCAACCACCTGAAGAGAGGCCGGAGCGTACAACTACCGAAACGTTGTAATACATATGGCGACAAAGATGACGACAATAGTCTGAATACTGTAAATAGTGTACATCATACCTCATCTCAGAAATATAGACATATACTGAAAATATTTTTTCTTTAAATTAAATCAAAATATTAATAACGTTTGTTATTCATTTATGTTATAATATTTTTATAAAGATATCTAGTAATTCTAATACAACAAAACAACAAAATCCACCATTGCTGACAAAGTTAACATCGCTGTTGGTTTCGAAAAGTACCCCCAATCTGTGGTTGACTGGGTCAGGAAATGGCTTGTAAATATTAATGCATCCAAAACGAAACTGCTCTCATTTACCCACCATAGAGAAACCTCTGTGGCTCTTACCAGCATGGCTGATGCACAACTTCGTCAGAGCGTCTCTCTGTGCCTTCTTGGTGTCACGTGGTCCACTGACCTGATGTAGAACAACTACCTTGAATCAATAGCTACATCTACCACAAGGAAATATTGTTCTCTGTGTCGTTCCAGGAGGATATTCTCGGCTGAGTTCAACCTTCAAATCTACAAATCTACCATTCGTCGTTGCATTGAATACTGTCGACATATATTGCCTATTGCCCCCACTCTCCATCTGTAGGTTCTCGACAAAATCCAAAGACGAATAGTGAGTTTTCCTGACCTGGCATCACGACTGCAGTCACTTTCTCACAGACGTGATGTGGCTTCCTTCTGTCTTGTATACAAATGTTTTCATGGCAACTACTCTGACGAGCTTTTTTCATTGGTGCCCCAACTGCATTAATGTAAACGTGCTACTAGGTTGGCATCTCGTTCCCCACCCATTCACTGTCGAAACAGTTCACTGTAACCGCCGATCTACTTCAAAATCTTCTTCACTCGCACTTCCCGACAGTGGAATTCTCTTCCTCTTATTTGCTTCCTTGATAGCTATAATCTTCAGGAAATTAAATGTAATGTTAATCGACATATTCTGATTCCTTTCCTCAAACACCTCTCTTTCCTCATACTTTCACTCCCTGTAACTCCTTGCGTTATAGTGCCACTCCACCCTTATTGGGGTGAAATGCTTATAAATAGATAAATAAAAGTATGCTGTATTCGATATTATTATTATTATTATTATTATTATTATTATTATTATTATTATTATTATTGTGTGTATAGTAACATCTTTGCATATAATAATTTTACGTAATTACCAAATCTCCTCCGCGATTCATTAGTCGGTAAGATATATATGCAAATTTGGCACGGTCCATTAAGATGAAGAGCGTTTTGGAGATGAACCGTGCAGTTTAACGTAAAGTAATCTTTTGTAGCCATTAGATGCTGATGTACCCAGATATTTTATTCACATGATCTTCGGTACACATCTTTACCATACCCAAAGCACATACAAAAACTGAAATAGTCGTAGTTTTCAGTTTTTTATGATTATGTTTGATCTCTTTGCACTTATGTCCCTGTCTGTGAAGGTTGGTAAATTCCACAGTATAGTCACTCCATCACCATTTGTGACGCCACTAGAGTGTTTTTTGTACCATGTATCGGGGACATCAATACCCAAGTTTGAATAGACATGCCAATTTTCTTTAACTAATCTATTGTTCTAGGATGTCATGTCTAACAATGATTTTTTTTCTCGGTAAGGACTGGGCACGGCCAACAGTTTCATCAAATTTATGCTATCGGGAACAGAGGGGATTTGAGCCATCTTTGTTGATTTATACAGAGCCTTGTCGACATTAATCAGAAACCATTATTATTATTATTATTATTATTATTATTATTATTATTAGTAGTAGTAGTAGTAGTAGTAGTAGTAGCAGTATTCAGTTAATTTAATTTGTAATTTGTGATTTTAAAAACGTAATTGCTTTTTTAAAAAATTATTCTTGTAGTACATATTTTATATTAAACATTTTATTTTATTATCAATGCATTTAATTATGTATGCCTAATTAAATTATCTAACATTTATTTGTTTCGATTCAAGCTCACACCATATACATTTGGGGGAGTATATGTGTGTGCGTTCGTCCGTAAATATATATATATATATATATATATATATATATATATATATATATGTGTGTGTGTGTGTGTGCGTGTAATATATTTTATCACACACACACACACACACACACATATATATATATGTATGTATATATATATATATATATATATATATATATATATATATATGTATGTATGTATGTATATGTATATGTATATATACATACATATGTATATGTATCTGTTTGTGTCTGTATGTGCGTGTTTTATCAGCACATTATTATTTGGTCCCGATATTCTTACATAATTTATTTAGTATTATCTTTATAATGGTTTTTCACTTGTATTCTTTTTCTTTTACATTTGCCTGGGAAAATCTATCGTCGCTTTCTTGATGCAGCTTTCCAACTTGATTCAATTAAATATTCCATTTTGGATTGTCAGAACAATCAAAGGAAGCGGCTGTCTTTCTTTTAAATTTGGTTAGGAGAGAAGAAATAAAAATAGACTTGGTTAAGATTTGAACAATTCACAGAAGAGAAATTAAAAGAAGGAATCGAAGCAGGTGTTAAGAGTATGGCAAAAATGTAAAGACAATAAAGTGTGTGAAAATAAGAAAGAAGACAGGAAATAAAAAAAAAACGCAAGAAGGACAGCCAACAAACAATCGTAAGAAATATGAATAGTAAAAAAAGAAGAAAGGCAAACTAAAACAAAAATGAAATCTACTGAACTAAATAAGCGAAGCGTAATAATCGTAAGAAAGCAGAGACATAATATTGATAAATAAATGCAGGAATTAATTGTGAAAGTAATTGCGCTCAATAAAATGCGAAATAAAAGTTGTTGTTTTAAAAATCTACCGGAAAAGGGAAGTGTGTTTTACATCCAACCAGTTTCTATGAGCGCAGAAAATAGATAAAGAAAACTTTTACTAATAAGACTCTAAAAGAAAAAGGGTAGTCTTTATTTGGTCTAAGCGGTTAATTACATAGATATCTCACGATACGTATTAGGAACCGAATATTTTTTTAAAATTTTCACGATTGTTATAATCTCGTCAAGTGTCACTTTCTCACAGACGTGATGTGGCTTCCCTCTGTCTTTTCTACAAATATTTTCATTGCAACTGCTCTGACGAGCTACGTTTACTGTTAGCGCAACTACATGAATTTAAACGTGCTACTAGGTTGGAATATCGCTCCCACCCTTTCACTGTCGAAACAGGTAAATATAAACGCCTCTTCTCCTCCAACAGCTTCTTCTCTCACCCTTCCAGACAGTGGAACTCCCTCCCTCCCTCTTACTTACTTCCCTGATAGCTATAATCATCAAATCTTTAAATGTAATGTCTTTCGAGATCTTCTGAGCCTTTATCATGATCCCCGTCCTTCTCTATATCCTTTCCTCAAACACCCCTCTTTATTCTTGCTCTCACTCGCTGTAACACCTTGCGTACTAGTGGCACTGCCGCCTTGCTTGGGGAGGGGTGAAATGCTTAAAAAATGAAGCCTTCTTACATCGGCTTTTTTTGTAGTATGTTATTCAAAATAGAGAATACCCGGTGTTTAATTCGAAATTAATGTCCAACAACAGATTTTGCTCAAAGTGATGTTCATCTCTGATTAACTTAACAAGTACAGGACCAACTGTACTAATGTTACCAATGTGAACCTTGGTGTCACGTGAGAATGGGTAGGTCAGGTGTGTTGACCTAGAATGTGACCAACTAATGAACTAGTTCGGAATCGGCTTTCGAGTGATACCTTTGCGTACGCTAATATGATTAGAGAGTCCACAAGTTGATGTTTAAACACAAACGCATGTAAAACAACCGACACGATAGGAAAGGCAGTGTGCCTCAAAAGCTTTCCAGAAGAAATCGGACATTCGACAGAAGTTCCCAGAAACTGCAATCGTTCCATAGCTAATGTTATAGTCCAGAAGTATTTAGTAAGGTTCACTTTGTACAAAGGCCAAAAGCCACTCAATCTAGAGGATTATTACGTGGACTTATATGAGAGAGATACATTTCTGAGTTTCTGTAGGAAAGATAACAGTTAATCCTACACTTGAAGAGGTTAAGATTGAAATCATGGGGAAGCTATTCTACAGGTTATCTGTTCCATAAAGTAGCAGTTCTTTTGAAGTTGCTCTTCGCGTGCAACTTTATTCTTCCTAATGGAATACGAAGCGAATGAGGAAGATTTATCCTCTTGTACGTGGCATCGTGAGTCCCAGCTGCAAAGGTTAGAGCTAGTGAAATCGTTACCATGAATATAGCGATAAAGTAACGAGAGGCTTGTGACGTTTCATCTGTTTTAGAGTGGAAAATCATTCAACAGACATAAGGCAGCAGATCTCATCCAGATATGGTAGCAACAATGTAAATTTTATATTCGTATACATATCATAGGTTTCTAATTGAATATTGCCATAAGCGATTGAATAACACTCAGTCTAAGGCTTTAAGGCGAAGAGCGCTATGCAAATTACCTACACGAATACTTGAACCATGTGTTCATTTAATTGTGACCGAGTGTGTCGGGGTATTTCGAGTTACGTTTAGTGGTCTCATGGTTTATGTTCTAGTTTCTTTCTAGTAAAGTAGCCAAATTGAATGTCGTGATTTATCAACTCGAGTAACAAGCAATCCGGCTGTAGGGATGTAAATATGACAAGTTCCAGACTCCAGTTTCAAAAATAAAATATTGTATCTGAGTGAGCTTTTAAAACTGTTTTCCAATATTATGCTTTAATGTAGTATATTTTCAATTTAAGCTACTTTATTGCATGCGCCGATAGTATTTTTTCCAGTTGATGTTCATCAGCATTATTATCATCCTTCGACGTATGATTGACAATAATCTGTCCACACTGTTCGTTCCTGCATTGCTTTCCCCGATTCCCAATGTCCAACACTGAGTAGCAAGCTATTGTGTTTTGAAAGCCAGTTTTCGTTAGAGGGCAATTGCAGAAGGCTGCCATAGGTGTAAAGATGAGACAATTTCGCTTTCTGCTCGATGGCAGTGGCCGGCAAACTGTAATTTTATTTGAGCTTAAGAGAGATTGGTCCAAATTCTCCGTAATTTGTGTTAATCGTTGCATTTTACTGTATTATGTAGATAAAAATTACCAAGACTATTACTATGGATAACAGATTTATGGTTTAATCCTGTATTTAAATAATAATAATAATAATAATAATAATAATAATAATAATAATAATAACTATTATTATTATTATTATTATTATTAGTATTATTATTATTATTATTTCCTATGATTTTGTTGTATACTCATTTCTTTCCGGGTTCCGCCCAGAGAACTAAGGTTAGAAATGGCATCTTGACATTTTCCACTGACCAATAAAAAAAAATCTTTTACATCGATAAAACCCTTGGTAAGATGTGGGATGTACTCGTGAGAACCAGTTTTTGAATTTCTTTAAGGTATGGACCTCCAGGAATCCCTTCAATTAGTTTACTGTATTTTTTCCAACCAATCCGAGGGCTCCAAATACAACAGGGATTGTTGATGTTCCCATATGCCACAATTTTGAGATTTCGATTTCAAGATCCTTGTCTTTTGATAGCTTTGTGAAGACTTGAAAGATACATTGCAGACTTCAGGGACTGCCATATAAAGAAGGATGCAATTGATTTTTGTTTGCAGTCTCCAAATACAATGTTTTGCAGTCAGATTTGATTGTTCTGTCTGTGCATATTGTGTAATTCTATAAAATTATAACAGGTCCGATCTCCGTAACTGCACCTGGGTGTTGTTCATAACAATTATTATTTTTTTTTATTTCCTTTGATATCTGGCGTTTACACATTTCTTTCCGGGTCCCGCCCAGGGACCTAAGGCTAGAAATGGTATCATGACACATTCCACTGCAAAAAAAATAAAAAATAAAATAAAATAAATACGGCTGTACTCGTCAGAACAATTTTTGTATCTCTTTGAGGCATGGACTTCCACGAATCCCTTCAATTAGTTTACTGGAATATTTTCCAAACAATCATAAGGCTCCAACTACAACAGGAATTGTTGATGTTCCCATGTACCACATTTTTGAGATTTCTATTTCAAGGTCCTTGTATTTTGATAGCTTTTCGAATATCTTCAAAGATACATTGCAGTCTGCAGGGACTGCCATATCGATAAGGAGGCACTTTTTTTGTTTGTGGTCTTTAATAACAATGTCTGGGCGGTTGGCTTTCATTGTTCTGTCAGTGTAGTCCCATAGAATTGTAACAGGTCCTATCTCCGTAACCGGGTCTGGGTGGTTTTCGTACCAGTTTCATTCATTTTCCTTCCCATAGGAGTTGCAAATTTCCCAGTGCAGATATTGGCCCACTCTGTTATGCCGGTTTTTATATTCACTGGGTGTCAATATCGTACAACCTGATACAAGATGATCTATGGTTTCTTGATATTATTATTATTATTATTATTATTATTATTATTATTATTATTATTATAGCCAAGTCAGGATCGTGCAGTATTTCAATATCCGAACAAATCACAACCTTGAGGAAAATCAACCCGTTATCACCTCTTTGACAAAGAAACAAGACAAACTTTCTCATCGACCTGTCTGTGTATGGTGAGCATAATATCAAGATGAAAGTAATTTATAAGCTTCAGTAATACAAGTTTGTCGGTGCCAGGATGAAAAAACAGTTGGCAGTGATGATGACGTCTTATCTGCTGTTGATGACTTTTTGAAAAACAAGATGAGCAATTCTTCTTCGAACATTCAGATGCCAATTTACCTGGATAGAAATAACGAATACGATGTGAAGTTAATGCATGCAAGGTTTCAGAGCTCTGGCATTACTCGTTCATAGTCAGTTAATGAGGTTTTCAGCTCACCTTCGTACATGCGGACAGCTGAACAAGAACAGTCTAACAGTACGAAATTCAGCTGACTTTCTATATATATATATATATATATATATATATATATATATATATATATATATATATATATACATATATATATATATATATATATACATATATATATATATATATATATATACATATATATATATATATATACATATATATATATATATATATATATATATATATATATATATATATATATATACATATATATATATATATATATATATATAACTAGTACGCATAAATATTATTATTATTATTTTTCTCATTGGTAGTTTTATTATTATTTTAAAATTTTGTTTCATTTCGATATGTTTTTCGATATTATTTTATATATATTTCGATAGTATTTAAAATTTTTAAGTTGTTTTAAATTTAAATTTTAAATTTTAAATTATGAATTTAAAATTATAGATGTTAATTATTAATTTACTACTTTTTAAATATTATTAATAATATTAAGGTTGTTTTTGAATTTTAATTAAATTAATTCATATAAATATATATATAATTATTTATTCGAACTTTATAGTATAAATATGGTATAAAATCACGTCAAAAATTGCCATTTGGTTTCAACACTTCTGGAGATTTATCAAGTGATTGTGTTTAATGTAGAATAAAGGGTTTTAAAAGTTTGAAATCAATCAGACACCCCTCGCTAGCGGAAACGCTATTACATAAGCTGGAATGACCAATCAAAATATAAGTATATGATAATTCAATAAACTTGACAACGAACTTTCGTTATAATAATTATTTAATGCTTTAATGTTAGGGTTAGACTAAAATAGAATTCATTCTAACTAATAAAAATTAAATTATACTATAAAATCCAAAATTAAAAATTACTAATTTTAAATTTTAAATTTAATCTGTATTAAGTTTTAAAAATTATAAAATTATTTTAAGAAGAACCTGAGAGAAAATACATGTGTTTTGTTATTTATTTTGTTTTTATGGAAAGCCGAAAAATTAAATTGGAATAAACGTTAAAATCTAATATTTGTTTGAAATAATATATTTGAAGTTAAGATATGGACAAGGTGTGGTGTGAAATCTTATTTGTTGTTTATATCAACGAAGAATCTAAAATAAATAGATTTAAAAAACAGACACATCACTTAATTCAAG
>OZ038484.1:30819407-30871907 GCA_964036315.1 Acanthosepion esculentum | reverse complement strand
CAAACTTGCCCAAACTTTATTTTAACAGACAATATTACAAACATACCAAAAGTATTCCACAATACAACACACTACCTATATTTTTTTAAGCAAATTCCACCTCAAACAAGGCGGGAAGCCACTAGCACGCAAGGGGTTACAATAAAAGTTTCTATTGGTTAGAAACTAAAACACCATCTGAAATATTTGACCAATCAGAAAAAAATAAAACTCTGTTTTTCCCGAGCCGAATTTCGGGAGAGTTTTCCTATAAATCCCCACCGATTTCGACTTTTAATGAGCAGAGAAACGACATACTCTCCCATCCCGTTCCCCGTTCAAATAGAATTATGGCGGCGACTTCAAACGAATCCAACAACATGAAAGACGATCAGTGAATGTTCGCTAACGATAAAAGTTTTTAAAACTACTGATTATTTTCTGTTATAGAGAAGTCTCGTATAAACCTCAGAATTTTCTGTGTACCAACTATCCAAACATTTTAACTGACCTAAATACTATTTATAATACATTCTAAGCCTTTTGAATTTATGTATATTTTTAATTACTGTTTATTACTATTTGGATTTAGGTCATTCGGATTTTTCATATAAATATCTCGACGACTGAATAAAAAAGAACTTTAGGAAATAACAGAAAGCATATTACTTGAGAGTTATCCACTAGAATAAGATTTGAAATGGCTAACAGACGCTACTCATTGAGAAAATTGTGACATAATCAAGACCTTACCACACCATTTCAAACATAAATTTACAAAGAAAGAAAAAACATAAATACTGGAAAGAAAACTAAACTTTACTGGACTAGGCAAACGTATTTTCCTGAAAAATAGTTTTAAGAGTAGGATTTTATAAATTTCAACCGAAAGTGGCACTGGCTGCTCGGTTTGTGAATGTCGATTGTTACATTATATTGAAAAAGCTAATATTACCATTAGCATTTTATACAAGTAACAATATAACATTTTTATTTTAAATATTTATTAACAGCCTATTTTTGATACAACAATATTTTATAAGGGACATTTGTTTATCTTGGACGCTTCGGGAGTCCTAATATAATTTAATAGAGGGAACATCTATCTACCAGACTTTAAAAAACTCGTTTTGTTTATTAATCCTTCAGGATCTTGAATTATATGATTCTCTACTCCGTTCTTAGATTGCAATGTCCAATTAAGAAATCAAATACATTGACTAAGTATTACGGTCGTTTCTACTTTATTATATTTACTGAATTTATTTAATAGGTTGTTCTTTGTATGCTCTGAATTATTCTAATTTCCATCTCAAGTAAATGAAACCTCCATGCAGTTTAAGCAGTTATGTGCAACATATATTCTCAAACGCTTTCGCGTAATCTATAAAACATCGTTACACATCATTTCGCATTTAAATTAGTCTTTCTGATATCATTCTGACAGAAAGGTAGCATTTCTTGTTCCAATGACATTAACAAGACCAAACATTTCTTGTACAATTTCCGTTTTAATTCGGCTGCATGTCTATTCACCAGAACTCGGACGATAGAATTTGTTATCTGGTTCATTAGGCTGATTGTCCAATGGAGTTCGCTTTCGTTTGCGCCTAGATTCCTAGGCGTCGGTATGAAAATAGATCAACTTAGGTCTTCCGGTGTCAATGAGCAAATCATCTATGGTGCAAGCATGTTTATTGTAATTCATCAGTGCTATTTAAAATAGAATTAAATTAAAAACATTCCAGCTAAAAGTACTAAATCCAAATTATCACAAAAATAACCGCCTTCCTACAGAAACATTACGACTCCCCATACATATATATATATATATATATATATATATATATATATGATGAAAATGGTCAAGCAAAAATATTCCATGGTTATAATTTATTACATTGGAATCGTAATCACGATACAATTCATCAGACCTACAAATTCCAAAATTATTACGATTCCAATCTAATAAATTATAACCATGGAGTATAAGTGTTTGAGCATTTTTATTATATTATTACTCTGTCCAGGACATTTGAGTTCTACGTGGATTCTATTCATTTGGATCTTTATATATATATATATATATATATATATATATATATATATATATATATATATATATATATATATACATTTACCCCTAATATTATCAATATATATATATATATATATATATATATATATATATGCATGGTACGATGGATAAATTGTCGTATAATTACAAAAAATGTAAATAAGACTCATTTTAACAGATCTTTTTACAAAAATTGCACAAAGATATCTTGTAATACTAAAGACTAAATTTATTGAATATAATAGCCATCGGCTTAGACCTGGGCCTACAGATGACTTGAGATTCTCCTGCAACTCTACTGGATGGTCTCCTTGTATAAGTTGGTGAATGCGTCCATAATTCTTGATTTCATTTCATCTTTGGTGTTAGAAAAAGTTTTGTTGGTCTCTCGCTTAACTGCGTGCCAAACATATTAATCAAGAAGAGTGCCGTCTAGGGAGTTAGGTTGTCAGGTGTACTGGGTGATGTGGTCGCAGACATGACTGAGTTCTCCTGCTTGTGTGATATGGTGCAGAGTCTTGTTGCCAAACATAGTGCCTTCCAGCAGTCACCCTTTTGACACAGGACGGCACTAAATCCTCAAGGCACTTGATGTAGCCCTCCGTGTTGAGTCTGATACTCTGTAGGAAGATGAATGTAGGCACAACGTCGCCAGCATTAGTGATCATTCCAGAAACCTTAATAATCACATTTAGACTCATCCAAAACTTTCCGAATTCTCTGAACTGTCCTCAGATTGACGACCAAACACTCTGAAATATTCCAATTGTACCCTCCGGCGCGAATGCCAAGCAGTACAGCATACTGTTTCCAAATCTCTGGTGGAGTGAATTGCAATTTTGGTGCTTTTTCTTCCCTCACAGACAGTGCCTAACTGAACCTACTATACTGTGCAGTCTTCAAGATAAAAAAACATAAACAACGCGCGAAATTAAAAAATGGCTACAATTTTCATATTGCTCCCCCCTCCCAAAAAACGGGAACTTTTTAACAATCCAATAAAACCAAGAGTGATAGAAGAAAAATATTAAAACCTTACAACATGCCATTTAAGAAACGATGATGGAATTTTCACTTTTAAAAAATTACGTCCTGTAGATGGCGTCCTCCTGTACGAATGCATTCTTGAAATCTGCTGTTGAGATTCCTCATTGACTGCTGCAACATCTCAGCTGGATAGTGTGAATTTCATTCTCGTTACTAAAATGGCGAAATGTTTACTTGCTCAAGGTCACTAACTCGCAGTGTTGACACTTGCTCATGTTTGGCAATACGCACTTCAAAAATTCCCGTTTTTTGGGGTCACCCTGTATATATATATATATGATAAATGACTGACTTCGGTAATGATTTTATGTAATCTTGTGTTATTATAATTTTCTTTTTTCCATGAACATTGCATATTTCGTAGCCGACAAAATCTGTCCTCAGATTTGTCACACATTTGCTCTGCTTATATCTATAAGTGGACGAAACGTCAGCTGAGTTCTTTCTATTTGCCTTTATATATATACTAGCAGCATGGCCCGGCGTTACCCGTGCTTGATTCAAAAATCGTACGACTCATACAGCAATCGCTATCACTTGACTTAAAATATTTTTGGCCTTCCTTGCCTTTAAAGGAGTGCCCTTTGCCGTGCTGATGTTGCTACATGCCTTACTTCTTGCCTATCTCACACTGGGATCTTTTCCTAAGCTCTATACTAAAAATTAAATCTGTTACGAAAAAAGAACTAAAAAAAATGAACACAAAACGAACAGCTTTAAAAAAGGACTCCGTAACTGGAAAAACCGAATGAAAAAAGAATGTAAACAACAAATATACTTTTTCACACCCAACCCAGTTCTACGGAATCAGAATCAACGTTGAGTTTAAGCAATCGAATGAGCCAATTGGAGTAAAGTGCCATGCAGATTTAAATTTTTCCCACTTGTGACGAATGCAGCTATCGATTGTTTTTTTGCATTCTAGCAGGCTAGTTAACATTCGTGTCAGTCAGCTGTTGGCTGTCACGCCTATTCGTGGCAGCCAGCTATAGGCTCTCATTCTGGCCAGTATAAAATGGCCGCAAACTACATGAAAACTGCCGTCGAAGCATGTAAAAATCAATTATTTCCACTCTCGATGGGAGTTGGGAAATGGAAAGTCAGTTTTGGACTCTGCAATAACTTGGAGCATGTGCATGTAAATTTTCGTCCAAATCCGTCGAAAAGTGCGGCCGATCATTCGTTACACACACACACACACACACACACACACACACACACACACACACACACACACACACACACACACACACACACACACACACACACACATGCAAATTCTGCCTTTTATATATATATATATATATATATATATATATATATGTATGTGTGTGTGTGTGTGCGTGGTGCGCTCGCGTGTGTATGTGTGTGTGTAAAGGAAGAGAGATAGCGAGAGGCATACGTATGTATGGATGTATGTATATATGTATATTTATAGGCATGTATGTATGTGTATATGTATGATCTATGTATTGCGTGTCTTGCCCAATCCTCGATGGTTTTAACGGACTTGAATATATGTAACTGGAGATTATTTTAGAAATGCCTCTTGTTTTATGTTATCTCCTCATCTTTTGACGCCCTGAATGTTTTCTTTTTCTAAAAGAAGCTTTTATAGACAAATAATATCATTTTTCTTCCTCAATTAATGCTGCTTATTCAAAGAGGAACGAAAAAGAACAAACCGTTAGATATTCTGTCGCCATCCGGCCGGTTTACGTGAGTGAATATCGAAGGGCAATAGTAAAACCAAAAAGACGCTGTCAATATTCAATGAAAGAAAGCAAATACAAAAATAAAGCAAATCGTATCGGCCGAAATGAGAAAAGGTCAGCATAATAACAGATATATGAACTTGCTGAGCGTTTGAAAAAGTCGAAGACGCAAAGTTTAGTAGAGAAAAGTTTTCTGCAATTTGAGTCAGAATGGTTAATATATTAGAAAAAAATATAACAGAGGAAATCTTATCGCGTCTACTTATGTATGGACATTTTTCAGCAAAGTGTTATTTTGGAAGAGGAAATAAAAAAACACTATTGCCATGGTTACTTAATGCAGTAAACATATAATAAACATTTCTCATAATATAATGTTGAAATACGTATCATTTTTCAATCTATTTATTTTCATATTTAAATCAGTAGCTGTGTCATGTAGATAGTGTTCATATTTAGATGTTTATGAAAATTAGAATATGCAAGTCCATACGTTACAGTAAGAGTAAATCATCGAAAGACAAAATTGAAGAACTCCAAATCAACGCATTATTTTGAGACTGTAACGTGCAATGAAAACTGGTGGTTATAAAACAGAACTCGCTTTAAATAACAGGACTCAAATTTATGCTAAATATGAATATGCGTTATGTTTGACACGTTTGAGTATCATGCACATGATAATGGTTAGGCGCGTACTGAAAACTCTTTTCAAAAACAGGTTTCGATCCATACTTTTAGCCATTATCAAGGACGATTCTATTTTTGCTTTTTTAACTAGGTGTATGGGATTTGTGTATATTTCCAGACATATAGGGATATATTATTTTGTGAACACAGTACAGTGTGGCCGTGTTCGTAGTTAATATTATTGAGTGTTGGTGATTTTGTTTTTATTATAAAGGCCTCCATTATTTTTAATCGTTTTTACAGGTGGATGAGGTTATTATGTTCGTATTTTCTACCAGTATGTTTCGGATGGAGTGTGGCAAGATTATCTGTGCGTTTAAATGGGTTCCAATGTAGCTATTGTCGGATAGGTGTAACGTAAGTCATCTATATAAGCATGTAGTAATGTATCCAATGTAATCATTGCTGCCTAAATTTATAATATATATATATATATATATATATATATATATATATATATATATATATACAAACAGCCAATCGGATGTGCGGAATACGTGGTCTTTCTTCGTAGAATTCTTTAAAAAGG
Source organism: Acanthosepion esculentum (assembly GCA_964036315.1). NCBI lineage: Eukaryota > Metazoa > Mollusca > Cephalopoda > Sepiida > Sepiidae > Acanthosepion > Acanthosepion esculentum. The sequence continues at coordinate 30,865,870 of OZ038484.1, read as the reverse complement.
CCAGAGTAACTGTTAGCGTTTTAAAAGTGAGGGGGAATCAGGGTTAGATCTCCCCTGATTGGGTCGATTTGGTGATGGGGAGTATGATGTTGAACGACCCGAAACTCCCTGATGAACCAAGTCAAAACATCACTGACGACCCCCTCGGGCGCCTACTTAAAAGCGTATTTTTGAATTATTCTTCCTACTGTTTTAACAGTGACATCCGGGAACAGACCGGACGACGAACCAGGAATAGACTGGTTGACAAATTGGAAAGCCAATTGACGGTGAGGAGAGACCACAAACTGTATTTCTGGGCTAGCAACCCGACTTACGCAACTCTGAAAACGCTACAGAAACTCATTCGAATAAATACCCCCAGGGGATCCCGAGAGGGGGGGAGAATGAGATCCCCATTAGGCCGGATGAAACGGAAACGAACCAAGCTACGAATTTACGGACAACGAGACTGATATGCCCATGGGGAAAATATGTAAAAACATGCGCGGCCTTAAAATCCATCAGACAAAAATGAGGTGTCAGGTGCGGTCGAACCAACAGCAGCGCGCAGGAATTTTTCCTGGTGAGACGCAGGAGGCGCAGGGCCGGGAAGCTCACCACAGTGCCCAGTCCCTCCAAGCAGAGGTTCAAGTAGGGCCTGATACTCCATTTCGAAGAAAGATAAAATGGCCCCCAGCCAGTAATAAACACGACTGGCACGAATTCGACGTGGACATCAGCGAGATCCTTAAAATAACATCAAGAGGCTCGGTGGATAAACGACTAACAACAATGTCCAAAATCATCATTAGTTATGCAGCAGGAAATTTTGGATATGAGGATCGGAAGGAAAAGAAAGGTATTAGCAAAGAAAATAGGAGGGAATTAAAAATTAAACAATTTAGGTCGGAACTCAAAACTCTTCGGAAACAATACAAAATCGCGAAACCCGAAGAAAGGCAACCGTTACGGGAGCTTCGAGACCTAATTCGGTTAAATATGAAGTCGTTACGTAGAGCAGAATGGCATAGACGAAGGAGGAAAGAAAGGGCGAAGAAACGGATGGCATTTCTCTCTAATCCATTCAATTTTACAAAGAAGCTGTTAGGGGAAAATCGAAGTGGACACTTGGAGAGTACCCCCAGTGAAATTAATGCTTTCCTCCAAGAAACTCTGAGTGATCCAAACAGACAGCTAGATCTTGTAGAAAATACGTCCCTGATAAATCCTAATACACCATCAACGCCTTTTGACTTGAAAGAACCAACTTGGATGGAAATTAATTCAGTCATTACAGCAGCCAGAACGGCCTCAACACCAGGTCCAAACGGAGTGCCTTACACAGTTTATAAACGTTGTCCAAAACTCCGTCGAATGTTATGGAAGTTAATGAAAGTTATTTGGAGAAGAGGGAAAATAACAGGACAATGGAGACACTCTGAAGGCATTTGGATCCCTAAAGAGGAGAAATCCAGAAAGATAGAGCAATTCAGATGCATCTCCCTGTTGAACACGGAGGGTAAAATATTTTTCAGCATCTTAAACCGACGCTTGGTAGATTTCCTTCTTAAAAATGAATACATAGATACCTCTGTACAAAAAGGTGGAGTACCAGGAATGCCGGGATGTATCGAGCATATAGGGGTCGTGTCGCAACTATTAAAAGAAGCGAAGAGAAATAGGGGCGATATAGCAATCGTGTGGTTAGATCTTAAAAACGCTTACGGATCAATACCACATAAACTAGTGGAAGCCGCTCTCCACCGCCATTATGTACCAAGCAAAATAACTGAATTAATTTCTGATTACTACAACAATTTCCAATTGAGAACATTATCAGAAAATACTGCGTCGGCATGGCATACATTGGAGAAAGGCATCATAACGGGATGTACAATCTCAGCGACCCTCTTCTGTTTAGCCATGAACATGCTAATTAAAGCGGCAGAAACAGAATGTAAAGGGCCGGTCACTAGGTCGGGACTAAGGCAACCTCCTATAAGAGCCTATATGGATGATATGACGATAACTACTACATCCGTTATTGGCGCGAGATGGCTGCTAAAGGGGATTGAAAAGCATATCACATGGGCCCGAATGAGTTTCAACCCTGTGAAATCGAGATCACTCGTTTTAAGGAAAGGGAACGTATTAGATAAGGAGCGATTCAGACTATCCGGGGGAGACATACCAACAATTAGGGAAAAGCCCGTAAAAAGCCTGGGAAAACGAATAGATCACTCTCTAAAAGACACAACAGCAATCCAAGAAACAAAAGACAAACTAGAGACTTGGTTAATCAGGGTTGATAAGTCCGGTTTACCAGGCCGATTTAGAGCTTGGATTTATCAGCATGCCATTCTTCCCAAAATCCTATGGCCATTGTCTATCTATGAGTTTACAACATCTCATATAGAACAGTTAGAAAAAAGGATTAACATGCGACTCCGAAGATGGTTAGGTTTACCGAAGAGTTTAACTAGTGCTGCTCTATACGGTAATACCAATGCTCTACAACTTCCTTTTAGAAGTCTAGTAGAGGAGTTCAAAGTCACCAAAATCAGAACAATAATGCAGTACAAGTTATCCAAAGACCCAAAGGTGGCTGGAGCAGGCATTGAAATCCACTCAGGAAGGAAATGGAGAGTAGAGAACGAATTGCGTGTCGCGAAAGAAAGGCTCCGCGAAAAGGCCATATTAGGCGCTGTGGCTACGGGACGAGCAGGCTTAGGGTTTCTTCCTACCATTCGGGTGGACAGAGCTAAAGGTAAAGAAAAGAACCTTTTAATACAAGAAGAAGTACGCAAAGGTGAGGAGGAGAAAAGGGTAGCAAAGATGGTAGCACTAAGGCAACAAGGTGCGTGGACTAATTGGGAATCTATTATTTACAGGAAAATAAAATGGTCGGACATATGGAATAATGATATCAACATAAAATTCCTTATTAAGACTGTATATGACATCCTTCCCAGTCCTACCAACCTCCACCTATGGTATGAAACAGAATCGCCACTATGCCAATTGTGTTCGCGTCATGGAACTCTAAAGCATATTCTAAGTAGCTGTAAGACAGCCCTAACGGAAGGCCGGTATAGATGGAGGCATGATGAAATATTAAAGGATATAGCAAAGATAGTTAGTACGGCCATCAGCAATAATACCTTAAACCTAGATAAAAGAGCCATAGAGTTTCATAGAGCTGGTGAGAAACCCCCAAAAAAGAACAAGAACTTAGCAAATATCCTGTCACCAGCAACGGACTGGGAATTAAGGGTCGACTTAGGGAAAATATTAAAATTCCCCGACCACATCGTGCAAACATCTTTACGCCCAGATTTAGTATTTTTCTCTAACAATATTAAGAAAGTAATAATGTGGGAACTGACAGTGCCATGGGAAGAGCATGCAGAAGAAGCCCACGAACGGAAGATGTTAAAATACGACGAATTAAAAACGAGTTGTAAAAACAATGGATGGAAATCAAGCTGTTTACCAATCGAGGTGGGTGTAAGGGGTTTTGCTGCAAGGTCGATTTGCAAAGCCCTAACTGATATTGGCTTAGCAGGTGCTAACAAAAGAAAGGCCATTCGGACCATAACTAATACAGCAGAAAGGACAGCAAAATGGTTATATATATATATATATATATATATATATATATATATATATATATATATATATATATATATATATATATATATATATATATATATATATATATATGTGTGTGTGTGTGTGTGTGTGTATTTAAATACATGACTTTATTTGTACAGGTACAGTCAACGAACATATGCCAATTGGTAAATTGTGTTATTTGTAAATATATTTTTATGTTAAACCCTCTTTATACGCGGTAGTTTAAATTACTATTTACCTTGAGCTTTTTTTTATTTTTTTTAATCGGAATTATAACACGTAGATAATGTATTTATAGAGTTTTTTTCTCTCGATTTTTGTTTTAAATCGTCTGTATATTATTTCTACTATATTATTAGTTTATAGGGTTTACTTTTAAGCGATTCATATATGTATACATGTGTGTGTGTGTGTGTGTGAGTGTATTTATAGTGCGCGTGTGTGTGTGTGTGTGTGTAGTTTTATAATGTGAAGTATAATAATTATTATATTCCAGGAGCATTTTGTAGTCTACTGTATTTAAACAACCTTAAATTTGTAAATAGTTTAATGGTAAGGAATATTATGTTGCTTACTTTACTTTATCGATTTTCTTTCTAATTTTATTATTGTGTGTAAAGAAATAGACTATGTTCATGGACAATTATTTAAATATAGCGAATAAAACCAATCCAGTTAAAGTTAACCTGTAACAAATTAAGAATCGGGCTAAACGATAAATGTAATAGTAGGGTTGAGTTTAATTCCCCCCCCCCAAAAAAAAAACAAATAAAATACAAACGGCAATATTTAAACGATGCAACACTTAGGGAAGGGATTGACCTTAGGAATATTAAGATTACCTCCTTGGTTATCCATTGAAGCTGCTATCCACCAAAAAAAAAACCAAGTCCCCACTGCGGGCCATTTAAAAATAGTTCGCGCAGCTGATTGGTTGTACAAACAGCCAATCGGATGTGCGGAATATGTGGTCTTTCTTCGTAGAATTCTTTAAAAAGGCCAGAGTAACTGTTAGCGTTTTAAAAGTGAGGGGGAATCAGGGTTAGATCTCCCCTGATTGGGTCGATTTGGTGATGGGGAGTATGATGTTGAAAGACCCGAAACTCCCTGATGAACCAAGTCAAAACATCACTGACGACCCCCTCGGGCGCCTACTTAAAAGCGTATTTTTGAATTATATATATATATATATATATATATATATATATATATATATATATATATATATATATATATATATATATATATATATATCCCTTGGTATATAATCCATTTGGAACCTAGTAATATCAACTATTAAAAGTTTATTATAAGTGAGCATATACATTTTTACAGAAAAAAAACAAAATTGCCTTTCATGGGTATAGTCTATTTCAAGCTGGTCCGACATCAGCCGTCTTCAGTCCTTAAGTCTTAAAACTGAAGGCGGCTGGTGTCGGACCAGCTTTAAATTTGGATTTTGCTGTAAAATATATATACATATATAAGTATATCATCCACTGCTGACTTTCTGAGTTTGCCACCTTACAAAAATAGAAAAGGTCTATCATATTCAAGGTAGGTGCGGCTTGAAAGTGAGAGACAGAATATACAAAAAAATTCTAGAATATCACATTATATTAGATTATTTAACATTTACTACTTTTTTTTATTGAAATAAAACCCATAGCACTACTTAACTCAGTATTTAGTGAATAAACCCTTGTTGGCAAGCACAGCTGCTAGACGTTTCCTGTACTTGGTTACCAAGCTTTTACAGATCCCACGGGGCATTTCTTCCCATCTCTCTTTGCAGATCCTATACAAATCCTTAATGTTTGTCGGTTGACGTTGGGGATCTCAAAGCTTCAGCTCACTCCACAGATTCTCTAAAGAATTAAGATCAGGAGACAGACTAGGCCATTCCATTACCTTAATGTGCTTCTTGAGTCACTGCTTTGTTCCCTTAGTCGTATGTTTTCGGTTATTGTCATGCTGGAACACCCATCCACAAACACCTTCAGTGTCCTTATTGAGTATTGGGACATTGCGGGCGCTACATGATTTCAGTCAACTATGAAATAGTGTATTACTAATGGACATCTTGGTGATTATGGTCCCAGTTGTCTTGAGATTATCAAAAACCTCTTACCGTGTAGTTCTGGGTTGTTTCCTCACCTTTCTCATCATCAGGCTCAATCCACGTTCGGAGATCTTGCGTGGAGCTCCAGACTGAGGGAAGTTGGTGTTTCTTCCACTTTCCTATTATCGCACCAACAGCTGACTTCTTCTCACGTAGCTGCTTGCCAATCATGTGTAATCCATTTAAGTCTTGTGCAGGTATTCAATTTTGTCCAGGGTTTACTTCGATCATTCTTTCTTGTCCATTGTGGAGAGATTAGCTTCTGATTCATTGAAGGATTCTGTGAACTAGTGTCTTTTATACAGGTAATGAGTACTTAATTAGGAGTAATAATTGAGTAATAGGACTACTCTATATGCCACCTGGTCACATAAACAGTTTGTGGGGCAAGAACCATTGCTGGTTGGTCGGGGATGAAATATTTATTTTTTCAGTAAAGGAAGAAATGTTCAAAAATTAATATAATGTGATTTTATAGAATATATTTTTATATTTACATCATAGCGGCTGGCAGAGGATAGAAAAAATTGTTTATATTTACGTTGTTCTGGAATTGCCATCATTGGTCGACTGAACTTGCTTTGCTTCAATCACTTTTGTTTTGTTATTATTAGTTACTTAGTTCAGTAAAATAATAACATAGGTATCTCCACGGAAATGTGATACCTAAGGGAAGGTATAATTTAAAATTCATTTATAGGAATTAAATTTGATTTTTTTTTTCAGCCAATAAAATCCCATCTGAAAGTTTATTTGGGAAACAATAAGTACTGCCAAAATATTTGTGGATGGAGTTGAAGACATACCATGTGTTATTTTTGGACCATTTAGAAAATGACAAAAATAACTCCTCTTAACACTCCTGCAAATTTGATAATAAGATTTTCGTGAGCCAGTATGAAATTATTTTCTAATTAATGAAAACCTTGTATTCAAAAAGTTCAAACCTCTATGTGAAATTAGTTTTTATATTTTATCTCCTACTTTCCAAACGTACCTAACCTGAAAGTTATATACCGTTCCCATTTTTGTTAGGTGGCAAACTCAGAAAATCAGCAGGGGACGAAATAGTTTATATATATATATATATATATATATATATATATATATATATATATATATATATATATAAGATGATGTATTATGTACACTATTTACATTATTCGGAATATGCCATATTTATTACAACGTTTCGGCCGTTTTACGCTCCAGCTTTCTTCTTCAGGTGTTTAGAATGTCGAACTGAACTCTTTATTTCACTCACTGGGGTAGACTTTTCTAGTTCCACATGCCATGTCTAATGGATGTCAGTTATCAGTTATCTCCTGTTAATTCACCTCTCCAAGTTCTTCCCTGCATTAACCAGGTAATCTGTGGGTCCTATCAATGGATCTAACCAACGCCTTCATCCACTGTGCCATGTGTCCTTAAGGACATCAGTATATGAATTTCAAGGACTTATAAACTTAATCTCTTCAGGAACCATTTTAACCAGTGCGCATATTGCGATTTTTGCTGTTAACATTTCAATTTTTTTTTATCAGAGCTCATATTGCAACTTTCGTTGATATTATTGCTTTTCTCTGCCATTCCTTATGGGTTCCCATATTGTATACATTTCTATTATTCGTCGGCTCGGGAGACTTTTGTGGCTTAGCATATATGCTCATTCCTTAAGTTTACGAGTTTTTCATTTTTGTTCTTTGTCTATGATCTCACCCTGATCCCACAGAGGGCGTATGTGGTCAGCCACGCCTGATTTTCCACTTCCACACGGGTTACAGCTTTTTTGGTGTTTTTGAAGCCTTAATTTAAGGGGACGGCCTGTCTCCCCTTTATATTTCTTCATACTCTGCCCACACAAGGAAGATTTCTAGGTTCTACTGGACCATGTGAACTCAATAAGACCTTCAATACAGTTCACAATGGAGAAAGAGAGTAAAAACACACTCCTATTTCTGGAGGAAGCCTTACCTCAACGGCAGAAACTATGATATTAAAAATATTATAATAAATATGGCAACAAGGATGAGGACCATATTCCGATTAATGTAAAGAGTATATATATATATATATATATATATATATATATATATATATATATATGTGTGTATTGCGGATTTGGGCAGCAATCCCTCATTTATACAGGTTTCGTTAAAGACGTCTGACATGGTACTTAGTTAAATCTTTTTTATTTAACTTTTCTTGTGGTCCAAACGTATGCATGTCTGAGCTCTTTCGGCTATTAGCCATCTAGACAAATCAAGTTACACCTATCAAACCATAACTCCATTAGGATTCATTTAAACACAAGCTTTTCTTGTTTTAGATGTAGGAGTAAAAACTTTTGTGTTGAGTTTAGATAGATTCTTTTCAATTATAGATTTGATAGAATTAGTTCGTAGGATGATATGTTTTTGATTCACTGCTTTCTCATATAAAATAAAATAATTAGGGTACTTCAGAAGGTTGAAGCTGCTTGGAAAAATTTAAAATTCGAAGCACCCCTCGTTGATAACATGTGTAGTCGTACCAACGTACCAAATGTAGTCCGACGAATTCCTAAAGGGCGAAAGGCGTCACAAGTAAACTGGTTCCACTGTGCCATATGATTTCTCCAATTCTCTTCTTGATATATACAAATATATATTGTTATCTCATACATGAGAAAAGTGCAACCGAAAACCTTTCCGTCATATTGTGAACGTTTTAAAATATATTTCATCCTATACTTTGCAAGTGTTTTGAGTTGTGTGACGTTGATCCGGCGAAAAATGGTTATTTCTACATATGATTTAAAGGAATTAATTCTTGCTTATGTTTTCAAATGTTTAGCCATTGTTTTTTGAGTGTTGTAACAATCCAAACTGTACTTGGACTGATGGAGAAAATATTCCTCTGCTTAATGGGTGATAAAACAATTAGGAGTGGTTAGAGAGTGGTTTCGCTCACTGGGGTAGACTCTTCTAGTTCCACGTGCCATGTTTAATTGATGTCAGTTATCAGTTATCACCGGTTAATTCCCTTCCCCTCTTCAAGTTCCCCACTGCCTTAAAGGTTTCAGTTCGACATTCCAACCACCTGAAGAAGGCCGGAGCGTACAACGGCCGAAACATTGTAATAAGATGAGGACAATAGTCCGAATAATGTAAATAGTGTACATAATACCTCATCTCAGAAATATAGAGAGAAACGATTTGCTCTACCTGTTCATAGAGAATTTCCACTAGGTAAGCTCATGTTCGGGTGGCATATGTTGGTGTTATTTTCGGTCCCATCGCGGTACTTGGGGTTTGGATAAAGTTGTTGTTGTCAAATTCAAAAGTGTTTTTGTTCAGAATTAGGTCTAAATTATCGATAATAAATTGCTGGTATGTAGTATTTCTGGGTGTTTTTCAATCCAGAATGAGATTGCCTGTTTACGTAATTCATGGGGTATGTTGCTATATAGGCTAGTAATGTCAAATGAGTTTTCCCGGATCTACATTTTGTAGTATAGAGCGAAGGAAGTGGATACCATCTCCGATGTAACTCTTAATCTGTTTAGTAAATGGTCGTAGTATGGTGTCTATTAGGTGACTGAATCTACTAGTTGGACAGGCTGGTCCTGCTATTATGAATCTAAATGTAAGGTCACTTTGGTTTGGGATGTTAATACATTCAGATTTTTCTGTCTGAATAGCTGATTTTATTTCACTCGATTTGTGAATTTTCGGTAGTCTGTAACAATTGCTCGTTTTTGGTATGAAGTTTGTTAGGAAGTCATTTTCTTTTTTTGTTAATATCTAATTATGTGTTGTGAAGAGTTATGTAAGTCTTAATATAATATGTTTGTCTATGTTGGTGTCGAATAATTTATAGATTTATAGTTTTTCTTACTTACTTGTAAGTTTAGAATCTTTGTTTATAGTATATATTGTCCAGGATGATTATAGCGCTCCAATTGTCTGCTTCTTTTATAATTATACTGTTATTTTTCGAATTCTCGCTAAGGTAGTCATTGTCTGTTTGTGATATTATTAAATGATTTGGCTTTTTCTTGTAAGCTGAGGTTCCAGGGTTTTTCAAAACATAGGTTTCTTTCATTTGTATTATTATTTTTTTAAATTTGTTTGACAAGAATTTGTATTTATTTTTTTACTTATGAGTCTTATGTAATGTTTTCGTTATTATTACATTTTTCTGTTAGTTTGAATTTTGCATTCAAATTCTCTAAGATCTTTTGTAGGTCTCTTATGCTGCTTTTCGGGACAGGGCAGAATTTTAGACCGAAATTTAATAAGATAATTTCGTCGTTTCTAAGTGCATATGTGGATAGGTTTGTTATCTTTAGATTTGTGTTATCTAAACTGGGTGTCTTCTTCCGACTGGGCTTTCTAAAAAAGAATGATTTTTTTCTTTCCACACATTCCGGTTTTTCTGAGTAACCAATCTGTAAATGTTTTAGATTTTCTCGAGAGTCAGCATTTCTCATGGTGTGAATTACGGTTGTTATCGGTCTATATTTCTGAGATGAGGTATTATCTACATTATTTACATTATTCGGACTATTCTCCTCATCTTTGTCGCCATATTTATTGCAACGTTTCAACCGTGGTACGCTCCGGCCTTCTTCAGGTGGTTGGAATGTCGAACTGAACCATTTATTTCTCTCACTGGGGTAGACTGTTCTAGTTCCACGTGCCATATTTAATGGATGTCAGTTATCAGTTATATCCTGTTAATTTCCCTCTGAAAGTTTTCCACTGCCTTAACAGGGTATTGAACAGACACTCTTTGGGTCCTGTCACTGGATCTAACCAACGGCTTTATCCACTGTGCCATGTGACCATGTATGAATCTCTGGGTATTATAAACCTAATGTCTTCAGCAACCATTTTTACCAGTGCTCATATTGCAATCTTTTGCTGTTATCACACATATTTTTACCAGAGCTCATATTGCAAATTTGTTGTTATTATCGCTTTTCTCTGGCACTCCTTATTACGGGTTCCCATATTGTATTTTTCTCCTGAAGTCTCCTGAGCCGACCAAGCATAGCTTTATCTGGTCCTTTCGATACAAGGTCCGTGTCTCACAAGCGTGGAGCAAGGAGGTGATGGCAACAGAGAGGAGCATCATGTGTTATGTTCGGATAGAGAGTCATTGCTGAGTCTTCTGCATAACCAATGACAGGACTTGCTGCGGTGGTCAATGATTCTTCAGCATGTTCCGAATTATGACAGAATGCTGGCGACGTAGAAAAAGTCCTTGACAACTTCTGAAGGAAAGTCCCGCATACTAATATTAATTGCTTCGTGCGCAAGTTTATTTGCATTATCCTCCAAAACAACCCGATAGTAGGCTTCGAAGACCAGAGTCGAACAACTCTGGAGGTCAGCAACAGAAATGGAACGGATGACATTGTCATCTGCCTACTGGAGATCCTTGATGCTGCTTTTTGATGTTCGAGTTTTGGATCTCAGGTGCACGAGGTTGAAGAGTCCGCCATCTAGGCGATAGAGGATGTCAACATCAGAGGAGTCGCGTGGGATCTCATTGAGCAGATAGATGGATAACAGGTTTGGCGTCAGGGAACAGCCTTGTTTGAGACCTCCGGGGGTGCGAAATGGTTCGAGAGTGTATTCCGCGTGCAGATGCGTCATACCATGCCGTCATGAAGTGTGATGATGTGGTGACAACCAATGCGACGGAGTTCAGACCACATCAATTGTCAGAACGCCTTATCAAAAGATTTTCGAAGGTCTCAAAAGATGACGAAGAGTGGTCGCTATTAATTTCCATGTTTTTTATGGAGTTCACTTGCGCAGAAATTCATCTAATTTATTGCACATATGACCAACGAAGCCGCAATAAGATTCTGGGAGGATTTTTTTCAGCAGTATCTTGCACACTTTCCAGAGAGATGCCACGGAAAATATTTCACACTGAGCGCTCTCCTTTCTTGAAGATGCTAATGTTGTTTGCAGTTTTGAAGTCATCCAGGGCGATCTTGGTGTTCCCATCTTCGCAGAAAGGAGATGGATTCGGTAGGGAGAATAGATGGATTTAGTGGGAGAGTAGATGGATTTGTTGCGGAAAGTAGATGGATTCATATATTTCCCAGATTTAAAGACATCTGTGCAAAAGAGAACGTAATGTTTCGGACCAAATTTGAATACGGTTCGCCCATCCTAATATCTGTGCCCGTAACCGCTACACAACTAAACCAACTTCATGGACCCTTACATCTACGATATCTTCGGAATGCTTTTTTATCAGACAAGAAAATGGGGAATATTAAAATATGAGTAGAAATTACCAACAACGGCAACTTTTCTGATTTTATATATAATATTGTAATATATAACTCCTTAAAATATTGTACTCTTTCTTGCTGTTGATACCATATAAACAGGTATATCCTGTCGCATTTTACCTGCAGAATAGACTGGTGCATCTAAGTATTGGCCATTAGTTTGAGATGTGATAAAAATGGAATTGCTTGCTATAACACAAAGATCATCTAATAGGTCATGGGAAACGACCAAGTCCATGATATTAACAATAATATTTGTGTGTACATGGGAATGATGGCCATCACCTCAGCGTAAAAGGGAAAAAGAAAAAGTGATGGTGCTGAACGGAATCTATTTTCTTTAAAAGCAAATTAAATAGACGGGAAAAAATAAATTAAAAAAGGAACTTACTTGGCGCTTAAACAAGTTAATCTCATTTGCGACACTGCAATATTCGACGGGGACAAAAAATAATTTGTTCTTGGTTCCAATTACTGAAATGGATGGAAATTAATTTCAATCGTCAGGATCTATAGTTTTCTTTTTCTTCTTGCTGTTTATTTTATTACATTTTTTTGCTTTCCATTACTTGAGCCAATAGAAATCGCTTGAAATCTGAAGCACGAAAGGAACAAAAAAAGATTATTAACAACTTACAAGATAAAATTCTTCAAAAAAAATTGCAAGACGTTAAAACAAAATGAAGAGAGTTGAAAAAAGGGGAAAATAAAAAAAATGATTAAAAAAAACTGAAATTAAAAAAAATGAAGAGAAAGATAAAAACGGCAAAAAAAAAAAAATGACTCCAAGAGAATAAGTAAAATGGAAAAAAATAACTATGCAAAAAATAATAAAATCAGAAACGTATGATAAAAGATAAAATATACCCGTCAGGTGATCAGGATTTTTGTGCAATTCATTCTTTGCTTTACCATATTTAGAAAAAAAATATTAACCATTCCAACGAAAATAGTCGATAAGAATTTTTAGCATGAGAAAATCTCCATACATCATTTACTTTCAGATGACCTCCGCAAAATTATACCTACATGACGGATTTAATAAAAGAACAAAATCGTTAGAAGAAACCTATTAAAATAATGCAGAATCCAAAGACACACGAAAGAGGAGGCCCATCTTTAAAAATGTATATGGTTATACATATAAAACGAAACGAAACGATGGGAGAAGGCATCACAAGAAATGAGATTTAGTTTTAACCATAACAAAATATGCTACATAGATGCCTCTTTGCTGATGCCAGGTACAGAAATAAAATTCGAGGACTGATAAACAAGGAAAGGAGATCTTTCTGTATTTCTAAATTGAGGTATTGTAACTATTTACATTTTTCGAACTTTATGTCTTCATCTTTTTTGTCATATTCACGACATTTCCGCCCCTGTACACTCCAGACTTCTTGATGGGAATATGGTCCCGTGAATGAAAGCGTTGGTAACCTATTGACTTGACGCAAGGAGTTGGGAGTACAATACCTAGCCAGAGCAGAGGTGAAAAAAGCTTGGAGAGTTGAGTTTCTCAATGGTAATAACGGAAACTGAAAGTGAAATATCCGGAAGAGGTATTACACGTGGAACCAGAGCAATCTACCTCGGTGAACGAAATAAAGGGTTCGTTTCGATATTCCTATCACCAGAGGAAGGTCGGAGCGTACAACCGTCGAAACTTCGGGAATATGATAACAAAGATAAGGACAAAAGTTCGAACAATGTCAATAATGTAAAAAGACAAGAACAGTAAAAATAAAATAAAAAAAATATCCAGCCTTTAACAATAAGGAAGTATGCCTGACTGTCAGCATCAGTTGCAAGTTACGTATCGGGGCCAACTTTATGAATAATTTGCGTTAACAAAAACTGGGTTGAGAAGATAGAGATGATGGAAAGCGTTACATGGACAACTGAAGGCGCATAGAAATAGCAAAAATGGACGTTCAATCGGGTAGCAAAAAAAATTGAGGTATTAGAAAATGTTCTTAGAAATAAATTAATGTCCTGCTCTCTCCAGGTATTTCTAGCAATTAAAGAATAAGGGGATCTCACCATCAATGAACTGGGAAATTCTGTCTAGAGTTAAGGCTTATAACGGTAAAGGAAATAAATTGAATTTATTTTCACTTGAAAAACTGGTTATCTTAAAGCACTTGAATAATACTGGCTTGTTAAACAAGCAGGATGAATTGATGGTCACATGCAGCCTTGAAAACAGATATCTGCTTAAGTACGTTGATCCAGATTATTTTTTGACTTTTAATGTAAATTACTATTTATTTATTTTGAATATAAATTTCTTTTTAATAAGGACAAATTATCTCCATTTAGTTAAAAACTTAAAAAAAAAAAATTAAAAATCTTTAAAAAAATATTCACCACTCAAAAACATAATTTTTAATTTTCTTTTTTACATACATATATAAATCCCGCTTATTTTAATTGAGAAATATAATTTTAAGATTAAAACTCTGTAATCCCAACATGATATATAACTGCGCAAACATTAGGATAACTAGATATATTACAATTCAAATTCTGTGACCGTTAGTTCATATTCAGCACCTGAGGATTGCGTTGTCCGTGAGGCACGGAGTCGTGGTGTCAATGAGGGATATATATATATATATATATATATATATATATATATATATATATATATATATATATATATATATGTGTGTGTGTGTGTGTGTGTTACCAACAAAATCAAAAATTACCTTATATGGGAAAAGATCTATTTCAACTAACGAGAAATGCGTCAATCTTATTTAACCACCGTGTACAGACAGTCCATACACTAGGCTTGAATGAGACAGGCGTATTCGCGTTGGTTGAAATAGATCTATTCCCATACGAGGAAATTTTGGATTGTGTTGTGTAATTTATATGTTCTGTTATAATAAATATATTGAGCCCTTTTTGTTGATCAGTTTTAATATTTAATATTATTAGGATCCACTTAGATTATACAACAACGAATTTCTTACCTATACTATACTATACTATATATATATATATATATATATATATATATATATATATATATATATATATATATATATATATAAGTGAACATAGAAGTCAACAGTTAGAGGCGACAGTCGGTTTCATTCTAGATACAATCGTCAGGCCTGACGATTGCATCTACCATGAAACAGACTGTCGCCTCTAAATGTTGACTTCTATGTTCACATTTATATTTACACACGCATCTATCTCTGATATTAAGCACTTTATCCCATAAATATAGCACATCTTAAGACTATATTTCTTCATATATATATATATATATATATATATATATATATATATATGTATATTGGGACTAGAAACTTAAAGTTGCCTAACGCCTTTTTGTCAAAATCGACAAACCGAAAGATGTCACCGATCGAGCCAAGCCGAATATTTGTGAAAGATGCGCCCTCCGGAATTTGCGTTTATAAAGCACTATTCAGTTGGACTCCATCAGTGAAAACGTTCGTGGCCAACTTAGTCTAAAGCACGTCAGGTCTAACGACGCGTTCTTCTACTAGCATGGACGCAGGTTCGAGCCATGCCGGATAGCACTTAGTTTTCCTGAATAAGATTTATCGAATATTCAGGCCGGTAGACGAAAATAAATAAATATACTGTTTGATAATTAAAAGGAAACTTCGGCTCAAATACGGGTATCCACTAAAATAATGCTTAAAGTGTTAACAGAATTTATATTATTATAAATCTTCACATTTTATTAATCATTAGTATAATTTGCAATAAGCAACAAATATAGGAGACACATTATCCTATTGCTTCATTCTTACATTGACTAAACTGAAGATAATGCATTTTTAACTGTATAAAATCTGTTTAGGTCTTCGTAAAAAGCAGGACTCTACAATGGAAATTCTCCTAAACACTAGTGTAGCCTGACAGAGAATAATTACTTTAAAATCATATTTTTATGCTTTGATATGTTATATAGACTATAAATTGCTTCATGAGATCGGAGCATTGAAATTGGTTTGAGTTCTGTAGATTCACAGCATTTTGCGATTTTTATCGTTTTAAGTGCGTAGCTATGCCAGTCAGGATATTTCAACCTAATATGTAGTCAACTGATGTCATGAACGAACGCCATATTTAACTGTTTCAGTAAACACAGACGCTCTCTGTAGAATACCGGATATTAAAACCCGATTACAAATTTGATTGTCGCATTCGGAATGTGATTTGTCTTCCTGTTTCTACCCACTGCCTGGGCAGGTAACAAAATGGAAAATCGAATCAAAGGTAATCAAAAACTGTCATATTGACTGACAAACAATTTTACATTCTCATTATCAAAGACAGAACGTTTAAAGGTATAAGCTCTTTTACTTGTCGACTTTCTTCGCAAACATTTTCAACTTATAGAAGACAAAGCATAAACGTTGATCCCACGTGCAATGACATAGTTCTTTAAGACTAACTTTATCATATGAAAGATTGCACAGACGTTCTAAGTTTAGTTTAATTCTGATGCAAAGTCACTAATGAGGGTCAAGCATGTAGTGCCTAATCTTGATGAATATATGAGTGTATGGTGAACACTTCTTGGTTCAAAAAGGAAGGGATAACAAAAGACATTCCTAATGTTTTGTCGTTAGGTGAAATTTGGTGAAGATACTTACATCTGATAGATTTTACGACGTTTAATTTCCTACTGCGGTTTTATAGGAGTGTGTGGATAGATTGGAGGTTCTCAGAAATTGTGAAAAATGTTTCTAAAATAAAAATTTAATTTCTAATACTTCGCCAAATTTCGAACGTGTTGAAAATTTTCAGCAACGCCTGGGAGGTTTTTAGTTTTTAGAACTTAGTAATGAAAAGCCGACATAATCAAAAAATCGATTTTCATACAGATTAGCATATCTAAAATGATTCACGCAAAATCCAATATAATAATTATGTTGTCTATGAATTCTCGTGCTCCCTGGGAGATTACATCTCTAACACTAATAACCAAAAAACAACATTAGATATTTTCATTGGGCCCACATGCCTCACAGTCTTTCACTGATTGATCTGTCACCTGTCGAAAATCAGCGCATTATGAATGACCTAAGTACAACATGAGAAAATACTGCTAGATAACACAAAAAATAACACCAAATGCGATGAAAGATTTAAAACGCTAGAATCAATTATTATACAAAGGAAACAGACCACGGGAAATAAAATATCGTTCACCACGTGAGAATCTATCTTTAAATTGTATATGATACGAGCATCATGGTCCGGCGTTGCCCGGGCTTGATTTAAAAAGCGTACGACTCATACAGCAATCGCTATCACTTGACTTTAAATATTTTTGCCCTTCCTTGCCTTTAAAGGAGTGCCCTTTGCCGTGCTGATGTTGCTACATGCCTTACTTCTTGCCTATCTCACACTGCGATTTTTTTATAAGCTCTATACTAAACATTAAATCTGTTACGTAAAAAGAACTAAAACAAATTAACACAAAACGATCAGCTTTAAAAAAGGACTCGTAACTGGAAAAACCGAATGAAAAAAGAATGTAAACAACAAATATACTTTTTCACACCCAACCCAGTTCTGCGGAATCAGAATCAACGTTGACTTTAAGCAATCGAATGAGCCAATTGGAGTAAAGTGTCATGCAGCTTTAAATTTTTTCCACTTGTAACGATTATCGATTATTTTTGCATGCTAGCATGCTAGTTAACATTCGTGTCAGTCAGCTGTTGGCTGTCACGCTGGCCAATAGAATCTTCCTGCCTATTCGTGGCAGCTCTCACTCTGGCCAGTAGAAAATGGCCGCAAACTACATGAAAACTGCCGTAGAAGCATGAAAAAATCGATTATTTCCACTATCAATGGGAGTTGGGAAATACAAAGTCGGTCTATTCCTTTTTGCTAATTTGGAGCATGTGCATGTAAATTTTGGTGCAAATCCGTCGAAAATTGCGGCCGTGCTTTCGTTACACACACACACACACACACACACACACACACACACACACACACACACACATCCTGCCTTTTATAGATAGAGATAATTAATGTGCGCACATATATTATTAGTATTATAATAAAATAAATTAAAAATGTAAAAATAAAAATGTAATAAAAAAATAGATAAATGGCATTGTTTTTTGTGCCCAATTACAATTATACATAACGTCACACTAGACCATCACAAAGATCCAGCTTCCCAAAGAATACCATGATGCAGACTACTACATAAGCACCATATCATTTCTGGGTAATTAATGTGAAAGTCGAAAATACTTGAAAAAACAAAATATAAATAAATAAAAAAAATAAAATAAGACAAAATAAAATAAATAAATCGTATTTTTATTGAGCGTCGTTAGACAGGATATCACGCTAAACGATTACAAACGAATACCAGGATGCAGACAAAGGGATTCAGTCACCACATCGGTTCTTGATAATGACTGCGAAAGTCGAAAGTACTTTAACATTAGAGCGCAATATTTAACACCTTATAAGAAAATTCGAAAATACAATAAAAATTAAACAGACATAACCATATATATATATATATATATATATATATATATATCGAAGTATAGGACTGTTGTATATGGAAAAAATTACAATAACTAACAAATACTATTCTGAAAAGTGTGCTCAATACAAAGGAGAGCAAATATAATTATTTATTCGAAAAATATAACATAAATATGTTATAAAATTACTACAAAAATAACCATTTTGTTTCAACACTTCTGGTGTCTTATCAAGTGATGGTGTTGTATGCAGAATAAAGGGTTTTAAAAGGTTCAAAACAATCAAACAACCCTCGCTAGGGGAAACGCTGTTCCATAAGCTGGAATGACCAATCAAAATACAAGTATATGAGAATTCAAAAAACTTGACAACGAACTTTGGTTATAATAATTATTTAATGCTTCAATGTTAGGGTTACACTAAAATAGAATTCATTCTAACTAACAAATATAGAATTATACTATAAAATTCAAAATTATTAATTTTAAATTTAATCTATATTAAGTTTAAAATTATAAATTATTCAAAGAAGAAACTGAGGAAAAATATATTTGTTTTCTATTTATTTTGCTTTTATTTAAATTAAGATGGAATTAACGTTAACATTGAATGCTGCTCTGAACCCCTTTACAACTTAGGAGCATTTAAAGTGAAGATATGGGCAATGGAGGATGAAATCATGCAAAAGACAATACATACACAATCAGATTACAATACACAAACACGCATTTATATTTAGATATTATAAGCACGCCCATAATCGACAAGACACGAAATATGTCCACGACCCTTAAAAAGCGACAACTTTTACATACAATGAAAGGCACATATAAGCGATTATACACACATACATTTATAAAGACACACACATATACCCACCAAGAAATATTCAAATTTGAAAGTGTTAGTAAACGAATTCTGACATACTATTAAAATATAACTTATACGGGCAAATATATATAGATAAAGATGGTCGAATAGATTAAGATTAATACGGGTAGAATATAAAAACAAATATTCGTCTATGAACAATGTAAGGAAAAAAGACACTAAATTATACAGAAATGGGTAGAAAAATAAATATATACACATAAAAATAACACCATATGATATATATAAAAAAACAACTCCTAGACACATAAATATATATAAATATCTCATATATACTTATATACGTATTAGTGATTTCGGATATTCTATCAGACATTATAAAGGATTACCTTTTATTAAAGAAGACTGAAAATGTACTGCGATTAAGCGTTTGTTTTTTCTTTTGTTCATATAAGTGTTGTTTTTTCTGGACGTGTGTAAAATGGTTCAGTTTTTTAATATAACCAAGCGCTCTCGGCTATTGTAATAGCTATTGTCAACAAAGTTTCCTCTTTTGCATATATATATATATATATAACCGAATATGTATATTTATATATATGTGCATCTATAATAACGGTTTTTTTGTTTACTTTACAAATACGGTCACTAGGTTTTGATCGTGTCCATAGCTGATATTATTCAGTGAGAGCATTTATATTTTATTAGTAATTCTACCATAATTTTAGCTCTTTTTTACGTGTTTGAGAAAAATATAGTCGTATTTTTTACGAGTAAGTTATTGACAGTGTTTCATAGGATTCCGTTTGTGTTTAAATTGATCCTAACTGAGCTATGCCCAGAGAGATGTAACATCCTCTTGATAGGCATTTAGTGGTATGTCCGACACAATTATTCGTGAATCAAACTATAAAATCAAACTGGTACTCCACCTGCTATTTCTGACTTTCAGGTCTTTACATAAAAATTCTTTCGCGTATTTTGAGTATTTACGATTGGAGTCACTGTGGAGTAATGGATAACGTCTGGGATTGAGGAATCGGAGAGCCGAGTTCGAATTCCAGTCGAATCCATTACATTCACTTACGTGCTGATACCCTGTGGAAAGGTATGAATCTTCGTCTTCCCCTCCCCTACCTATGGGAATATAGCAGGACAGACGAGTTTCTATAGGCTTGGATGGCAACTCGTCTACTGTGGAAAGAAATGGCAACCTACTGCGAGAAAAAATCTGCCTCGTCAATCATGTATCAAAAGATACATAATTGCCTAAGCATGTATCACGCATGGAAGTGACTACTGCATATTAGTTGTTAACAATCTATTGTCTGCTAAAATGTTCTTCATAGTTCTCGGTAATGACCGTAAGGGAATAGAAATGTAAACTTTGGACAGTTTACCCACACTTTTGTAACAATATCGAAAAATATACTCGAATACTTGAAAAATACAAGAAAATAATTTGACAATTTTGCCGAAATTAATTCACACACACAGACACACACACGTGTAACTGTACATATATATATATATATATATATATATATATATATATATATATATATATATATATGCAGAAATATAGTTATAAGGTGTGCTATATTTATGAGATAAAGTGCGTAATATCAGAGATAGAGCGTATGTAAATATAAAAGTGAACATTGCAATCAGCATTCAGAGGCGACAGGCTGTTTCATGAATGTTGACTTCAATGTTCACTCACATATATATATATATATGTATATATATATATATATATATTTACATATAAATATATATACATATAAATATATATATATATATATATATATATATATAGATAGATAGATAGATAGATAGATAGATAGATAGATAGATAGATAGATGGAGAGAGAGAGGAAGAGGGAAGAATAAAGTTTGAGTGTGATAGAGCAAGTGGTTTGTATTCTTTTTCTTAAAAGTGTTAGCATATACGAGATTAGCGATAGAATTTTATTAATCCGATTAACACTTGTATTATTAGCGGGCAATTCTAGACTAGCGGTTATCATTTTTTTTTTGGTTGCATTCTTATATGCACTGCATTCTTGGGAATTGATCAAAAGGCCAGTTCTCCCGAACAATCATCAAAGATCACAGCGGATAATAAGTCCTGGCCCAGACTCCATGGCGACATCTCTCGATTGAGGTCTCCGTGCTTCTCATTTTCCATCGGAGACATCTATAAAAATGTTCCTGTTGAATACTTTAGGCAGACTTAACGGTCCGAGGGGTGAAGAAACAACCGTACCAGAGTTGATCCCTTGACGTGTTCTTTCTCTTGGAAAAAATCCAGTTAGCATGTCTAAGTTAGAATCAGAGATAATTAGTCTACCGACTAATATTATATTCCACGGATTTAATCTATCTCTCTTTCTCTCTCTCTCTCTCTCTCACACACACACACACACACACACACACACTGATACATATATAAATGTATATTGGCGTCTGTGTATTTTCATGTGTATGTGTGTATATGTATGTATCTATCTATATATATATATATATATATATATATATATATATATATATATATATATATATATATACATATGTATGTATGTATATATTCTGTAAAAAGTCGGTGGAATGTTTAGCAGAATCAAAAATAGAAAATCAACGTAATGCATATAAACACGGTCTCTCTCTCTCTCTTTCTCTCTCTCTCTCTCTCTCTCTCTATATATATATATATATATATATATATGAAGAAATATAGTCTTAAAATGTGCTATATTTATGGGATAAAGTGCTCAATATCAGAGATAGAGCGTGTGTAAATATAAAAGTGAACATAGAAGTCAGCACTTAGAGACGACAGTCTGTTTCCTGCTAGTGCAATCGTCAGGCAATTAGTTGCCTGACGATTGCACTAGCATGAAACAATTAGTTGTCTGACGATTGCACTAGCATGAAACAAACTGTCGACTCTAAGTGCTGACTTCTATGTTCACTTTCATATATATATATATATATATATATATATATATATATATATATATATATATATATATATACGTACCTCTATGAGATCGCTAAAAATGAGCATAGCATGATGAAAAAAACAGTAACCTCGACGGAAACAAAATTTTATCGTGTAAATGTTTATGTTATTATTAGATGACAGACCAAACTATTTTTAAATTATTTTTTGAAAACAATTTTTCTTCTATTTAGAACATTCTAAATTTTCATTAAAAAAACCTTGTTTCTTTTTGTATCACCGGAACTAGTAAATAATATAAATTTTTAGCACGTTTTTTTTTCTTTGACAGACATAAATTTGGAAAATTTTGCAAAAATAAAAATAATTGTCGAATATTAATGAAATTAAAAAACTATTCCCAAATGATGGAAATTATTATAAATATGTTTTCTGTTCTTAAAGTCATGGCAATTTTTTTTATATATTTACTACCACCCACATAACTACTTTTATGAAAACTTTAGAAATTCCACATTGTTCAGTTTAGTGATTGTATTAGTTAAAAGCACAAGGCATTGAGGACAGCAAATCATATTTTTTAATTGGTTCCCCCCTCAGCTCTTAATTGTAACATACAAAACTCAATAAAAAAAAGTTATCATTTAAATTCAAATGCTTATATCTGCTTTATTTGTTTTTATGAATATGGACAATATTTTCTGAACGCAAAACCCATTTTCTGTGAAAGATGAATTTTCAATACAATTATTTGTTATTTCTTTAACTATTTTATGATTTTACATTTAAGCTGTTAATATATTATAAAATTAGTTGAAAGACACATTCAATTTCGTAAATGGCATTATGAGATAGATAATTTTTTACAGGATTGTAAAATTGCATCACTCTACCCTTCAGAAGAACCTCACTAATTATGTAATGCAATGTTGTGTTTATAAACGGCTGTAATTAAAAAAGTACGGAAGACCAGCAAGAATACAATTAAGTCGCGTTATTTAAATTAAGCATTGTTAACCGCTGTTAGGGTTTTTATTTTTGCGAAATACTTGTGGAGAAATAAAATTGATTTTTAAATTTCAACTGAGAAGGGTACCTACAAGTATTAGTATCGTCTTATGAAATTCATATGATCTTATTTTTATATTAATCTCAGTTATTATATTTTTCTATAAATGAAATATCAAAATTAATAATAAAATGAATGGAAATACAAATAACACAGTAAAATGTAATAAATGTACATAAAATTATAGTATTTTATGTACATTTCTGATAAATTTCATAAGAAAGGTACCTATAAATTAATTAGATACCTTTCTTATGAAATTTAATCTCATTCGTAACAGGTTTATTTTAATTTTTTATAATATATTTTCCATACAGCATCGTAAACGTAAAGGTGAAAGCTAAGTACAAAAAAGAAAAACGAAAGAACGCTGAAAGTTTTCTTCAAAAATAACGAGATAAATAATTTGTTCATTTAAATCGAAATAATTATATCATTTCTGTCCTCCCGTGTGCTAACTTTTCCTCACGTAAGCTGTCAATACGTGATGAAATGATCACTCATCACCTATCAAGTGACGCGGAATGTTAATACCTGCTTTTTAAAGTACTTCTTTTCGGCGCAGAAACTAAGTAATGCTTGTATCAAAATAATTTAAATAAACATTTTAATTCCTAATTTTCTTAAAATAATTTTGAAAAAATTATAACTGATCTCTAAAACTTTGAAACTGAGATTTTCATTTTTTTTATAAAATGGAAAAAAATGGTTGCCATGATTGATTATGTCAGTTTTGCTGACTAAAAAAAAAAAATTAGCGAAAATTTCGGACGTGCTAGGAAAGATTAAAATTTAAAAAAAATACCCGAAAATACTTTGATTTTTCCTCTTAATAATAACAAACATTTAGACGATAAATCTTTGTTAAAAATAATACACAAATAGCAATATATATATATATATATATATATATATATATATATATATATATATATACACGAGGATTAATATATATATATATATTAATCCTCGCGTATTCTCTGATCGACTTCTTAATGTTGAGTTTAAATTCGTTAAGGAAGGCGCCATAGTTTTGTTCTTTTATTTTTTTTATTTTATTAGGTACTTTCAGTTTCATTCAAGATCATCTTCAGGGTTGATTTGCTAAGTTAAAAAAATAATGTAACTGACGGTTGTAATTTTTTTGTAAATGCGCATGAAACGCGCTCTGTTATAAGTATTTTAAACACGCATAAACGCACGCTGTTTTAATTAACTTGAAATTAACTGTTAAAGCTTTGATGTTTTGTTTATTTTGTTTTCTTTCCACGTTTTTCATATCAATATCTGTGTATGAAAGAGACAGTCACCGTTGGGTGTTGACTTCAATGTTAATTTATACACATAAACACACACACAGAAACACACACACACACACACACACACAGAAACACACACGCACACACACACGCACACACACATATTTCGCCAGAGAAACCTTAGGTTCTCTTTGACGTCTTTAGATTGGCTAAAAGAAGAAAGACAAATCTGAGGATAAGTTGGTTGTATAATAATTTCTACATACATTACAAAATCAAACACATAATCCTACCTACCGACTTCAGAACAGCCACCATTACAATACCTGTCCAACCTTAACAGAACATTCATTAATACAACGTCTAAAACAATAAAAAATATAGTTAATATCAAACGAGATAGCAACAACAGCGGAACAGAGATCAGAGATCAGAGGAAGATGCATACAAACAGGCTGTACAAAATGCCAATTGGTGTACATTGGCGAAAAATCCAGAAGCCTCATTAAAAAAATAATTATATGAACCCCGCAGAGATATTATGCACAACAACAATCTAAACGCAGTGGTAGTTTACCGTAATACATTTGACCGTAGTTTTGATTTTAAAAACGCAAGTCTGATCAAGTGTGGACAGACTTCACTGAAGAAGAAAATCAATTGAGTTTGCGCTAATCTTGCAGTTCTCAGCAGTGAATCAAAACCGTGGTCATACGTTATTTCGACGATTATCTCAAAAACATTATTAGCACAAGACGGGTTACAAATTGGCCGAAAGAAAGACAGGGACCTTCTTGTAGACGGTCGATTTAAAAAATTTACACACGTCAACGGCACTAGTATGTACGTATATGTGCCTATGTATATATGTGCATGGCTATGTGCATGTGTTTCTCTGAGAAATGAAGTATATGTAAGCAAACAAATGAGGAATCCAAATGCGACCGACATTATCAGTGAAAAATCAGCGCCTCCCACACACTATATAAAAGGCCCTTATATATATATATATATATATATATATATATATATATATATATATATATATATATATATTTGTGTATTTAGGCAGCAATCCTACTTTCATGCAGATTTCATTGAATGCGACAGACAAGGTGCTTTTATTTACTTGTTTATACAATTTCTCATGCGCTCTAATATTTCTTTTCCTTTTCGGATGATAAATTATATAAAAAATGTCCGAATGTTCTTTTATCCGAGCGCTTTCGGCTATACATTTAGCCATTTTCAAGGATTAAATATTTTAATTGTTAACCAAGAAATAGTTTTTTGTATATATGTTTTATAAAATATTTTCCTTGTTAAAACCAAGGTTAAGATAATGTGTTCATGTTCAAATTTCATATTATTAAGGGTTGTTTTGTTTTTGTTTTTATTAATAAGGCTTCCATTATTTTTATCCTTTTGTTGCATGTAGATGAGGCTATTATGTTAGTGTTGTCAGCTGGAAAAAAACTTAATGTTTTTTCTTCAGACTTTTTCAAGGCAAAAATGAAAGCGATGTGTTTTTTGTTGTTATAGTTACATTACAAAATGAAAATTTAATAAAATACAGAGACTATTATTTTCATTATTCGGACTATTCTCCTCATCTTTGACGCCATATTTATTACAAGGACACATGACACAGTGGATAAAAGCGTTAGTTAGATCCAGTGACAGGACCAAAAGAGTGTGAGTAAATACCCGCTCAAGACAGTGGAGAACTTTCAGAGGGCAATTAACAGGAGATAACTGATAACAGACCTCCATTAAACATTGCACGTGGAAATCGAACAGTCTACGAGTGAGCGAAATACAGGCTTTAGTTCGACATTCCAACCACCTGAATAAGGCTGGAGGGTACAACAGACAAAACGTTGTAATAAATATGACGACAAAGATGAGGACAATAGTCCGAATAATCTACAAAATGTACATAATACCTAATCCCAGAAATATAGACAGATACAGAGACCCTTCTGCGTAATCCTTTTTCTGGTTAATTTCTCCGGACTTGTCAATAAAAATATATACTTGCATTGAAAGGTCCAGAAAAATTGAGTAAATTATATATATATATATATATATATATATAACCGAATATGTATATTTATATATATGTGCATCTATAATAACGGTTTTTTTGTTTACTTTACAAATACGGTCAGTAGGTTTTGATCGTGTCCATAGTTGGATCGTAGAGACAACTACTGCATCGAAGTAACTGTTAAGATTTATGGCTTCTCAAGACACCCTGCCGGAGCCCAACCCTCTCTAGTTTGTTTTCTTTCTCCTAGACTATTCGCCAAACAAGGCTATACGGCCAGTCTGTACTGTTATTTTCACATGGCCATGGAGCGAAGAGATGGATTCTTAACTTTCCCAATGCCAACAGCCCATAAGTGAAAGTAATTACTTCGACTGGAATGCGAATCCGAGCCGCTAGCGAATACCCTACCGCGCCTCCACTTTCTCTGTTAATATTTATAAATACATGCGTATATCTATCTATCTATCTATCTATCTATCTATCTATCTATCTATCTATCTATCTGTACACGTTGACTGTTTTTAATGTTTAATGAGGCTGTGTCTGGTTGATTATTGTTATTGATTAGTGATTGTCATACTCACTGTGACCAGTCCCAAAATAAAACTACTTAACTCAGCGTAAGGAAATGGTTAACGCGGCTTGTCTATGACTACTGTATATTGAATCCGACACGCACTGAGTGACCCATATTTTATGTGACATTTAATATGACAATATATATTGACAGGCCATGAAATTATTAAACTTACTCTTCATGATAGAATTGATAGTGAGGCTAGTCTATTTGACCATTACCCGTGGGTAGTGTGTTCGATCCTTGCAGAATGTCCCATACAAAATAGATACTGAATAAGCCATCATGGATATATATTTTTTTACAGTGGAGGTAGCGTTATGATCCTTGTTGCTGTTCTTACAATATTTCAGTCTATGGAATGAGACAACTTTTTAAAAATAACACTAAATTTGGGAACTTTAATCTGACTGTACATAATGGAATTAACCCAACACGTGCTAATATGTCGTAAAAGCAACCAGCCTATCTTTATTGTCTCTCGCGTCATTGGCCAATTATAAGTATTCATTTTCCTGGGTATGACAATAAACTACACCCAGCAGCAAGGCCACTGATCGGGGACCACCTCTTAATTGTTGTTGTTCCCAGGTTCACCCTGACACGGGGTCGTAGCATCTGTTAATGTGGCAACTATAGGGAAATATTCAACACTAAACACACCCTCAAAAAACCACTATGAAAGTATAAAAATACATTTTTATAGTAAAAATACCAGCAATACCAATTTTATAGAAAAATAACCAACAATACCTATTTATAGTAAAAACAATATATATTTACATATTTATAGCAAAATGACCAGCAATATACGTTATCTGTATTTAAAGGCCTATAATTGCGTTCCAAATATATTTAGATGGAACCAACAAATTGTGTTCAAATTATTTACATTTCGTCATTGAATAACCCATAGAGATGTTGATATACCGCCAAAACAAAACCATTCAAACAATATCATTATTCCTATTATTTAAATCACTATTGAGTTACGCGAATAAATGTATTGTTAATGTGTAAAATAATTTACATGAGATTAATAATTTGAAATGTTCGATGTTTTTCACCGGATTCACATGTTTTTCATTATGAGCCAGTTTAATGAGACGAAATGTAATTCTGTAATTAAAAATTGTCATTAATTAACCTGCGCAAAGTTTACAAAAGACAAATATTTTGCACAAATATTTGATGACTGTGATTGCAATGAGGAAAAAGCTATAAAACAAACCTGCTACAATACACCTCGCCGGAACGATGTTATTCAATATGGCCCCTAGGTTTTTTAAATTCATAAATTTTTGGTGTTCTTCAGAAGAATAAATCCAGTGATAGATTAGTTTTGTGGAAGCATCATTTTATTCAACCAATGTGGTTTTTGTTTCTAATTTTCCCTTTCCCTGTATCTAATTAATCTCATAAATATTGTATCTAATTAATCCCTTTAAATTCTGTATCTAATTAATCTCTTAAATATTGTATCTAATTAATCCATTAAAGATTTGTATCTAATTAATCCCTTTAAATTTCCATAGAAAATTAATTCCCTTGTCTTCCTTCTCATTATATATCTGTTTCTGTCTTACTTAAAATATAAATCTTACTCATTGGTTTTGTCGGAGTTAGCTCCTCCTCAGTTCCTTAATCCTTCAACAGGGGTCTTTCTCCCCTGGTTATAAATATTGGCTGACCCTTCTCTCTCTCTCTCTCTCTCTCTCTCTCTCTCTTTCGACTCAGGCCTTGGGCCGCTACCTCACACGGAGACGAGGTAAAATCGTTCTTTTTCCACTTACAGCAATATGTGACCTCACAGATACAGCGTTACCCAAATTCTGAGAATGCGCTAAGAAAAATACACGTACGTACGAACACTCAACACATCACACACACGCATAACTTCTCCATTCAAACACTATGTAACTTTTCATGTCTTTGTATATATTTATCTATATATATTGGTTTACCCATAATATATATTTGTTTACCCATGTATATCGGTCTTGTTTGTCTTCTTTGTACTTAATGTCCGACATCCTCATATAGCTGGACCCGCCAGCAGGAAAGTTTAACCTTCTGATATCTCTTCATATCTTCACACCACGGTCCGCTACAGTTTGATCCGGACACGAGTCGAATTGAATTCAGGTTTTTTTAACATGGTCGCCATGTAAAGAAACACTTTGGAGACTATCACATATGTGATAATAATATCTGCGTTGAGTACACAGACTGTTGAAATATCTATGTCCATCATTAGAACGAATGTCTGTGTGTAGGTGAGAAAATCCATGATATTTCGATGTTAGTCGCCGGCGGAACATAAGACTAAAAACCCAATCATTTCTCCAACGTGTCTCTATTATTGCTGCATTATATTAATGTTTCATGAGTAAATGTTGGAATATCTAAAAATATATGACATAACGGGGAAGCTAAAACCAAGTTCTTGTGTTTCAAATAATAAACACTTAAAAAAAATAAATAAACAACTATCGCTGTTCATTTAATTTAAAAGTTGTTTTTTGTTGTTTATTTTCTGTAAGCAATCTAATTGTTCAACCCTGTTACACATACGGGAATAAAGGGAAATATATTCTACGTGTGTTGAAATTAATATTGAAGTCGATATTCCATTGGATCTATTTGCTGTTGTATTTCTTAATACGAAGCAAAAAAAACTATCATCTAGTTACAGACTTTATACCAGGATACGACGATTATACTTCCAGATAAACTGCCGTCATCTACGTTAAGCAATTCTCTTCAAATTGATCTACTCGTTTTTAATCGGTTTGACCGCGCGTGAGCAAATCAGCAGCCTCGTTAAACTAGTCTCTGTGAAATTCAGATTTATGGGATATTTTTTACTTTTCCTCGCCTAATAATATGGAGTTTTATCATACATGGACATTTCTTCGTTCTGAAAGCGTTTGCAATTTTCTTGAACCATTTGCTATTCAACAAAGAAAGATATGTTTAAAGTATTATATTACACCGTCTGAACCTCTGCACTGTCGACGAAATTACCCCCTTTCATTCAAGGTTAAAATAGATCACCTTAACCATCTATCTCATCCAGTAGTGGCTGTTTTAGACAGTAACCACACAGGGTGTGCCCCATCCGTCTTAACCCCTGGAATTAACACCACATTCATCGGTAGAAAGAACTGAAAATTTATATATTATATTACTCAGTTGAGATTATTAAATACAGGTGGGGATAAGGATACCTGTTTTCAAACACCATCAGATAGAAAAAAAATCTGAAAACGCCAGACATGTTCTTAAAAAGCTTCGTTAGATATTGATTATCATGCGGATGTCATTGATGGCATCCATCCGTAAATATCGAAATTATCATCTGTACACCATATTTCTCTCAGAGCAATGATCAATCTTGGTTTCAAGCGAAATAAACCCTTTAGGGATCAAAGAAGATAATCCTTCAGAGAACATTGTCGACGTGCATTACAAAATCACAAAGTGATTTACGAAATTAGAAAAGCAACTTGAACACTTCTAACATCAACAGCAATAACAGTCTGTAGAATATGTAAAGCTTGGGAGACTAGAGATGGATTTATACCTTTCCGAAATGCATTTGCCTTTAAAGGAATGTAACGACTTTCACTGGAATTTGAACTCGGCTCTCCGAATTCACATTCCAAGAATCCTATCCATCACACCATCCTCATTATAATAGGCCTGACATGATATTAATTAAGAGAATGCAAGTTTAATTAAAACAGAAAATAATTTCAGAATTACGGTAAATTTGCGTCCCGTATTATACAAAATGTCGCCTTTTCTCTGAAAACTGCTTTTGATAGAAATTGGCTTAATTAAAACAAACTGCGACAAATATAAATGTATAGACGTAAAAATTGATAAAACGTTGAACAAGATAAGCTTTTTATTTCTTCTTTTTAAAAAAAATCTTTTCACCGCTAAGCAAGGCGGTAATGTCAATATGATTTAGCGTGGGCTACAGGGAGTGAAAAAGAATGAGAAGACTTCAGTGAATAAAAGTACAATAAAGGAACAGGAATGAGAAATACAGAAGATGGCGATTGACGTTGCTTTTAATTTTTTGAAGATTGTATGCGACAGGGAAGCAAGGAGTCGGAAGGGAGTTCCACAGTAGTAAAATGCATAAAAGAAACTAACAGAAGGCGGAATCTAGCTAGTTCAACATGTAGAGGTTCAAGATTTAAATCTAATGTTAAACCTGTTTTTTTTTTAAATTTTGATGTAAACTGGAAGTGACATTTGATTAAATTTGTCTTTGCTTTTTATACTAATAATCTATGTTATAAAACAAAAATGAAAAGCGACTCTTAATAAGTTTTCATTTTGTAATTCACTTATATTTTGTATGATGTATAAAATAGTATATGCTATTTTCGTAGATAAATATAGTGTTCGTGGAACATTAGTATCATAACCTCTTCAAGTATTGGCTTAGTTTTTATCTATCCTCCATATTCTCAGACTATTCATTTCCTGCTTATTTCTCTTAAAGTCCATAAGCCATTTAGTAACATTCTAACGTGAGTGGCTCTTGGGCCTTATATTGGGTTAATAATTGTATAAATATATTTTATTTGCATGGAACATAATATTCTTGGGCCTACGACCATATCACGATGCAACACAGGTTCCCGTGTGATCCTCGTGCGAGCCTGGGCGCTACCTAGATGAGTTACTGCTTGGGGATATTAGGTGCGGTAAGCCCGGATGTGCGGATAGTGTAATTTGATAATGGCTGAGATTTTTAATTGGAGAGCCGAGTTTCAATTCCAGTTGCGTTTTTTATATTCAATTAAGTACAAATCCCCATGTGAAAGATATGACTACTTTTTCTCCACCAGCGCTGGGTTTAATTGCAAAACTATTTGAAAACGAAATAAGACTATTTGAACATTAAATTATTTATTATATAATGTAGTTGTAAAGAAAAGAAAAAGAAAAAAAAAACTGTCAGCTTATAGTAGCAACAAACGTCTGCAATAGATTTCTTCTGTCTCTCGACCGTAACATTTGTAGCCAAATCACTGTAAAAGTCCAACAGACAACGTAGAAATGATAAAATAGGGTCACACATCCAACCTTCACTTCTCACCAGCAAAAACGCGTGTTAATCCACCAAGCTCAGAAATTCTAATCCCGACATAAGCGAAAAACAACGGCTTTTGTTCACCGAGAGATCTTTCTGATTGGTCACGCCATTCAGGGGAGGGAAGAACGTTAGCATAGATTCAAGTCTAAGTAGATTTTTGGTAACTAATTTTTGGTAATTTTTCTTCGGCAGATCGCGCACAAGACGCGAACTCTTTTTCGAGGTAGCTGATTATCGCTTTCGCTACATAGAAAAATAAAACTAAAATGTTATAAAATCTAAAATTATTTTCTGGGTTTAAATAACCTGCAAAGTGTTAATCAGCAGTTGAAAATGAATCAATTTTTTTTACACTCAATATGTAGTTTGTCCTTGTACAAAGAATAGCTAAAATTAATAAATATCCTTAGGTACGTATTTCTAGTTATATACCGAAAATGCATAGTTAGATGATAAGAATTCTACTCAAATATATACAAGTTATATAGATTCAAATACAAAATTCATCAATAATACAGCTTAGCCTGAACGTGCACACTGTATTTATATATGTTTGGCTATACGCATTCAGATATATTTCTACTCTTGTATATTTTCAATCATTACTTTTTTAGATGGACATATGAAACAGTTATCTACATGTGTTGGTGTTATCTGCTTTCAAATTCTCCAATTTGATTATTACTCAGTGTCATTTTGGAGAGCCATTAATAAAATAAAAGCAATGAATTACAGATATCAGTTGACACCTTTAAAAACGTTATCTGTAATTTTTGCGTCAGAAAACAAGCACAAAAGTAAAATTCTTTGAAGTCCTCTTCGTCTGACTGTGATAAGAGAAATTCGACGCTTTTCTGAGCTCTTCACAATTATAGCATTTTATGAAACATAAAACATCAAAAATAATAAATTGTATAACTCGTCTGGACAGCAAAGGAAAGGACACATAGGGGGACACGTGAGATAAGTGTAAGGAATTCACTATAAGTAGGAAATATATTTAAAGGCGAACGGAGAAAGAAAAAAAAAACGAAAACGACAAGTCACCGACATGGATATACAGAGGGTATCTAAATAGAGAAACGTTATCTATTCTAATTGCAGTTCGGGATAAAATAAACAAAATAAATTATTTCAAAATGATAATAAGGAAAACATTTGCTAAAAACATATAAAGAAAACAAAGTCTCCTCTCTCTCTCTCTCTCTCTCTCTCTCTCTCTCTCTTTCTCGAAGAATATAAACCACATCATAAAATGCCAAAAGACTGTAACATTCATTTTTGGGTGGGCGACTTGAACATTTAAATCACGTATGCAAAAATAACATACTGCCTAAGATTAAAATATTGTAATACGCTAAGATTTTGATAGCATAAGGGTTACCCAATCAATAAAGTTGAACCTAGTATTTGTGAACAGCGAATATATTTTTATACTAATGTTCTTCTAATACAGGGTCCAAGAGCCACTCAAGTTAGAGGTTTACTGTGTGGGGTTGTAACGTCTAGCGCTATAATTGAAGTAGTTCAGATTGTAGTGATCGGGAAACATCCTGTAGGAAGTCTGTTCCACAAAAGAGCTATTCTTGGGAAGACATTTTCCAAGTGGGACACGCTTCTTACTAACTGAATACAAAGGGAACAAGGACGATTCATTCTTGTGTAGGTGGTATGGCGAGTCCCAGTTGGAGAGGCCAGCTCCGCTGGGACGAAGGAATGTTGCTCATCAGAGCAGTTTCATTGGAAATAGCAATAGAGTAGTGAGAGGCTTGAGAGGTTTTGTCTGTGGGAAAGATGTTGTCAGGTCGAAAATAATTCATCACCTACACATCTGAGTAGACACTCTTTGGCTATATCAAGACAGGCAACTGAGATCAGTTTCAGTTCAGATATCGTAGCAAGGCTCCATTTCGGTTCTGAGCTGACGCTTGTAGAGATACAGCATAAGAGGTGGAACCACATACTTACTGGAGCGGTACAATGAACCAACCACGTTTCCAGTAACTTTTGCAATAAATCAGACATATGAGTTTCATTTGATGACTTCGGTGAGCATGAGTTCCAATAGATGTTCAAGAGACAGCCGTTCATCATTATAGGTCAAAGTTCAGGGCCTGTTCGGTGATGGGGAAATTTTGCATGTAAATTAGAAATATTTGGAACATCATTTTCCGGATTGTGACCACAGTAATTGATATACTTGGAAACGGGCCAGTAACGCTAACTGTGGAGGTGAGAGTGGAAGAAATTTAAAATTCGTCGTAGATTTGAGACTGACACTGCAAAAGCAGTGTTGATGCCAGCATGGATAATCGAAAAGGTGCTAATGATTTAAGAAAATTCCAGCGATAACCACTAAGTGTCTATTGTGAATATTCAAATGCAGGAATAATAATAATAATAATAATAATAATAATAATAATAATAATAATAATAATAATAATAATAATAATAAAATAATAATAATAAAAATAATGTTACAATTCTATTGGACTACACAATACACACTGACAGAACAATCAAAGCCAACCGTCCAGACATTGTTATTAAAGACCACAAACTAAATAAGTGCCTCCTTATTGATATTGCAGTCCCTGCAGACTCCAATGTATCTTTGAGGATATTCGAAAAGCTGTCAAAATACAAGGACCTTGAAATAGAAATCTCAAAAATGTGGCACATGGGAACATCAACAATCCCTGTTGTAGTTGGAGCCCTTGAACTGGTTGGAAAAGATTCCAGTAGGCTGATTGAAGGGATCCCTTGAAGTACATGCCTCAAAGAGATATAAAAAAATGTTCTGACAAGTACAGCCCACACTTTACGAAGGGTTTTTTCTATGTAATTATTATTTTTATTTTATTTTATCTTTTGCAGTGAAAAGTGTCATGATGGCATTTCTAACCTTAGGTCCCTGGGCGGGACCCGGAAAAAATGTGTGCACGCCAGATATCAAAGAAAATAAAAATAATAATAATAATAAATTCTGTTATCGGAAATAAAAAAAATTGTGTTAACCCGATATGCAGATTCAGTGATAAAAATCAAGAAACATTTGACCATTTTGTATCAGGCTGCACAGTGATAGCAGCAAACTCTGAAACTGGCCAAGATAGGGTGGGCCAACATCTGCACAGGAACAAATACAACTTTTAAGGGCAAGAAACTGGTATGAACATCCTCCATACCTGCTTACAGAGAAAGAACACGTAACAATGTTATGGGGCTTTACAAATGCACAGTTAGAACAATGAAGCTAATCGCCTAGACATTGTGATCAAAAACGCCACAAAAACAGAAGGTATTTCGATGATGACGTGGTCGACCCTGCAGATTTTAATGTATCTTTGAAGATCTTCACAAAATTATTGAAGTCCAATGATCTTGAAGTGGAAATCTAAAAATGTGACACATGAGGACATCAATAATTCCAGTTGTGGATGGTTGCGATAGACGCATTGAAGGTACTGCTGGTAGACCATGCCTTAAAGAAATACAAAAACTTGTACTCACAACTACGGCTAACAAATTACGAAGAGCTTTTTCTGGAAAAGATTTGTGATATTAAAGTTATTTTTTTAATGGAAAATGGCATGTAGCCATTGCTCACAATATGTATCTTGTTTGGACCCGGAA
This sequence comes from Acanthosepion esculentum, assembly GCA_964036315.1. Classification (NCBI taxonomy): domain Eukaryota; kingdom Metazoa; phylum Mollusca; class Cephalopoda; order Sepiida; family Sepiidae; genus Acanthosepion; species Acanthosepion esculentum. The sequence goes on along the minus strand of OZ038484.1, from coordinate 30,829,810 downwards.
AGTAATGTGTATACAACATAAATCAAAAGAAATAATAATAATAATAATAATAATAATAATAATAATAATAATAATAGTAATCTGTATCTATAAAAGGATGTGTTTGTGTTTGTAACGAATGCACGGCCTCAATTTTAGACGGATTTGCACCAAGATTTACAAGCACATGCTCCATGTTAACGGGAAGGCCAAGACCGGCTTGACATTTCCCAACTCCCGTCGATAGTTGAAATAATCGATTTTTTTATGCTTCGACAGCAGTTTTCATGTAGTTTGCGGCCATTTTCTACTGGCCAGAGTGAGAGCCTATAGCTGGCAGCCACGAATAGGCAGTAAGATTCTATTTGACAGCGTGACAGCCAACAGCTGACTGACACGAATGTTAACTAGCATGCTAGCATGCAAAAATAATCGATAGCTGCATTCGTCACATATGGGAAAAATTTAAATCTGCATGGCACTTTACTCCAATTGGCTCATTCGCTTGCTTGAACTCAACGTTGATTCTGATTCCGCAGAACTGGGTTGGGTGTGAAAAAATTTTTGTTGTTAACATTCTTTTTTCATTCGTTTTTTTTTTTCAGTTACGAGTCCTTTTTTAAAGCTGATCGTTTTGTGTTCATTTTGTTTAGTTCTTTTTTAGGAAGAGATTTCATGTTTAGTATAGAGCTTAGAAAAAATTTGCAGTGTGAGATAGGCAAGATGTAAGGCATGTAGCAACATCAGCACGGCAAAGGGCACCCCTTTAAAGGCAAGGAAGGGCAAAATATTTTAAGTCAAGTGACAGCGATTTCTGTATGTCGTACGATTTTTGAGCCATGCCATGCTGCTAGTAATAATAATAATAATTGGTGAAACATTGCTTAATTTAAATGAGAAAATATATACGCACATAAAAGCATACTTTAGAAAGCAACATACTAAATACAGTTTACGTTAATAGTAATTTCGAATTAAACTAAACAATAAATGAAGATATCCATTGAAAATATGTAAAAACAAAGAAACAAATGAGTAACTAAAGATAAATAAAATAAATATAATTATGTAATGGAAAAAAAACTAACTAAAACGTAAGCTAAAAGGAACATGCAGTGTAAGAAAATATGACTGTATTTAAAGAGATTCTTCTTCTATGCATTATCTTCCTTCAGGATATTGACAATCATGGCTCTCCTCAACATCCTATCGCTTGTAGCTCTTAGTGATTTTTTTTTCTTTTTGCTATTTTGTCTAAGCCCTGTTCTGCCATCCATTTACACAACCTATTTAAGTAAGTGATACGTTTTTTTACTGTGTACCTCAGTGTGTCATGCGAGTGTCAGGTGATTTGAATCCTCTTTCTTGATGATGCACGCTAGAAATTTCGGCTCTCTTTTTTCAATTGATTGATTCGTTTTCTACGGCTTATCAACCCTTTGCAAGGTATTTAAATCCGGAAATATTTTAGTCTGAAAGAATGTTCATTTTTGGGATATTTTAATGTTTTAGTGATATGAGCACGTGGACGAGTGGTTCGCATGCTGACCAGGAGACCCAGGTTCGTATCTCACCATTGTCGATTTATCAGGAAGGAGACTTCCTGGTGTTGTGGGACTGGTGAGGTTGATCCCATCGTGAGACACATTTTGAATGTGTCTGAAAACCATACAACGGATTGACCCACGCATTGTGAGGGAAATTGGGTAGACGGCCCGGGGGTGGGGGCAACGATAACGGTGCTAGGTAATTGTGGCTGGAGTTTTTCAAATTGTTCATCACGCTAGATAACACGCTCTTTCCCAGAAACTGTAACTAAGATCTGCTGAACATAGTTGCAGTATAAACCACAGGTGGGCTCTGTGGGTGTTAAGTAAAGAAATCTGCCTGAGCAAGCGTCTGCAATAGGGATTGGTTACCGGCCCGAGTAGAATACGAGTGGCTAGTTTTCGTAATACAATTCTTCAGGCTGAAAGCTTACAGATGCGGGAGGGGGAGAAGAGGTTGATTTATAATTTTCCCAAGTGTATTTGCGTGTAAGGGAATATAATGACCCCAAGTGGAATTGGAACACAAATCTCCGTCATTATTCAAGACACCAATCGCACATCCAAGCTTACCTTAACAGATATTCCAAAACTCGTCTGTCTTCATCTGATGTCAAATATAAATACCTTTTGCGTTTCCGTTTTTTCTAAAACATCCCCGTTGTTGACATGTACAATCCATGTCAGTCACATCATCCTTCTGTAGGACCATTTTTCTCAAATTTTTCTTCGACTATGATGAGATTATCCAGCATTCACTGCCATATAAGAATACCGATATAACATAACAGTTAACGATAATTTTCTTTGTGACTAAAAATATTGACTTGAATTAACTCCTAAATGTAGTAACATATTTGGCAGTGTGACATTATTTACATTATTTGGACTATTGTCCTCATCTTTGTCGCCACATTTATTACAAGGTTTCGGCCGTTGTACGCTCCAGGTCTTCTTCAGGTGGTCGGAATGTCGAATTTCTGTGTATTGTAAACCTAATGTCTTCAGCAACCATTTTCTTTTGCTGATGACATTAGGTTTATCCCAGAAATTCATACACAGATGCCCTCAAGGACACACGGCACAGTGGATAAAGCGTTAGTTAGATCCAGTGACAGGACCCAAAGAATGTGACTTCAATACCTGTTTAAGGCGGTGAAGAACTTTGAGATGAGAATTAACAGGAGATAACTGACATCCATTAGACATAGCACGTGGAACTAGAAAAGTCTACCCCAGTGAGCGTATTAAAGGATTCAGTTCGACATTCCAACCAGCTGAAGAAGGCCGGAGCGTACAACGGCCGGAGCGTTGTCATAAATATGTCGACAAAGATGAGGACAATATTCCGAATAATGTAAATAGTGTACATAATACCTCATCTCAGAAATATATACAAAATACTGAAGGATCCCCGAAACGTTGTAAAAAAATGGCGACAAAGATGAGGACAATAGTTCGAATAATGTAAATAGTGTACATAATATCTCATCTCAGTAATATAGACAGATATTAGCAGTGTTAATAATTTGATAAAATAAAATTAAAAAAATTAAATCAAAAGCGAATGGTGAAATAAAAATAAACCAACATTATGCAAAATGTAAATGAGGGCATTGAAGTTCAGAACGTAGAACCCTGAATATTAAATCTCTCTAAATAAATAAACGACAAGTGCTGTCTAAAAGTCCATGAAATTCGAGCCAAACCTGTTCTACATAGATATATACCTATTTGAAACCAGGATGATCCACAGATTCAGTATCTATCTTTCATTTAGTGCTTGAATATACAGCATTGTGATTTATGTCCAGATGAGGACAAATTCAAATTTTAAAGGAATTGAAAAATATTAATGGGGTTAAAAAGTTTTAATTTATATTGAGTTTAAAGAAAAACAAAACAAAAATTGTGAATTTAATTTTTTTCTTTTAAATTCAGTTTAAAATATCTCTGATAGATTTTGAATTGAGAAAATCAATTCTATCTTTTCAAAATGCCAAGGAATCAGAGATAAACTGGAAGGTTTCGTGACGTAAGGTTTTGAAGTTTGAACTCAATTTAAGACCTGAATTTTTCTTTTGGACGAAATTGGATATATAACCCGATTTAGAGTTAAAGTGAGGTTTTGATGTTCCATAGAGTGAAGTGAGGAATTCTAAGTTAAAATTATCATTGATATTTTCTAAGCTTAACCAGGGGCTCTTCTAGTTTGTGGTCGAAGTTCCAGTTAGCCCTCCGTAGAAGCTTTCTTAAGAGTCATCACAGAGTGCGACTTTTAAGTTTGTTAAGAATAAAAAGAAAATAAATTAAAAAGAATATTGTGAAAAAGAAACGTTAATATATATATATATATATATATATATATATATATATATATATATATATATATATATATATTACGAGATAATGAAGTTAATGATATAAATGGCAAGAATCATTCTCGCAAACAATCTTGCCATTTATTTCATTAACTTCATTATCTGCTTTTCGTATGAATGATTCGCGTAATGTAAATTGAACCTGCACCACATAATTGATATATATATATATATATATATATATATATATATATATATATATATATATATATATATATATATATATGAAGAAGGTTAATGGAATATAAACTGTAAAAGCGGTTTTGAAACAATGCTTTCAAGTAAAACGAGTAGACAGCGGATATATGATTCATTTCCATATGCAATACAAAAGAAAAGATATAAAACTGTCAAGCAAATGCTTATAACAGAATATGGTGAAGTTGATGAAACGTATTATATGAAGAAAGCAACCAAATGTACTCGGTAAGATGTTGTGTGAAGATATAAAAAGAATATAAAAATAAAAATACGCGTAGCGCAGTAACAAATAGAACAGAAAGTTAGATGAGCAGGGATTTTTACATTAAGCCCTTCCCCGGCGTAGACGTGTATATACGTTTTGTTTTTGTGTTTTTTTTTACTGAAAGTATCTTTTTCAGGCAACGACAAATAAACACATCCAAAACATAAGACCCAGCTGCAGACATTCTTATACGTTGATCTTGATTCTTTTTATGTCCTTCTTAGCTTAAAACGAGTCCAATTGTCAACTCCTACGTCTGGTAGAGGTGTTAGCCACCGCTCGGATACTACAAGGTGCCTCAGTTTCTTAGTTACTATATTAAAAACAAATAAAAAAATTCGTCCCAGAATGAAACGTTTTCCTAGAATAATTGCCGGGAAAGTGGTTAATATTCAGCCAATACAAGGTCCACGTGACAACAAAGGTAGAGATTTATTGTCCAGTGTTGCATGAGCGTAAGAAAAGGCAAGTTCATGGGGTTCTGCAGGAGAGATACCTGATACCATCAGATTTGAAGAGGTCTAAATAGTAGTGAATGTATGAACACCCTGCCGATAGTTCTTTCAACAGCATTTCTTAGGAAGATTTGTCCGAAAGAAAATTACTTCTTACTATACGAAGGAAAAAAGGGGATAATTCCCACTTGTGTTCGAGACATGGTGGGTCCCATTTGAACGTTGCTGGTGGCAGTAAGTAACGCGTGAGAGCATATGCCATGGAAAAATCGATAGAGCAGGAGAGGCTTGCGACGGTTCGTCATTTAGAAAGAGAAGAAAATCATTCACCAGCTACAAGTCCGCGAAGAGACAAATGTGGACTTAGCAGTTCTGGCTCAGATATGACAGCAATACTCCATTTTTTATTCGATCTGGCTCTTGTAAAAATTGAATAAAAGAGAAGCCAGATATTTACAGGAGCTGTAGAATGAACAGGCCATTTTCCAGCATATTTAGCAATAGAACGGTATTGTAGAATACCTACGAACGATAATGGGTATATCCTCATTCATATAAATACAGTAGTAAATACCGTATGCTGGTCTTCAGTCGGAGATTCGTCTCCACCTGTGCTGGTCAAACTCCCGGCCATCGGGTAGAGAGGATCCCTAGACGAGGCTATGTCGAAGGGCAGAGTCTCGTCTCGGGAATCAGCTACCTGGCCCCGTTTTATACGAGTTCTACAGGAAATTTTTCATCTAGCCTACAGGTTCGGATACACTACAGTCTTGTGCCACATCTGACCGCATGCGGTGGTTGACAGTTATCCTGCAGATGGAGATTCGTCTCCAGCTGTGCTGGTCAAACTCTCTGCCTCCGGTCAGAGACAACCCCCGCACGAGGCTATGTGGAAGAGCACAGTCTCATCTCAGAAAAGAGCTATCGACCCCATTTTATACGGGGTCTATGGAGATTTTTGGGGCCAAGCCTACGGGCTCGGATAGCCTACATTAAATTCGGCCTTGACCCTGTGGCGCTGTTGGTAGATATCTTAGAGTTGGAGATTCATTATGGAATTCACTTACTTATTTCGAGCAGTTAACTACTTCTTTTTCTATGCGCCAATGCCGAATCTTATATGTGTTGTTCTTGCCCGAAGTATTATCGTTCATTACCAACCTTCGTGTGATTTTTCTATTCAGTAACCGTCCCTAGGTTACAACAACCGGTTATATGAGTGCAACAGTATATCTTCAGTCTCAACAGACGATCAAGGCAAGGGGAATAATCCATCCATCATGATGTAGGCATTGCTGAATGTTAATGTTAAATATTACGAGGTGGAAGAAGGGAAGAACGTGGTTATTCCCAATAAGGGATAAGAAATAATGATTTTTACATTGATTGAAAATCATTACACTGAAGATAGCTACATTATCGCTAAGATATCTACCAACCGCCCCACGGGATCAAGGCCGAATTTAATTTTTCAGTTGTTCCCTTTTGTGTCTGTAATCATCTGTGTCATTTGCATATCTTATGCTGTTAAGACTGTGGTCGACAATAATGGAATCTGATAGGACTTATAGTTCTCTCAAAATCGCTTCACTGTATAGGTTAAATATATCCGTTTAGAAAACCCATCCTTGTCTTAGACAACTTTATATTTTCGTATTTATTTAAACTAATTTAATAAGCTTAATGAAAGTGGGCGAGATGTTGTCAATTGTTACAAATAACGGATATAAAATTTGAAACGTAACAATGTCTCGGAATCAATAAAGAACAAGGGAAGTGAGAATTAGAAAGGAATCTTTAGATCGTTAAAAAAATTAAGCAGCAGATTGAGTTTGGTTTGTTTTGTTTTGGTTTTACGGCATATCAGCCTCAATGAGTTATTTAATGCCGACAAACATTTTATTGTTTGTAATATTTTTTAATCTATTTATTTGTAAAGTTTTTCCTTCAAAAACTCTATTTCTGGTAATAATTTGCATTCAAATATGTATCGCTTTTAATATTTTTTCTTTTTTTTCAAAAAATGTATAGCTGGTAATATATATTTTTCTTTTTGTTTTTTCAAAAATATATTGTTGGTAATATTTGTTTTTCAAAAATGCGTTACTGACAATATTTGGTTTTCAAAAATGGATTGTTGGTAATAGATATTTACAAAATATTTTTGGTATTAAAACCTATTTTACTCTTTCATACAGATTTGATTTCAGTTACAATTCTGTTGAATAAAGCTTTGCATCTTGAGTATGTATTATGAATTTTTACATGTCCAATATGTTTATATGGGTGAAGTGTCCAGCAACAGACTTAGAGGAAAGACAACAAAAAATATACATACGAAAGCTGTTAACACATTAGCAATTAGTATTAGTACATATTCTATATAACAAAAATGTAACAATATGAACTCTTAAAAAGTTTGGAGAATAGATAGAATGTTTAAATCACGTATCATATCCGTTCTCTCTAAGAAAATGTAGATATTCTATGGCTGCTTCTGACAGTTGGAAACAGAGCATGTAACAAAAATAAAGTGACCTATAAAACCACATCGATAAAGATTTTAAAATATTTATAAATTTTAAACGACTGAGTATTAAAATCTGCTTAACAGAATTCCTGAAATTAAACGGTACATTCAATAATTGAAGAAAGATCGTTTTACATCTTGATTAGCAGCTAAATATTCACGTAGGGCGAATTAAAATAAATGACACAAATCTCGAAATATGAAACAATCATTAATTACTTAACCAACTTGAAAGCCAAAAGAATAAAAAAAAATTAATGACAGATAACCAATGAAAGAAACAGTTAGATAAGAATCTGAACATTCGGCATTTGCCGATCTCTACACTTAAATCAGTTACAAAAGCATTTATCTTAGTAACTCAAGTACAACGCCTGTTTAAAGAATGTTATATGGTACCTGCGTGGAACAATGTAGTTAGATCTACAGTATAGTTCTTGTATATATATTAGAGCAATTATTGAACATCAAGTAGGAGTATGATGTACGCAAAATTGAAATGAATTCAGTAACTAGTATTAAAGTATTGTAAACCTCGAAAGATAATGGATGTCGGTGCATAAAGCGAAGTAGGCATGTTTCATTCCAATCCTTTTTTATTCCGGTTGTTCATTTTGTTCTAATGTTATTAGAATGGGCGTAAATCCATCTTTCTGCTGCAATGACCTCACCAGCAGGCCAGATCGAACTCTGAATTCCGAACAAGCCTGGAGAGGTTTAGCTCACTCAGGTTAAATTGACCTAACCCTTCTGTAAATGTGGTGCCCTAAGACCATAGTGTGTTACGACAAATACACTCATAGACACACACACTATAAGGTCAGTCAGTAAATTAACTGAAATATCTAATAAAATTATAACAAATTCTATAAATCTAAACTATATGGGCACAAATCTTCGACCAAATGTAGACGATTTTATGTTAACCTGATATATTCATTGACATGCCGACAGCATTAACTGATCAGATATTTCAATAAAATCCTGTGTCATAAGAAAAGGAAACTGGAGCGAACGCCTCGGTACAGACGCAAGAGAATCCCCGATCCGCGTGCAGACATTTCCGTCAATACCAGTTACGTCCAATTTTTCCCCGTTAGCATCGTGACAGCTTGGCATGTCTTGATACGGGACTCCCTGTAACTGGTCAAGATCCGCGTCTTTGTATAATGCCCCATGGTAATAAAAGCAACGGAAAAATCTTCACTCAGCAGTTGGCATTGTATGTTGTCTTGTGAATTCAATCCCCGTTGGCATTTTGTTCCTAAAGTTAGAGTTATATCCAAGTCAGTGTTATTTTTCTTACCTCCCGTCTCTTTCCTCTCATTGGCTATTACGCCGGTAATTGCTGGGAAGGCACTCGGTTACCACGGCCTCAACACTCTCCTGCCGAACATTATAACAGAAACACATTTCGCCAAAATAATTTTCTAGGATTTCTGCTAATAAGATTCTGGAATTTTAAAGATTTGAAAATGTGTCATTTAAACAGAAACAAAATTCCACTCGTAGAAATAGAAATCAGAATGACGATTAACAATATGGATAAACATATTAATACAATGTCAGAAATTCTATCTTTTGTCAGAATTATATAATTATCTGTTTATACGTCATTCTTTCATAATTTAAAAAAAATCCCTGTCTAATCTCAAAAAATAATAAGAAATGCATTCATTTAAATAATATCCTCATTAAAACCAAAATTTAGTAAGTGAATGCAATGCAAGTAACAAAAATACTACTTCCACTACTATTAATGCTACGACCACTACTTGCACCACAAATAATAATAATAATAATAATAATAATAATAATAATAATAATGGCAATAATAATAAAATGCCTCCTTATGGATATGGCAATCCCTGCAGACTGCAATGTATCTTTTAAGATATTCGAAAAGCTGTCAAAATACAAGGACATTGAAATAGAAATATCAAAAATGTGGCACATGGGAACATCAACAATCACTGTTGTAGTTGGAGCCTTAGGATTGGTTGGAAAAGATTCAAGTAGACTAATTGAAGGGATCCCTGGAAGTCCATGCCTCAAAGAAATACAAAAAATTATTCTGACAAGTACAGCCCACACTTTACGAAGGGCTTTGTCTATGTTATTTTTTTTTCAGTGGAAAGTGTCATGATACCATTTCTAACCTTAGGTCCCTGGGCGGGACCCGGAAAGAAATGTGTAAACGCCAGATATCAAAGAAAATAGAAATAATAATTATAATAATAATAATAACAGTGTGTTTAGAAACATTAAAGTCCTTCAATATATTGACGATTGGAAATTATAAGGAAGATTATTTAATGAAAACATAATAATGGAACTTGAAACCATAAATATGTAGAATACGGCGACACAATAAATGAATGAATTCACTTATCGAATAACGAAATCCGCAGGTCATTTTAAGAAATAAAAACTTTGAAAAATATTGAAGGATAAAATATCAAATTTGATTAAATGAAATCCAGTGAAACTCAAGTCAGAAAATATAGTCTGAGAGGAACAATTTTTGATTTGAGGAACTAGATTCAGAATGGAAAAAAGAAATCTTATTAAAATGAATACATACAAGATACTCGGGGTTCTTTGAAATCTGAAGAAGTCAAGAATTGAGTATTTCTGCATGGATCAGAAAACATGAAGATTGAAGTGCATACAGAAAACGTTACAAAACCAGGGCTGACCTTGCTTTGACATGCAAAGGGAAAAAAAGAAAAGAAGAATCATGTGTAATACTCGGTATAAAGTCGATTATCAAAACATGTGAGAAATATAGAAAACTGAATAACAAAAGATGGATTATGACTTGTGACTTGTGGTTGAATTGACATAAGAGCACGTGCCGGATCAGAGAGAAGGTCAAAACAAGAATTCGAAAATAGAGAGAACATTAACATTTTATATTAACAAAAAGAAATTGATTGAAAGAGAAATGAAATGGTTGATGTTTTTCAGATAAAATCTGCAGAAGAAATACCTAAATGGACTATATTATAATTTGTTGATATTTCCTATAATCATAATTGTTGC
>OZ038484.1:30799407-30816907 GCA_964036315.1 Acanthosepion esculentum | reverse complement strand
TAATAATAATAATAATAATAATAATAATAATAATGAAGGGTCTGTTGTGTTTAGGGATTAAAGCGGTGATCCCAGAATTTGGTTGCGCATTTCTTTGTATCGTAATTTTGAGTAAAATCCCGGGGTAGTGTACTACTGACTAGGCTTAGACTCACTTCAAACAGGACTAGCAGTGCCTAAGCGTTATTTAACAATAACGGGAAAGATATCGCTAGGCTTGGTCAATGAAACGAAGGCATGCCACCTACGTAGATTAAATGAAGAGATCATTTCGAATTTCCCCGAAGAGTAACGAATCGACTTAAGACTTGAAGAAAGCTGGAGAACACAACAAACAAATATTTTGACAATAAAAACAGGAATGAGAAAATTAGTTCGGCTTTAAATAATGTAAGTAATATAAATAACGATAGCATCTTATCTCAGAAATTCAGACAGAAAAAATTGAAATGATATAGGCTCATAGATAGTTAATGTTATATAAGTGACGAGTGAGGTGAAATGATATGTAATATACTCAGAAATATACGAATTATTTTCAGACTGTTTCGACTTTATTTCTTTTTGTTGACCTTTTTCAACACTTCTGTCATTTTCAATTTTCATTTCAGAAGCTTGCTGATTAGATAATGATGCTACAATATAAATATTAATGATCGTTGCGATAAATAAGCCAAAAAAACCCCAAATATATGGTTAAATAAAAACAAACAAACAAATATAAATTACTAATTTCAATTGGTTGTGAACTGGAGCAGGAATTGGCTGGTTAACTTTAACGCCTCAAAAACAAATCTGCTCTATATTACACACCACAGAGAACCATCCCTGCCCCCTATTAGAATGTCTGACGCTCAACATCTCAAGAGCTCCTCTTTGCGAGTACTCGGAATCACATTGACTTCTGTCCTGAGATGGAACTAATACATTAAGACAATTGCTTCGTCCACCGCAAGAAATATTTGCTCCCTGTGCCGCTCCAGGAATTTTTTCTCCCCGGAGTCGATCCTTCAAATCAACCATTCGCCCTTGCATGGAATATTATTGCCATATATGGTCTGGAGCCCCTTATGCTTGTCTCAAGTTTCTTGATAAGATCCAGAGACGGATATGAAATGTAATTGGCCCTGATTTGGTATCTCTTCTGCAGTCGTTCTCTCAAAGAAAGCAGTCGCCTCCCTCTGCCTTTTTTTTACAAATACTTTCATGGTAACTGCTCCGAATATTTCCCAGACTTCATGAATTTAAGCGTTCTACTAGGCTGGCATATCGCTCACACCCTTTCACTGTTGAAACTGTTAAATGTAGGCGTCCCTTCTACTCCAACAGCTTCATGTCTCGCACTTCTCGCCTGTGGAACTCCCTCCCTTCTTCCAGTTTCCCTGATATCTATAATCACCAACTATTCAAATGTAATGCCAATCGACGTCTCCAGAGGCCTTGATCTATCCCCTATCCTTCTCTTCATCCTTTCCTCTATCACTCTTATTTGCTCTAGCTCCAACTCTCTGTAACCCCTTACACGCTAGTGGTTTCCCGCCTTGCTTGGGGTGAAACAGTTAAAAAAAATAATATCAGTCGTAAGAATTATGATAAAACGTTGCAATTTGTTGTATGTGGCTATGAGATGTAGCCTTTTGCCACTGGTTAAGTCTTGACATTATAAATAATATATGGGTGCGTAGCCAAGTGGTTTGAACGTTCGCTTTCTGACTATGAGGCCCGAATCTCACTACGAAGGTAGAGGTCTGGACGGGGACGACTCCAGCGTGCGAAAACTTTGGAAAGTGCCTGAAAACCATACCACAGGCTGACCCAAGACCTGTGAGAAAAATTGGCTGTCGATAGCTATGCCAGTCATCGTGACCGAGGGTTTGAGTGTGCTGGCGTTGATCACTCTAGATAACACGCTCTCAGCATAGTTGAAGTATAAAACATAGGTTGGTTCTGTCGGTGTTGAAAAAACATAGATGTGCCTGAGAGAGATTAGCTAGCTACCCCAGTAGATTGGTATCCTCGAATACGAGTTGTCGGCTATTATCATAAATAATATAAATAATAGCCTTAAATAGCAGTTAATCTGAATTTTCCTTGTTTATAGTGAAAATTATCTGTTTCTTAATACGTTGTTTTTCTTTTCGTAGACACGTTTCGCTATTTCAATAGGACTTCGGTATGTTTCGTCATCCATTATAACACATGCAAGATAGATAAAATGTCATACATGTTCGCTAAGATAAGACGTTCTTATTATTATGCCATAGCTTAATTGAATTATCGTATTCAGTTTGGATGCATTTTTCACAAGTTTATATCCGGTGTACTGTTTGGTATTCTCCAACTTTTTGCCGTATTTAGTAAAGCTGTAAGATTTTCGAACCAAAATCTTTTTCGGCATACCCGCAGATATATTTTTCGATTCCCTCCGTCCAATCTAAGTGCTGTTGCTTATCAGTTAATTCAATATTCTGATGTTGCTTTTGTTCTCTTTACACGGAACATAAGGCGAGGTTTTTCATTGCCCAATAGAGAAACTGAACACCTCACCACGAGCTCACTCTAACTAAAGAGATTTAGATATACATAATCAATAGTTTTGTCCAGCAGCCTATTGTTCAGAATTCATGTGTCATGTCTCTTCACGATATGTGTGCCCATGACACTACAAACCTTCATGTCTTTTGCTGCCTTTTATCTTTGTGCTGCTTCCCATTCACCCAGGATCATTACGATATCGGATGCTTTTCACCGTATATCCTGTCAGAATTCACTTTTCCAGGCACACTTTTCTCCTATATGAGTTCAATTTGTCTCTTTCTGATTGCAAGTATACACCACCTTTTTTCCATAAAACTTTCTTTCATCCGTTTTTGACTTTTCTTTTTGTCGACTTGTTACGATCAAGTATGAGAGCGGAAGGATCTTTTCTGCTGTTGATAGTAAATTCCAGATAACAAATGTGTTTGATAGTTTTTGGTGGAATGGATGGTTTTACAATTGCCGTTAAGCTAATGTTCTTTATGACCGCCGTGCCACGGAAAGCTCTCGGTCAAGTATAGTTTAACTACACCATTGAACAGATGAGCAACACTTGATCAGATCGCTTTTAGCTCATGCCTGTAAATTTTATCTTCTTGTCCGAAAACTCATTGAAAATATTTCTAAGGAATTGCTGTTATAGGGTTGGGCGTCGTGGTTTGAAGTTGTAAAGGTGTCGTGTGTTGGCGAGTAAAATCGACAAGTGTTAAATTTTTGAGAAAACAGACAAAGAAAAGATTGAACCAAAAACGTTATAGACATTTTTTTCTATCGCACAAATGAAAGAATTTCGTGTATAATAACTGAACGAAAGTGAGGACACCAGGAATACTCTTCGGAATGTCTATAAAAATAACGAGGAAAGCTGGATTTACTATTAGGAATTAAAGAGTGGATAAGGTGTTTTGACGCGCTACATAAGTCTATTTCAAAAGCACTAATTTTAGCGTCCTATCTTGATATCGATCCAAGTGAAAGAGAGAGTTAGTTCGGCTTCACACCAGGGATACCTCCAATTTTTCTACGCATAATTAGAAACTGAAATGGCTGCTGTCAAAGTGATAATCCCAATCCCCTCTAGGGAAAATGTATTAAGTCTGCCATAGATTTAACGGAATTTATTTATAATCCGACAATATTTGTTAATATTTGAATATGTGAGAGCCAACAGCTGACTGACACGAATGTTAACTTGCATGCAAAAAATCGATAGCTGCATTCGTCAAAAGTGGGAAAAATTTAAATCTGCATGGCACTCTACTCCAATTGGCTCATTCGCTTGCTTAAACTCAACGTTGATTCTGATTCCGCAGAAGTGGCTTGGGTGTGAAAAAGTGTTTGTTGTTAACATTATTTTTTCATTCGGTTTTTCCAGTTACGAGTCCTTTTTTTAAAGCTGATCGGTTTGTGTTCATTTTGTTTAGTTCTTTTTTCTTAACAGATTTAATGTTTAGTATAGAGCTTGTAAGAAATTCGCAGTGTGACATCGGCAAGAAGTAAGGCATGTAGCAACATCAGCACGGCAAAGGGCACTCCTTTAAAGGCAAGGAAGGCCAAAAATATTTTAAGTCAAGTGATAGCGATTGCTGTATCAGTCGTACCATTTTTGAATCAAGTACCGGCAACGCCGAGCCATGCTGCTTGTATATATATATATATATATATATATATATATATATATATATATATATATATATATAGCTGTTTTTACTCTTCAGTCGACCCGAGTATCGTGTCTCATTATTTACGTAGTTTATTTTAACCTATTTAGATTTTGTGCTGATTAAATCGCATTAATAATTCTTTATTTAATCTTCCAAAAATCCGACTATCATAGACTGAATTTTAGAAAAGGATTTCAATACAAAGATCACCTGTTAGTTTCATGAAATCTCTTCTATTATTTGACATTTCATAAAATTGTCAGATGAATGCCAATTGATGATGATTGTGGTAAACCGATCTGTTAATAGGAAGTATCTTTACGAATTGCTTCAAAATGCAGTATGTGAAAATGCATATTTTTACAAGTAACTGTATGCATTTGTTTCTGCTATGAAGCATTCTACAACGCAGCCTTGTTGGTGTTATTCAATCCCACATAATAATTTGACTAAACATGGATAAAAAGTACAATTTTTATAATTGGGGCGTACGAGTTTCTCTCTTCCAAATAAATAAAAAAAATGGCAAAGACATATCGTTCGGCATTACATTTTTTTTAGGGTGTATAGTGGCCTAGCGGCATTTTTTGATATTAAGAATCTGATTATGGTTGAGTACAGAAGAATTAGATAATAGTTTGCACAGATAGTGTTGTTCCTTTTAAAAGATCAATTATTTCTAACAGTTTAGTGAATACGTCTTTTCAAAAATATGGCTTTCATAACAGCCGTTCATGACTAAAATATAATACAGAGTAAAAGAAAAAAAAACATCCCATTTCCGTTTTGATGCTTTGGCTACAGCTGCTCTAAAATTTATAAAAGGTCATGTCTGTGTTTTATAAACATTTATCTACTAATCATTTTGAAAGTGTACTTGCCCTTAAAAAGCCAACAGTCCGTAATGACCTGGAATGTCGGCTCTCGTCACATTCCCGCCGACGTAACATAGCTTCTCTGATTTTTTTATAAATATTTTCATGGTAATTGTTCAGATGATTTTTCCTATTTGGTTCGGTCGTTCTCATGATTCTATGCACAGTTCTAGACTGGCAGCTATATCCCATCCTGCTATTGTTGAAATAGCTAAATGTGTACAGTAAACTCCATGCTAATAGTATCTTTTCTTGGAGTGTGGAAGCCTTTTCCGGCTTTTTTGCTTTTATGTCAAATGCAACCATCAAATATTTAAATGTGACATGACTCATGATAGACTTCATCAAAGAATCATAGTCTTTAAACGTATTGACTTTCCTCAGTAACGTTTTCACTGTTTCTTTCGCTTTCAGTAAATCTTATTCTTATAAGAATAATACGAGTTATATATTCATGAATGTGAAAGAAATCACTTTACACATTAATGTTAATTGCATTGTTTTCAACTGAGGACAAAGTCATCGCTGTTCCTTTAATGACTTACTACGTTGCTTACAAGATTAACATTCGCCTATTAGGAAGCATAGTGGAATAATGGATAGCGAATCGGATTGAGGAATGGGAGAGCTGAGTTTGAATTCCAGTCAAATCCATTACAATCGCTTACGTAATAATACCCTTGGGAAGGGTATGAGTTCCCTTCTCTTCCCCCAGCTTTGTGTAAATAGCAGGACAGACCGTATTCTATAGCCTTTGATGGAAATTGGTCTACCACAGACATAAATGGCAACCTAAAAAAAAATCTACCTCGTCAGTAATGTATCGAAAGATACATGATCGCATAAGCGTGATACGCACTTAGGCGATCATATATATTTCATAAACACATAACTGACTGAATAATGAACTTGTTTAATTATTAAACTGTCTGATTGTTAAACTTGTTCAATTAGTAAATTCTTGTTCAAAGCTAATGTGGAGAAAAAATACATATAAATGCATTTTATTCTTCAGATTTACTTTAAGCCGTAATGATAACCCAGTTTTTTTTCCAACTGTTGTTATTTCTTTGTTGTCTTGAAATATATACAGAGCGTATCAAACAATTATTACAAACATTGTGGGCTTGTTCCTCACACCAAAACCAGGACAAAAATCAATATAAACATATATCTGCAAATACTTCGTTTTTGAGATATTAAGTTTACAGTGGACGCCTTTAAATGTACTATCCAAGATACGATCCAAAATAGTTTTGGGGCGGCTTCTTGATACCAAATCAAAGTAAAAAGTTCATATAAACATACACCCTTATGCAAATTAATTGAAACAATAATAATTCCGTTATTATTTACGTTTTTTCATATTTTTCCAATGAAACATAACCCGAAGCACATGTAATACTTCCTATGTCCATTCCACGAAATCGTTCCTTGCAGAATAACCACAGATTCTCGATTGGATTTAAATCAGGAGAGATTCTGGGCCAGTCTATATTACTTCCATTTGCTCACTGGTAAGCATTTGCATTGCCAGTGTGTTCGTGAAGTGTTACAATTTTAGTATGCTTCCTTGAAGTAACGTTCATTGCAGACAATGGCCATACGACAAATAATCGACAGTCGACACAATAGTGCCTGGGCGTAAAAAATATCAGATGCAATCACAGCTGACGCAATATTTTTAAAAGCCAAAATAAAATTATCATACACAGCGAAATGAGATGCATAGTACTCCATACCAAAGCAAGTGACCTAATCTGGGGAAAAATAGTAATCGATTACGCCGTGTCACTCCAGTGGATCTAAAACTGACCGAATGGCGAAAGTAAGGAAACTAAAGCAGTTTTTCAATTAATTTGCACAAGCGTATATGTCCGAAAGGCCAACGTTGTACCTCAACAAAGCAACTTATAAAAAATTTATAAAATGTGTTTCTACACACGTGTACACCCGTCGGATCATTGACTGACGGAACCTTTCAAATACTCACATATGTAGAATTGTTTCGAAGGCACCCATGACACGTCTCTGCATTATTAATATCTGCAGGGTAAACCAATTGATTTAGGTGGCTCTACAGATAAGAATCTAAAGGATTAAGGCCGGGGAAACGTGTAAGCCATGGAACCGGTCCTCCCTAACTATCTATTTTTCATGAGCCTTATATTGACCTTTATCATTGTTTTGGTGTCAGGAAGGCACTCTCAAAATTTATAAAAGCATATTTGATACACTCTGTATATGTTTCCTTGAATAATATAGACATATTGTGTCGCCGAAGTACTTTCGATCTTTCCAAGATAATCTTCAGGGGTAGATTAAAAAGACAGACGCATTGTAACTGCGAGCAGATTTGCATTCCGTTGTGATGATGATTTTTAAAAACACGCGCGAACGCGGTCTGTTGTAGTTTTTTTTTTAAAATTTATCCGTTGGAGTTATGGAATTTTTTTTTTTTTTTGCAAAATAAGCGTTTCGATATGAAGGAGCTGACCAAAAGATGGTAGAAATGCAAGGTGGCATTAAACTTTGTTGTATGCATTTTATATGGTGTTGCTATATACGTAATAAATCTTGTTCCCTCTTGGTTCGTTGATTTGGATATAGAGGGCCGCGAGAAATTGAATTTTACGAGAGTCATTCAATAAATAAGTTGAATTTTTCGGTATAAGGACTTCTAATACAGATAGAAGCTTACTTTTTTTCAACGTAGTCTCCCAGCACTGTCACACATTTTTCCCATCTGTGCGCAAGCTTCCGTATTCCTTCAGCGTGAAAATCTTTGGACTGATGTCTCAGCCAGTCGCTCACAACACTTTTGACTTCATCGTCACTTTTAAACTTCGTGCCTCTCGTGAACGATTTCAAGGGACCATACAGGTGAAAGTCTGAAGGGGCAAGGTCTGGGCTGTAAGGGGGATGAGGGAGCAGTTCCCTGCCCAGCTCGTTGCAAAATGACTGTTTCTGACTGATGACCCCTGCGTTTGATCTTTATGTCTTTCAAAGTCCTTGCAATGTCATCTACTGTCACCCTTCTCTCAGACTGAATGAGGTCATTGACTGATTCGATCACCTCAGGAGACCTTACTTCTGTAGGCCTCCCAGGCCTGTCTTCATCCTCAACATTGTTCCGTCTTTCTTTAAACAATTTAGCCCACTTGTAGACATTTTATTCGCTCAAACCTGTGGCACCATACACAGTTTTACATTCTCCTATGAATTTCAACTGGTGTGCACCCTTCAGCAACCAAAAACTTGATAACTGACCGCCGTTCAATCCTGGAGCATGCTTCTTGGTCGGCCATCTTTGTTAATCGCCAAAAGTCTCAAAGCTTTTTTTTAATCTGCAAAAGAAATTAAATCTATGTGAAAAAGAAGTAAAACAAAAAAAAAGAATAAGCTTCAATCTGTATTAGAAGTCCTTATACTGAACAATTCACCTTATTTATTGAATGACCCACGTAGTTTATTATTTCCGTGGTGTAATATAATGATGTTGTAAACAAGAATTTTCTTGTAATATGAAGGTTTTAGACGTTGTGTCATATAAATCGCATCCGACAATCGAAGCGTAAGATATCGTGATAATGTTCCAGTTGTCAAAATACGTAGACACAATATGTCTATATTATTCAATTCAATATTGGAAAGAAGATATTCTGTCTAAACGTAAATATATATATATATATTATATATATATATATATATATATATATATATATATATATATATATATATATATAACCTGCTTGACAGTTGCAAATGGCAGGTGGAAGGCCGTGGCTCATGTACAAAGAAAAGCTAAAGAGTAATCTCTATCCTGCCTATGCGCCTCGTATTGACTTCGAGCGACTTGACCTGGATAGAAATAACTGGAGACATTTGAACCAAGTTGGTATATTAGAAATCAGTCATATTGACCGACTAAAAGACGAAAGCCAGAAGCAAAAAAAAACGTCAGGAAATAATTCTGTCGCGATCTCCAAAGATCATGGCTGTTGCATAATGTGTGGACTTATATGCAAGTCACTAGAGGGACTGAAGTAACACATACGACACAAACATAAAAACTGAATGAAGACCACGGATCCTCATCCGTCGAAATCAAGGGGAGTGTCCATTAGATACACAGACACACGCACAAACACACACACACACAAACAAACAAACACACGCACACACAAACAAACACCCACCCCACACACACATATATATGTTAACTAATCCTACTAATATTTGCTTGCTTTGGAAATATATATGTGAGAGTATTTGAACCTCCTGATGTTGATTAATTCTCAGTTAAATGATTTAAACTAAGGTTATTACTTGACTTTATTTTGCAAAGATCGGCCCATTATATTACACGACTTTTCATTAAGCAGCATTTAGTGAGTATAAAAATGGAACAATATATATATATATATATATATATATATATATATATATATATATATATATATATATATATCCACGTACATGGTTTGACATGTTTTCGTTGTAATATCTTAAAATAGATAAAAAGGCATCCATCTATCTATCTATCTATCTATCTATCTATATATATATATATATATATATATATATATATATATATATATATATATATATATATATATAAAACAGTTGATTCTGATTCCGCAGAACTGGGTTGGGTGTGAAAAAGTATTTGTTGTTAACATTGTTTTTTCATTCGGTTTTTCCAGTTACGAGTCCTTTTTTAAAGCTGATCATTTTGTGTTCATTTTGTTTAGTTCTTTTTTCGTAACAGATTTAATGTTTAGTATAGAGCTTAGAAAAATTCGAGGTGTGAGATAGGCAAGAAGTAAGGCATGTAGCAACATTAGCACGGCAAAGGGCACTTCTTTAAATGCAAGAAAGGGGCAAAAATACTTTAAGTTGCTGTAAGAGTCGCACGATTTTTGAATCAAACACGGGCAACGGCGGGCCATGCTGCTAGTCTATATATAGAATGCTGGACAAACTCCAATCGATTTTCTTCTGTTCAGTTCCTACTGATGGACTGAAAGAATAGCATGTGATGAATACTCAATAGTGAACTTTGAAGTCAACACTCAGATGCGGCAGGCTGTTTCATGCTAGACGCAATCGTCTGGCCTGAAGTATGTCGCCTCTGAATTTTGACTTCAATATTCACTTATATATTTATATTTACATACGCTCTATCTCTGATATTGAAGACTTTATCCAATAAATATAGCACTCCTTAAATCTATATTTCTTCATATATATATATATATATATATATATATATATATATATATAAATATATATATATATATATATATATATATATATATATATATATATAATAAATGTAACAAATCCGTTGTTGTATAATCCAAGTGCATACTGGTAATATAAAATATTAAAACTGATCCATAAAAAGAATTAAATTATTGTTAAATTATATTGCATATCACCGATCCCCAAAATTACACTTGGAAAGTTTTCAGAAATATTGCTCAATAAATACAAAATACGACTAAAAATTCGAGAAAATTTCAGCATAAATCAAACAACCCAAATTCAATCAAGTTTGTAAAATCCTCAATGGCACAGACAGAAAATGCATCACTAATGGAAAACGATTTCACAGTGCAAACAGAGCTGTGAAAACGCCCTATTTGTAAAATATAAGACTGATACATTACAAAAAAATATACAATAACACTTTGATCGATTTATGAAAGGCAATAATCATCACACATCAGAAATGTCTCTTTTCATATTTTCATTAGAAACATGCATATCTGAAAAAATATGTATAATATTTTAAAAAATGAATCCTTAACAAATAATTGTTAATAAAAATGTTTACACGAAAGGCTCTCAAAAATGTATTACAATCTTGTCCTTAGCCTTTGAAGGACCTTTGTTGGAAGTAGGTCTTCCCCAGATCAGGAGAAAGAATAGTCTTTACCCTAACGTGCTGATCCAACCTTTGTATGGCACACGTTTGGGTGATCATCGCCCCTTTCGATTCAATTTTTGCCCAAGCGTATTTGCGCAAAAGTGAATGCATCGGACCCGATTGGAATCTGAACTCGGATCTCCGTTTTCTCATTTCAAGTTTTCATCCATTACACCATCCAAGTTCATAGCATCTGCTATTCCCAAGCAGCTACCTATGTAGATACTGACGGGGATCGACGTTGCTTAACTTCGGTGATATGGCGAGAACCAATGATTCAATGTGCTATGGCCGTATACTAATGACAAGCTAATGTATTTTGCATATTTGCTTTTCCTTTTTGATAATACTATTCCTGTTCCGTGTTTAACCAAACATTTTTCTTCCCTTCTCCTGACAAAAGTTCAAATCCTTCATCTTACTTTATAGCACACATTTAAAATATATATGAGGCCAATTCTTTTATTTAATTTAAATTCGTACCGACATTTTTCACTTGTTATAGTAAGTCCTCTGAATTTCTACATGAAATTCCATCATATTCCACATATTTTTTATTCAGTCATAAATGGTAATTTCTAGTTTGAAATCCATATTGCTTCGAGAATTCTTTGATATATTAAACTTGTCGAAATGAAAAAGGTGTGTAGGATTCTAAGAAACAACTTATATTCTGTATGTGATAGGCATGAAAAATGTGCACGCTCTTCCCATTCAAGAATTCGATTGTTTCGTTGGATTTGCCATATTTAGGATAGGTGTTCTCCTGCAGCAAATTCAAACGTCGAATTACTTACTCACAGAATATTATATTTTTTCTAACCTATAACAAGTTATTTGCACGTTGTTCCAGCGATTCATAATAATGAAACTTCTATGGCGATCACATTACGGTAAAACTTTTCTGGATATAATCAGGATTCTCTTTCTGTCAGTTTTAAGTAATAAACCCATACGTATCGATTTGACTATACCTGAAAAATTGTACGTTTTCTCATTAACCATCATGGCACAGTAGATTGATTACATGAAAAAAAAAACACTGATATCCAAAGACCTCCTAGCATGTCAGCAATTCGTTATAGAACATCACTGGTAATTATTACGTCGTCATTTTCACTTTTCCTATTTATCGAACAATTGACATTAAACTAAGCGATTATGATCCAAGGACGTAACAAACACGCGAAACTACTGTTCCCGACCCAAACTAATAGCTTGCTAGAAAGTATATTCGGTTCATTAAGTAAACGTTCTATGTAATAACCGAACCAACTTTTAGGCCAAGTCATATATATATATATATATATATATATATATATATATATATATATATATATATATATATATATATATATATATATATATGTCTAAATTCCAATTCAACATCATCACTTGATAAGACACCGGAGGTGTTGAAAGAAATTGGCTATTTTTGTAGTGATTTTATAACATATTTATGATATAATTGTTAATTAAACAATCATATATATATATATATATATATATATATATATATATATATATATATATATATATGTATATATAAAGTAAACGGTTGGTACACATGGAATAAAATTCAATAATAAAAAAATATTGTTAAAATTCTATTCTGTCATGTTATTTGAAAATACCATATACTTATATTTCGATTGGTCATCATAGATTACGTAACAAAGTTTCCCCTACTGAGGGTGATTTTTGAACTCTTAAAATAGCTTATTTTCCATTAAACATCATCAGAAGTGTCGACACAAAATTGCAACTTTTGTAGTGATCTTTCAAGATGTATATGTTATAAATTTGAAGACACACACTCACAGACAGATATATATATATATATATATATATATATATATATATATATATATATATATATATATATATATATGTGTGTGTGTGTGTGTGTGTGTGTGTGTGTGTGTGTGTGTGTGTGTTGTACGGCTCAGGATCGTGGACTCCATACATTTACCATATACGCCCGTTGGATGTTTTCCATAGAAGTTTTCTGCATGCCATCTGTGGTGTTTAACAGGTGTAATATTGACCACTCCTTAGCAGGTTCTTTAACATCATCCTTTGTAAAATTGTCAGATGAACAAGTTACAGACATTCATATACATGCACATATACATACAGATATAAGTAAATTTATTTTCATTCGAATACATCAAATTGATATAATAACAAATCTTATATTATTATTACTTTTCATAATAATAATAAAGAAGGAATGATGCAATTACAAACAAAATTATAATAAATATTAATAAACTGCTTATATAATATCCACATATAGTCATCAAAATATAAGTTGTGATTAAAAAGTATGGGGAATTGTGTTATAAAAAGAAAGCTACAACACATCAATTCGGCATTTAATTTCCTTTGCGAAGTCCTACATATTATCGAGTGTCATTTGCACTCATGGAAGAATTCCTTACAATTCCTATTTGGGAAAGTGAGAAGTTGCCATGTCACATTCTCTTGAATTTCCTCGTTGTCTTGAAATCTTCTACATTTTAAGTCGGATTTTTATTGTTGAAGAGGAAAAAGTTCCAAGAGGTGAGATATGTGGAACATGGTAGTTGTTGGACCTGGGAGATATTGTGCTTGGCCAAAACCAGCTGCACAAGCCATAGTCACTGATGAAACATTTGTGATATGGTGAGATGGCTACACTCTACACATTTTCCTTCCAAGCACTGCTATAAAAAATGAAAGTGAGCAGCAGCTTTACAACATAATGTATATGAGCGACGGAGTTCAAAATGTGTAGCGGCTTCGCTCTGTAGTTTAATTCCGTTAACATAGCAACAGTCTCGATTATTTTTCATCGGACCTCGTCTGTGTTTCAGAAATGCTTTTCTTAATCATATGCAGAGGTTTATTTGCCATAGACTTTCACATTTGACTACATTTCGCTACTTAAATAATATCACAATAATAATGTAAACAATAATTCATAATAAAACTTGAATAATATCTTTTAAGGTAAATGTGGCTTCGTCTCAAATATGCAGTTATACCCCTATCATAAAGTTCATAGTGCGTAAGCATTTTTCATTTTGTTTAATGTCGCGGTCTACTAACGATTGTTTTTGTATATCCTAGAAAGACGCTTTCTACTGAGTGCGTTTTAACCAGACAGAAGTATTAACAACGGAATTTGTTTTAAACATAGCTTTTCAAATGTAAGCAAAAACTGAAATATTCAGAATTTCACCTGCTATGTTTATATATACAAATAGATATTATCAACAATGGCTGGAATTGTAAGACGTTATAAATAAACAAAAATAACACGACAATGTTGATAGAGTTCTTCATTAACATATGACAGACCTTTAGGACAATATAATTGTCGACCGCGTTTTCTTAATTCTGGAAATTATGGTGTTGTAGAAATATAAATTGAATTCTTTAAATGGATCTCAAAATTAAGAATACAAGAATGGAATTAATAAAATATTCAGTTTTTATTGAGTTTATGTTTTATTTTATTTAATACTTTTTAAAAATCATATCATCACATGCAAGGCAGTAGAGTCACTATGGTACAAGGGGTAACTGGGTGTGAACGAATAAGATAATAGAGAGACATAATTAAGGAATGAGAAAAATATAAGTTTAATCAAGAAAACTGTATATAGTGATTGACATTGCATATAAATTTTTGAAGATCAAAGTTCGGTGAAAAGCATGAATCCAGAAGAGAATTCCACAAGTGAGAACTCCGAGAAAAGAAACAGTAGAATTTACGGTGACATCTAGACTATCAACTGCGGACTGATGAGTTTTTACCCCCAATCTAGCACTTCGCTTAAATTCATTTAATTCAGTCTAGGTACCATAGAGAAGAGTTCAGTCGAGCAATTATCATGAAACTATTTATAGAAAAGGCGCAGGGAAGTCACATTACGACAGGAACAAATTGACAGAAGCTGAGTTGCCAGGTCATGATCACTAATTTTGCTAGATATACAAAAGGAGCATCAGCAGCAATATTCACTACATGGATGAAGGTTAGACTTATAAATATGTAAGATAGAATCAAGAGCGAAAAATTGTCTATTACAGCACAATCAACCTACTTTCTTAGCAGCAATGGATTCAATATAATATTTCGCTTCATGTCTTCCGGGAATATAAGACTGAGATGACGCAACGAGTCATTTTCTGGAGATTAGTATTAGTCATGCTGATGGAAGGCAAAAAGAGGCCTATCAGGTGCTTGATAGAGAGCTGTATCGTATTGGAAGCTTTATAATGAACAAGCCATTCCTTACCCCAGTTAGCAACAGGTAATTATTGAGATCAGCTTGCAATATGACATTATCGAACAGATGTGACAAATCTCATATTATAAATATGACAAATTAGCCAGCACTAGTATTACTTTTGACGAATAATATTTGGAAAGATGAAGAACAAGGTTAGATCCAATCTGACAAAATCTAAGAAATTTTGTGGCGCAGTCTGTAAGGCAGCTTTTATCGGTAATAAAGCAATGCAAGTTCCAGTCTTGTCAGTAGCTTATACATTAGTGTTGAATCGTGATGTTTAATTTTCGATGTATACAATGCAGATAAGATAGCATACATTAGACAAAACTACAACTTATTTCTGCTCAGTAACCGCTAGAATAATTTGAACATCAAAATTTACCACATATCCAAATCCATTAAGGGTTTTTCATTAAGACGGATCAAAGTTAGCAGTAAATATATCAATGTTATTGGTGAAAATTTATTTATATATCTATTGGATCATGCCATTTCAGTCATGGCAATTATGTGTGAAAAATAATATCGCCAAATGTCCGCCAAATCTGAAAGGAAAAGGTGTTGGAGCGCACCCACCTTCACAACCATAATAGACTGATCCTATTATTATAAATAGAACAGTAGTTCTGGAGCAGTGTAGTGCAGTGCAGAGTGAGACTTCTGTAGTGATAAGTTACACTTCCGTTTCTCGACCGGAAGATACCGTTGGACTTTATTACTATTACTTATTGTTACTACTAACCTACGTTCGTTCTACTACTAATCTCTCTGATGAATATACCAGTATTTTCCCCTACGACTGTGTTTGTTCGTTATTACCATATACTCACGTGGAAACACTCAACATCTTAACAAAAGGTCATTAAACGCTTCAACGTAATTCACATTTGAAATCGATCCAAGTCATTGGAACACCCTTTATATATAAGACAATCGAAATATATATAAAATAATATCGAAAAACATATCGAAATGAAAAAAATTTAAAAATAATAATAATAATAATAATAATAATAATAAAACTACCAATGAGAATAATAATAATAATAATAATAATATGTATGCGTACTATATATATATATATATATATATATATATATATATATATATATATATATATATGTATATATATATGAGATAAATATAGCGAGAAAAAATAGTTGTTGTGGTGTTCGAAGCGTCACCAATATTTCTAAATGTGTTCGAAGTATTTGTGTAGGAACAGCTTTACAAATGTGTTCGATAAGCTAGCTGTCATTAATATTTGTAGAGACAGTCACGTATTTACAGTGTTTTATGAATGCGTGTAATTTTACAATAGTCAGAAGCCACTAATATTTTGTTGACATAATTTCATTCATATGTTTTTACGTGTTGCTAACTTACTTTAAAAATCACGAGTTTATTTTTACTCGAGAAACTATGTAAAGGATGAGCAATGAATTATACGAAAGGCTTAAGAATTCAGTTTGTACACAACAACACTCAATACTGGTTATAGCTTTAGGGGAAAAAAAACTAGAAACTGACTTGGAGAATTTACGCGACGAATAATTATAGAACGTAGATTGGCTCGAGGAAGTTAAATGTTAGATTTCCTAAACTCAGAAGTTTATTGTTTAATATATAATTTTCCCAATTTTTAAATATCTATTTATAGGAAAACATTTTTGATCATTTTCTCCAGTAATCTCTCATCTATCATAGAAGACAACAAACCCGATCATCTATAATTTCAAAGCCTTGACAACGTTTGAGATAATGTTGATTTATTAATAAATGCGAATATGTGTAAAAAATCTCCTGGAGTGTGTTTGAAAATATTCAATTTTTAATCTGGAATCAAGAAAATAAGGAATTATTGCAAAATGGCTGTAATATATTATATAGGTATCTCCTCATCAACCAACAACAATATATATATATATATATATATGCGAATATGGAAAATTCAAATCTGGAACCTACTTTTTGTACAACAATGAGGCAATTTCACTGTGAGTTGATGTTGCTGCAGAATCGATATTTTAGTGATATATTGTACTTTTCTACAATTTTAACAGGATTAATTTTAACATGGATATATATTTATAAGCATGTATATATGTATATCTTTTTGTGTTTATTGATTAAATTATACAAAAAAACTGAATTTTAGAATCTTGTGCTTTAACATTTTCCTTCCTCGAACCTTTCACCTGC
>OZ038484.1:30784407-30786907 GCA_964036315.1 Acanthosepion esculentum | reverse complement strand
TTTGTTGGGCGTCTACTATATATTGGGCGTCTACTATATATATATATATATGGATTCTTCAGAACATCCAAAGAAGAATCCGCAATATTTTGGGTCCTGAGCTGGCATCTTCGATTCAGTCATTTCCCCACCGCCTTTAACTTTTCTAGGAATAAGGACATGATTTTTCTGATGAGGTTTCCGTTTTGGACCCTCAAATTTAGAATATTTTAATCATTTCCTCCTCTATCCCCTGAAAAAACAACAAAATACGATAAAGCCACGCAAGTGTTTACTGTGTGTTACAGAATATGATAAAAACACTCTTAAAGAGAGTGAACTATAAAATAACAAGCATTAAGAAGACAGAAGATAACGATTAACATCGCATTTCCATTTTTGAAGATCAAATTTGACTCGGAAGCCTGAAGCCGGAAGAGATTTCAACAAGTGAGAAGTTGAAGAAAGTGCAAGGAAGTTACTTAAGCGCAGTACTAGACTGGCAGATAGGTCTAATCATTTTACAGTTGAAATTAACTTTGATTTTCCAAACATTAAATGCAATGTCTTCTTAATTCCTTTTCTTTTATTGTTTTCGCTCTTTAATGATATTTGTTTTTCTCATATTCTTACATTCAGTGATCATTTGCATCTTAGCGGCATTATTGCCTTACTTTGCGTGAAATGATAAGAAATAAGAAAATGTGTACGATTCTTCGATTCTTTTATGATGGAGTATCGAACAGACACTTTTCTCAAGATGCCTAATTTCTATTGCATAATGAGGAAAGCGAAAATAATAAGTAAAGACGAAATTCTATAATGATGGATTGTGCTATTTGTTCATTCGCCTGTAGAAATTAGTGGAGTCTGGAAAAATGTTTTTGTTTACCAAGACATTTTGACAAGTTGACATTCGCTTTGTCATAATCAAGCGACTGATAAGCAATATGATAAAAACAAATTCCAAAACTTGAGATTTGGCTCGTATTATGTACGTTCAAATGTTTATAATGATCTCTTTCTGAAGTTTAATTGAATACAAAGCTTGATTTTTTTATAGAATTACGTATGTAATCCATTAAACAATTTTAATACTTGTTGTTCAAGATGAACTGTTAAAATATGTCTGAAAAATATGTATTTTACTAGGATCGAAGAAAGAGCCTTGGCGAATGACTGCATTGATATTTGGAAGTACAGTAAACTAACTGTTATGGTCCAGGTTAGGACCAAGGAAGAACAACACGAACACAAGAGTAGAAATAACGAAGATATATTGCACGGACTAATAATACAAGATGTGGAAGGTGTTAGTATGACTGTCAGTCTGGTTTGGAGTGAACTACTATCGGATCGACTCGATTTGCCTCTCTCTCTCTCTTGAGAGGCGTAGTATACATAGTGTTAGGAAGAGTTAATTCTGTAGTTATAGGTAAGGACCCATAACACTACCTATTCGCAATAAACCTGTACATGTAAATGTACTTAACTGAGGATCACTTGATGTTTGTGTCAACATTACCATTGTTTAGCAAAGGTTTTAACTTCAAGCTTTAAAATTATTTGCGATGTCTATCAATCACATTCTTTTTAGTGCTTGTTACTTTCGACACATTAATAGACATCACACACCTTCCTGTGTTACAAGACATGATATCAGAAAATGGTAACTTGCATGGTGAGATTGTTAGTAAAGGATAGAAGCAAGAAACAAACATTCAAAGGAGGCTGCTCTCTTGTGTTGTGCAGCACATAGCAACACCGTATTTTCCCGTTTAGAAGATGCATTTTTTTCCCCAAAAAATACACTGAAAATTACGTGTGCGTCTTCCGAGACGAATGTAAATCAACGCCCAAGTTCAAGTTAGATTGGACGGTCACCTTTATTGCTTGACTGATAGGGACCTGGATTTGTATGTTGATTCATTGCGCTATAATTTTAACTATCTATCGACTTCCGCATTTAATACGATGTAACCTGCGTGCTTAGGTGATACAAGTATTTCCAATTCTATAAACATCCCTAGAACCGAGCCACAAGCTGAAACACGCTGTGTTTACTGGCAGCGGCGAGAGTCTTTCTGCTGTTAACTGCCGTACAAACAAAATCTGATGAGTGATTAATGTAAACATTATATGGTATCAGTATGCAAGAGACGCATGGTGAATGTATTGTTGTATGAGAATGAGGTTTTTTATTTTAGAAATTTCTTTCCTATGTCAGGGTGCGTCTTTCAAGCTGTTTTTTCAATAAGGCGGAAATTACGGTAAATATTAGGTCAATTTCTTTTTTTTTTAGTGGCGGGGAGAGAATTAATCATTATTTTTTAGAATTGATTTTTTTTTTAATGTAGGAATCAATGATAAAGGATTTTTTTTTACTCTATTTTTATTTTTCCTCTGAAAATTCCTCGAGATTTGAGTAAAAAATTCGCAAGTGAAAAATTATCGAGATCGGCTGGGAAATGATAAAAATAAAATACAGATTTACCTTAAGTCTTAGATAAGGAAAATCTTC
>OZ038484.1:30716907-30781907 GCA_964036315.1 Acanthosepion esculentum | reverse complement strand
TTCCCACTTTTGGCCTTGTACCACGTTTTGTATTTCCACAAATAAATATCGTATTGTTCAAAGGCGTTGCTATTATTGTATCTGTGATTTACAAAGCCTCTCCTACAAACGGATATTACAAAAACTTGTCTCCCTATTTTAATTATCAATTAACATCTGACATACACACACACACACACACACACACACAAACACACACACACATACACACACACACACACATATATATATATATATATATATATATATATATATATATATATATATATATATATGTATATATATATATTTGATGGTCTGTGTGAGTGTGGGGTTCGGATGTGGGAGTTTGTGTATTACCGGTCATATAAGTGAAGAAACGATTGACAGATGCATTGTCGTGCGTAGTCCGTTTTTCCTCTTCTTTAAGGATATATTTAAGGACCTGTTAGATACGTTGCCACATTTGTCAATATAAAAACGGAAATTACTTATGACTTAACCTAATAATCATATGGCGATTATCGCAGAGAATAGACGGAAGGTAATTTAATCTAAAGAGAAATGGCTCACTATTCCGATCATTACAACAGAAATGCAGCAATCCATTTAGTTCCTCAATGAAAATTAACCAAGAGACAAAAAGAAGTTTCGAATAGTTTAGAAATCACTATTTACATTATACGGACTATTGTCCTCACCTTTGTCGCCATATTTATTAAAATGTTTCGGCCATTGTACGCTCCGGCTTTCTTCAGGTGGTTGGAATATTGAACTGAACCCTTTATTTCGCTCACTGGGGTAGACTGTTCTAGTTACATGTGCCATGTCTAATGGATGTCAGTTATCAGTTATCTCTTGTTAATTTTCCTCTGAAAGTTCTCCAATGCATTAATCGGGTATTGAACTCACACTCTTTTTGTCCTGTCACTGTATCTAACTAACGCCTTTATCCACTGTGCCATGTCTACACCAGCAAGCGAAATAAATGGTTCAGTTCGACATCACAACCACCTGAAGAAAGCCGGAGCGTACAACGGCCGAAACGTTGTAATAAATATGGCAAAAAAGATGTGGACAATAGTCCGAATAATATAAATAGACAGACACTGGAAACATTTATTCCCGCATTGCACCAATTAACAGAAGAATGCGAGTTTTCAAATGAAAATGCCCAAATTACAGTCTGCATTATGATAGAACCTATCCGAAAGATTACAGCTAATTCCTGGTCGGAAACTCCAGAAAGAGACGAAAATGGCCAGGAGCAGTGAGGAAATAAAATCTCCGATAAAAGAATTACACGAGAAAAATGTAACCGAACCTAAAACCCTGAGTCACCCACGAGAAACATCAAGAAGAAAAAGCGGAAAAAACAGCAACACCAACTGTAGTAGATGTAAAAGAAAACATCAATTTAGAAACGCGGGAAGTGTATCATTTAAAGACGCGGGAAATGAATCATTTAAAGATGCGGGAAATGAATCATTTAAAGACGCGGGAAATGAATCCTTTCGCTGTAGCCTATGCAACCGAAAATAATGGGACACAGACAGTAAATGAAGAAAAAACAAATGTAAACGAAAATGTAAATATTAGCGGTGAGATTTAAAATCGACAGAGGCGCCAATATCAATATTATCTCAAACGACAGATAAAAATCTGAGGAACAAAAAAACTTTACTTAAAAACAGTAAATCGCAACTTTACCAATGCGTTGCAATATTCCTCCTAGACGTGTCACAAGTGAATTGGTAATGGTTATTAACGAAAAGTTTGCAGAATCAACTGATTGGTCTGCCCGAAATGAAAAGAAATGGAAATAGTCGAATATGTGTTGATATGAAGCAGTTGAAAAGAGAACATTAAATGTCACGAAATTTAGCTGATATTTCACTTCGCCTACATTAAACAGAGCTAATGTATTTCTAAACTGGATCGTACCAGCGGATTCGACCAAATTCTGTTCAGGTAGAAAGGGTATCTACTCACGACTTTCATTACTCATTTTGAGAGATATTGCTTGAAAAATGTCCTTTTGGTATAATATCAGCCCCGGAAATATTTCAAAGAAGGTTGTTTGAGTTAGTGAAAAACATTCAAGTAGTCGAAATATTTATTAACGACGTTCTAATCTACCGTAGAACTGTAGAAGACTGAGTCGAAATATTAAACTTTTATTAAAACCAAAAAAGACGTACTCAATCTTAATAAGGACAGTGTGAATTGAAAGGGCACATTTCTGGAGATGCAATTCAACCCAGCAAGAAAAGACTTTCAAGAGTTACTTGCGCCTACAAATGTATCTTAACTAAGTTGTATAACTAGCATCATCCGATACTTAGGCAAATTCTTAACGAACTTGCCTGGAATAATACAATCAATTATGGAATTATTAAAAAACGACAACGTATTATCTACAAGAGAATTCAACCACCAATTCTATTGGACTATGATCAACACAGAACTAAAATAGTTAGTGCTGACACTCGCAGTCTTAGTCACGAAGCAGATTTATTTTTAAAATATTGATGGTAATTTAAAAATAGCTTCTACCTTACGTAGACTCATTAGCGCTGTATGGAAATACGCACAAATTGAGAAAGTGTTTCAGATGTGAATGGACATATTTGACAGATACGTCGTAGGACTCGAATCTTTTAAAGGGTTAATGGACCACAAAGCACGTATGTCGTTAATAGACAGAAACATCTGTACAATATCACATTACAATGACAAAGTTTTCTGATGAGACTGAAAAGATATAACCCCTTAGCGTTCCAGGGAAGGCACTAGTTGTATCTGACACACTATCACGATGTCCTTTATGAGACGGTGATAATAATAACAGCAAAGATGTTTGAGCATGCCCACATTGCGTGGTAAGAACTAGAACAACAACGTATAAGAATTTAAATGCAATAAAAGTAGCTATTAAACAAGACACAATATTACAGGAAATAATACACCTCACACGAAGTGTATGATACTTAAAGAAGGAAGAATAAAAGAAGTCATGAGACCATATCTTCCAAGTCGGAATGAATTGTCAGTTCATGGAAACGTAATATGATTTCAAGACAGAATTGACATACCTTGGAAACTTAGACCAGAGATATCCAAGAGCATTTATAACGTTGATTTGTCATTAGACAAATGCCGGGAGGCAGAGAGACAAATTGTGTTGGTCTAAAATATCTCAGGAGTTGGAGCAGTATCTAAAAAAATCCACGTTTTCAAATATATACCTCCCAGCAAATAAAAATTAAAAAATTAATAATGTCACCCCACCTCAAGATCCATGACAAAGAATTGATACAGATATTTTCGTTCATCAAGGATATCAATATATTGTCGCAATAGATTATTTCTCAAGACATACAGAAA
Source organism: Acanthosepion esculentum (assembly GCA_964036315.1). Classification (NCBI taxonomy): domain Eukaryota; kingdom Metazoa; phylum Mollusca; class Cephalopoda; order Sepiida; family Sepiidae; genus Acanthosepion; species Acanthosepion esculentum. The sequence continues at coordinate 30,778,541 of OZ038484.1, read as the reverse complement.
TAGCAAAGAGCAATCCAATGAAAAGTGATTGTGCTACAGAGAAGCTGAGAAATTTCTTCTCATGTAGAGAATTCATTTTGAACTTGTTAGTGATAACGGGAAAGGATTCAAAAGCTACGCTTTCAGATATTTTGCAAACACTTATAAATTTTAACAGATTAAAAGAACAAAAATTAATAAAACATAAATGACGACTGACATTGCATTTCAATTATTGAAGAGCAAAGTTCACTGTAAAGCAAGAAACCAGAAGAGATTTCCTCAAGCGATAAATGCAATAAAAGAAACCGTTAACCTAGAACGTACGGTTCCATCTAGCCATTTCAACTGCAAAATGATAAAACCTTGTCGTCAATCTGGTAATACGCTTAAACTGATAAAGTTGAGGTACAACAGAGGTAATTTTATCAAAACAATTATCATGAAAGTATTTTATAGAAAAGTTACAGATAATCGTTGGAGCCGATATGCCAAGTCAAGGCCAGTAGCAGTGCAAATTCTTTTTTTAGATTTAGAGAATTTGTAAATGTATAGCAGCAGTACTAGACAGATGTTGCAGCAATATTCAAAGCATGATCAAACGGTAGGCTTATAATTATGTAAAATAGATTCTGGAGAGTAAAATATCCAGCACGACACAGTGAAATAACTTCAGCAGACCTAACAATTATTTCAATATCATCTTTCCACCTTATGTCAGCGGAATACATCATCAACAGAATGCGGAACACTCACTGTCCTTGAGGTCAGCCTCAGCTAGGCTGATCTAAGGAAGAAATGGGTTTCTCAGATTACTGTTAACAACAGATTATAGTTCCTTTTTGAGTTCAGCTTTGAATAAGAACAGTGCTCCAATAACTTGGACCGATTTTAAATGTGAATTAAGTTTAATTGTCTAATGATATTTATTCTTTCTGATGTAACAACATAAGCCTTTGGACGTTCAAATATAAATGTAATGAAAAGTTCCCAGGTCACATCATCTCTCGAAACAGCGAAGTTAATTAGTCACTATGATCGTACGACTTGAGGCCTTTGGACTTTTTTCTTCAGGTTCATCTCAAAAGGAAGATCTATGGCAACAAGGTAACAGCAACGAAATAGCTGAAGGTCGAGATAATAAGGCATATTGGTGAGATCGAGGAGCAACTACGCAGAGACGTTATGAAAAGTTTTGACCATCAAGTAGAGGTGTGGCGGACATTTGGGCGAGATTATTTTTCACACATAATTGCCATGACTTAAATAACATGAGGCAATAGAGAGATAAATAAATGTTCATGAATAACACTGATTTGTTTACTGCTGACTTTGATCCGTCTTAATGAAACACCCATTATATACGAAATCTAATGTTGGATGGTCGGAGACTAATACGGCAGAGCTACTACAATAACTTTCGAGTGAGGCACCAGCAACACTGTAGGGCGAAGAATACGACCTATAATGTAGTGGAAGAAATCTTGACGAGTTAACAATCCGCTAACCAGTCGTGGTATCTCAATAAAACTCATCTTGGATAAGACAGCGGGAGTGCATCCAACTATCAATCCCAAGAAAACATAAAAGGTAACGATCTGAAGGGGGTTAATTAACTCCTCGTCCCTTAAGGAGAGAATTGTTGTAATCCATCAACTGTTAGCAAAGACAACGTCGCAAAGGTGGTCAAACAACTTGGAATTGATGTTAAATAATAATCTAGCAGACAATTATTTTTTAAGGAATTGTATTTTCCTCTGACTTCCAGATTTTGTCCTTAAGTTCAGAAGGTATATAAAACATAGGAAGGATTTTTGATTGGTTAGAACTAACTTGGGAAGTTTTTACAGATAGAAAGTTATTTCAGAGGATTAAATTTTACTCGTCGATGAAATCAAACGAGGTTATTTCGTGTCTCGGGGAACTTGCTCCTAGCGACCTCACTGGCTAGTTAAAAATGTATACGTAGAAAGGGTTAATAAAATAGATAAATTTAAAAATCCCTTTTGTTGAAATTCTCATTTCACCTCTGAACAAAGCTACTAGCGATCACCCGGGCGGAAGATGACAGAAAGAGGAAAGCAACATATGAGTGAATGTAGACCGTCGGCCCAAGACTACCCCCAGCACGAAGGGGGTATACAACATTGAACAACTCGAACAATAACGGAAGAAATAAATGTGACGTGTCCTCGGACCATCATCTTCCGACTATTTAGGATCAAACCAAAAATAGTTCTCAAAGATTACATCATTCTAGTCAGTTAAAAATATAAAGCAAGAAAAGAATAGGTTAAATATTATTATCTTAAACATATGAGAAATGAGGTGGACAATGAATGGACATTTCATCAGTGACAAATACAGTGTCCTATATGCAGGTGGAGAGAAAAAAATGCGAGAGGAGTAGGACAAATATTATATAACGACATGAAAAAATGTTTTCTACGATACGATGAACTAAAAGAAAGATTTATTGCGATTCAATTGAAAGGAAAGCCATTCAACATATCCATTAGAGATGTATATACACCAGGAGCAAAAAAAATAATGAAGACGAAATTGAAAGGTTTTACAGTATGCTAATTAAAATCGTCATAGGAGACGTGAACGTCAAAGTAGGTAACGAAAGAGATGGCGAAATTGTCGGCAAATGCAAATTTGGTTTAGTAACGCGTAATGAACTCGGGGAAAATTCGATCCAATGTTACCTGTCTAATGATTAGGTAGCAGACAACACCTGGTTTCAAGAACAACCAAGACCTATATGGACTTGGAGAAGACCAGAAGGATGGACAATAAACCAAATCGACTATATAACTATCAATAATAGATACAGGAATGCAGTTTTACATTTTAAAACATTGTTATATAGGAATAAAGTATCGCGGCCGACGCTTGAGTTTGAACATAGATCGACAGTGAGCAAACAGAGGCGATCCCATTATTGAATTAGGTAGACCACGTGACTATAGAGGTAACGCATTGTTAGGGAGTGGCGTGACGTCCAATTGATCGCTATTTCTTGTCTGTCCTCTATACTAAACTGGTCTCCATTTCTACTCTATTACTATACGGACAGCTATTCTCTAATCTGTTCGCTATATTATTTCTCTATTCGGATTGCTATACGGATTACTTTTAAACGAATATTATCGAGCAAGAGCTATTAGTGAGAGTGTTATTCGAAGGTGTCTAACGCCAGTATTGTACAACGGCGTACTGTAGTTTTATCTGCGATTACAAAGACTCTACTACAAGGAGCATATCGAAAGTGGCAACGAGTTTTCGTTGAATTAGAAAAATGGCAACTAGCGTTTGTTGACATCAGAAAAAAACATGCAAAAGTGCCGACTGCTGGAACAACCACCTTCCAAACCTAAAGCAAAAAAATACAAACCCCCCAGAAATTCAAGAGAGATAAGACATCAGCCAAACTGTATTAGAAAAGAATCCAGCAAGACCCGACTGTGAAGGTGAGATATCTGGATGGTGTTAAAGTCAGATACTATGAGCAATATGACAATGTAAACTCGAATTGGGACACATAAAAAATACTTTTTATATTTTTGATCATCAAAGTTGCCTGGGAAGCAAGAAGCCAGAAGATAGCTCTGTATGTAAGAAGTGCGATAGAAGAAACTCTTAGCATAGAACTTACAGTTCTATCTAACACTTTCAACTGTAAAATCTTGGTCTACGTTTAAATTCAAAAAGTCTAGGAACCTTAGATGAAAGTGCATCGGAACAGTTACCATGAAAGTATTTATACAAAAGTCACAGGGATGCTGCGTTAAGGCTGTTGGAAAATAACTGAAGCTGAGATGCCAGGCCATGATCAATAACACTGCTGATTCTTCTTTGGATTTTATGAAGAATCTCTAAATATTTAGCGGGATCACCAGAGAGATGTGGTAGCAGTATTCAAAGCTTAGGCGAATGGTGAACAGCGTGTCAAATCTGAAGTGAAAACATCACTTGAAATTTGAACAGAAACAAAGCAGTAGTCTAGGCAGATTTGAAACAGTGATTCTGGCAGCCTTAGACGACTTCGGCATTTACAAGTTTCCCGGCAATAAATTAAATATACAACAGTAGGGATATGAAAAAAGACCTAAGTAGATCCATTTTCATAGCACTGCATAAAAGGCCAGATGAAAACGAAGATGAACTCCATTTAATAACCAGCTTAATGAGAAATATAACAAAATGTATCATATGCTGAATAGAGCGTGAAGCAGAATTAGACGGGAAATTCGACAAAAACAGTGGAAGTTTGTTAAAAGAATAGAGCAATATTATATTATATTATATTATATTATATTATATTTATGCTCTGAATGCAAAAGGATATATATCTGTTTTATAGATTATGCGAAAATGTTTGATAAAGTAGATCACAAAGAAGTATTGGAACTGCTAGGTAAGAAAGGACTAAACAAATTTTAAGAAGAAAGAATAGATGGTTGTCATCACAAGGAACAGTGTCCTGTGTATAACGATATGAATTATATCCTCGTCTTGGGTAAGACGATAAACTACATCCAACAGCAAGGCCTCTCAACAAGAGTTTTTGAGGAGCGTGCAATCAACTCTTAATTGTTGGTGTTCCCAGATCTACTCTGACCTGGGCTGGTAGCATTTATCAGGATCCCAGCTATGAGCAAATAGTTGACCTCCCACAAACTGGGATCAAAACTATGTAAGTATAAAAAATACGTTTTTGTACAAAAATATATAGCCGACAATACATTTTTGAAAGAAAAAATGTTGCCAGCAATACATTTTTTAAGGAAAAAATATATTACCATCAATACATTTTTGGATAAATTATTACCAGCAATAAAAATATTGTCGGCATTAATATTAAAATAGCCCATTCAGGTTGATATGCCGTATAACAAACCAAACCTAATCAAACCAATCAAAAGGAACAGCCCAATATCCAAATTACAAATTGGAAATACTCAAACCAATTTAGTACGACTGGGAAGTGTTTCAACAGGAGGTAGAAAATGCATTGAGATAGCCAAAGATAGATTCTAAAAGCTAAGCTAAGTATTAAGTATTTAAAAAAACAAGAAGATTTAGTTACAAACGAAGGAAAGAATACTAAACTTTAAGTAATATCAGTCCTCCTATGTGGCAGTGAATGCTGGACAGTCACCGCACAGTTGAAGAAGAAAATTGAGGTGATATAAATACTTTTCTTCAGAAGGATACCGAGAACACCATGGACTGAACATGTGAGTAAATCTTAAAGAAAATGGAAACCAAGAAGGAAAAATTAATGTTAGAGAGTTTGGAAAATTTTACACTTCCAGAACATGTTGATGGCCAGATGGACAGAGAAAAACAGCGCATAGCCGACAACGAACTTGCGTAAGTGGATGCAAAGGCAGGGAATAGGATAGATAAGAAAAAAGACAGGTTTTATTAATAGCTACGAACTACAAGAAATTGTGGAGTACCATGATCGCCAAGGTTCTGAAAGAACCAGCCAAATAAAAGCAGAAGAAACGACAATATTACGAACATCATCCATATGAAAATAACATTTTACACAATGTTCCATCCAAATGACGTCGGTTGTGATTTCAGGTTAATCTTCAAATATTCGATCTTCTTGCGAGGCGCGAGGAATTCTGCCTCTTTCTTCAAAGGGCGGGCGTTTGCATAACTTCCTGTTAACTGCTTGTCTTTTATATTCCACGTTCAGTTTTATTCGCTTCCTTGACACTGTGGATATCGGCATCGATTGTGGGTCGATTGCGCACTTTACTGGCTTTGAATGCAACATCTATGTGAATGACATACTTTATAGAATCCCTTAAGTGAAAAAAAAAACAAATAAAAAAAGCAGGGAAAATAGAAATAAAATGACCCATGAAGTTGTCAATGTAATATATATGGTTCAATGTATAAATTGTCATCTAAATTACGCAATAATGAAAATAACACTGATATTTCATTTTAACAGATATATTTGCCAAAACTACACAAAAATATCCTAATATACTAAAGAGTAAATATATTTAATAAAATCGACATTCGATGAACCATCGCATCCAGACGACTTCATAATCCTCTGCAAATCTTCTGGGCGGTCTCTTTATTTTAATTGGTGAATACTGCTATATTCCTTGCCTTCAGTTCATCTTTGGTGTCATTTTTGTTAGTCTCTCGTTCAACTGCGCCCCAAATATAATAATCAAGGGGGTTACAGTCTGGGGAGTTAGGCGGCCAAATGTTCTGTGGTCGGAGAAATTGTGACAGTGTCATGGTGCAGATCCCTGCTGCCGAACATAGGCTCTTCCAGCAGCCGCCATCATGACCCAGGGCAGCACTTAATGTTGGCCTCCGTATTGAGTCTGAGGCCCTGTGGGAAGAGGAATTGAGCCATAACATCGCCATCACTAGTGATCTCCCCCCCCCAAAAAAAAATCATGATGCTGACGGGATATATAATCTACCTCTTTCCGAATCCTCTGCACTCTCCTCAGATTGACGTTCGAACACTCTGAAATGGTCGTATTGGAGCTGCCGGTCGGAATGCCAAGCAGTACAGCATGCCGTTTTCAAATTTCTCGCAGACAGTGTCCAACTGACGCTACTATACTGTGCAGCAGAGAAGATTATAAGCAAACAACGCGCATGCGCGAAATTAAAAATATAATATAGTGATAGGTTACCAATCTCGGTATAGTTGTTTGGGGGAAACGTAAATTCTCAATAGTGTCCTGGATTATACAGCTTTAATAACGTCTTTATTATATTTGGTCCTGAAAGTAAATCAAACGTATACGTCTACCTAAAGAGTTGTTTTTGTAAAGTTCTACGTGGAAGAGAAATCGAGGGTGACAAGGAAAGTGTTAATAGCTCACGCATCACTGATGGCCTGTACATATATTTCCTCCAGAATCAGCCAGCAATTATCTCATGGAAGGAGAGATTAATTTGTATAGGAGCAAGCGAAGCTCTGAATAATTCATCGGCAAGTATGTATCACGATTATCTCTGAAGATACGAACGCAGTAATTTCGGTTTTGTTTAGTTCGTCGGAGAAGAGACTCCAATTTTAATATCAACCGTTTCCTTATAAGGTAACTGTTATCATTCATTTTCTGAGAAATCAGCTCTAATGTCGGTTTTGAATTCATAAAAAATGTCGCTTCAATTTTGTTTTCAAGTAAATAGATTTTTATGTCCACTAAATTGTTATCGCTCTTACCAGTCTCGATGGGGGCGTTTCATTCTTAAACTTTTGTTCAAATATCGACATATTGATTATGTCATTATTTTCTGTTCGAGTTACATATGCTATCAATTTTAACTGTTGCCGCCATTGAATGTCTTCAAATGATTTGGCTCCTGCTATTTGGTTCAGTTCTGTGGTTATGATTCTGTTGGCCCAATCGGCGAATATGTATGGTTGTATACATCTCATAGTTTGCTTATATCTGGCTGATGGCGTTTGGCGCTATGCATATGAAAATTTGGAAAAGCTGTAGTCATCGATAAGATGTATAAAATACAAAAGTTAAACGAAGATAGAGCAAATATATTGGGAACTCTTTCACGACGTTAGATGGATGCCTACCAGTAGCAAAAGGTGACTTGAATCCAAAGCATATAGTCTCGAATAATTTGTCATATACGACTTACCGTGATATTTCGTCACTTACTGTAAAGCTTACGTCAAAATTACGAATTTTCTCTTTTCCAGTCATCAATCTACGCCATTTTCTGACACCTGCAATCAAGCAATAAGAAAATCATTTAAATATTTATTTTAAAATTAAATAAAAATGTCTACGTCTCGTTAAAAGAGAAACTATTAATTTGATGAATTGTGAACGAGATTAAGCCAAAATTACTTTCTTTTCTTAAATGCAGTGAAAAAGAACTTTTTTGTGAGGGGGTGTCTAATTTTCTCATGCAGCCGTTGAAGTAGCAAGTACCTTGTATAGTTGTTGGCAGATAAAACATTAATTGTCGGAATATTACGGGAGGCCGTATATGACAAAATATTCGCGATTGCATGACCAGAATCCAAGTCACACTTCGCCACTGATGCCTACAATATGCAAGAATATGGAAGGACAAGAAATATTAAACTGCTTCTACTACTACTACTACTTCTTCTTCTTCTTTATATTATTATTATTATTATTATTAGTAGTAGTAGTAGTAGTAGTAGTAGTAGTAGTAGTAGTATTATTATTCCGATATGTAACATGCTAATGGTAACATATGGTGATCGTCCTTTGTTTCTTAAAAGTAGTAATAATTTAAACGCTGTTCTGATTTCATAACACTCTCATTTTATGACGTTGTCGCAATATTCATAACATTTTTTCTGTCTCATATTTAAATTTTCTATTATCTACAAGATGCCCATAAGACGTCTCCTTATATATGGGCGCGTGGATAAGTGTGTTTGCAAGTATCTTGAATATATATCTACGTGATTTTAATTTTCTTTCAAAACCTACGATAATTCGAATGGTCGAAGTCGAAGACGTGTAGCAAAACAGAATAAATGAAGAAAACAAAAAGCAGGAAACAAATAAGAAGAAAACAAAAAAGAAAGAATTGAAATGAAACGTCCGACTGAGGAAATTTGATGGAATATCTATCTGACATTCAAATTGATATCAAGACATTGTCTGTACACTGAAGGAGAAGAAAGTTACAAAAAATTAAAGCTATATTAAGAGACGGAAGAAAACTGTAAAAAAGTTGATGGGTTGCTGTGAAAAAAAAATCAAATAGCAAAACGAAACGGACTGAAGCAACAATAGACAGATGATAGGAAAAATAAAAATGAGACGAAAAACGAATATGAATAAAGTAAAAATTAAATGAAGACTGCAACAGTGAGAGGATAAAAAAATAAATGCAACAATTTAGACGAAAACAAAATCTATTACATATGAATATACCGAAACGAAAGCTTATGCCGAAATTACATTTTTATTTCTTTATGATTCTGCTTCTTCTCCATTCACGAAAACCTCGAGTACAATAACTATGAATTGTATCATTGATGAAAAGGAAATGTTAGCAGTGTTCCTTGCAAATAGCTTTACACACACAGAAATCACCTCATTGGAACGATGCAGACAATGGCACTCTTTAGCAGAACAGAACTTATGAGAAGAATGCAGTATATTTAAGTCTATCATTAATTTACCATAATGGTCATTAAATTCTCACGGGGGGAAGATACAAATAATGATAATTAATAACGTTGATTCTATCATATAACAATTGATACTGGAATAAAAGCATGACGAAGTGATAAGAAAGCAATACTCGTAATCACTTACATCTATAATTCGATCCCTGCTGGTTCTAAAAAAACACTTCTGGACTTGTACAGTATAAAGTTAAGTTTATTAAAGTCAATATCTATTCAGTATCTGTCTATATGTCTGAGATGAGATATTATGTACATTATTTACATTTTCGGACTATTGTCCTCATCTTTGTCGCCATATTTATTACAACGTTTCGGCCGTTGTAAGCTCCGGGCTGCTTCAAGTGGTTGTAATGTCGACCTGAACCCTCTATTTCGCTCACTGGGGTAGATTGTTCTAGTTCCACGTGCCATGTTTTAATGGATGTCAGTTATCAGTTATCTCCTGTTAATTTCCCTCTGAAAGTTCTCAACGGCCTTAGCCGGGTATTGAACTCACACTCTTTGAGTCTTGTCACCATGTGTCCTCAAGGAAACATGGCACATTGCATAAAGGCGTTAGTTAGATCCAGTGACATGGCACGTGTAACTAGAACAGTCTACCCCAGTGAGCGAAATAATGGGTTCAGTTCGACATTCCAACCACCTGAAGAAGGCCGGAGCGTACAACGGCCGAAACGTTGTAATAAATATATAGACAAAGATGAGGACAATAGTCCAAATAATGTTGTTACCTAATTATTATGTATCACAAGCCGATTTTAAAAGAAACCTAACGGATTTATGGCCGGGTATTGAACTCACACTCTTTGGGTCTTGTCACTGGATCTAACTAACGCCTTTATCCACTGTGCCATGTCTACCCCAGCGAGCGAAATAAATGGTTCAGTTCGACATTCCAACCACCTGAGAGTACAATGGCCGAAACGTTGTAATAAATATGGCGACAAAGATGAGGACAATAGTCCGAATGATGTAAATAACGTCAATATCTATTATTAACGTGTTCATTTAACTAACAAATAACAGAGAACAACGCTGTTATGTAATCTAGTTTACTTCGTGGTGCAATGGCTAGGAAGCTTATGGTGCTAGATCAATAACGGATAATTAGTGACTTATTAGTCACTTTATACATACGACCTTTGTATATATCTATATTGTCTAGTAAGCATGACGAAGTGATTAGAAAGCGACACTCGTAATCACTTACATCTATAATCGATCCCTGCTGGTTCTAAAATAAACGAACTTCTGGACTTGTACAGTATAAAGTTAAGTTTATTAAAGTCAATATCTATTATTAACGTGTTCATTTAACTAATAAATGACAGAGAACAACGCTGTTATGTAAGCTAGGTTAATTCGTGTCTCGGAAACTTGTCGTGCTTAGATCAATGGCGAATAATTAGTGAGTTACTAGGTACTTTATACATACGACCTTTCTAAATATCTATATTGTCTAGTAAGATGATTTTGTTGCGTGTGGATTATGCATTTAATTAGTATTGATTTTATTATAAAATAATTTTTAAAAAGTTTGAGGTTTTGGCTAATGAATGTGTACACGTAAATTTCTATCAAAAATTCTGAAACGAAGATTTATCATCATTTTCATATTTACATGTGTCCTATTGTCCTCATCTTTGTTGTTTTTATTACAACGTTTCGGTCACTGTGGTTCCGGTATTCATCAGATGACCTACATGTTATTCTGAAATGAAACCTTTATTCAACGTAGAGTGACTAGGGATATCTCGTCTAGTTCTTAGTTTTTTTTAATGATCTCGGCCCCGTTTCTAATGTGTCAAGTACATACCGGTTGAGGTTTTGAATCCACAGTTAATATGTCATCTTATATGTCATCGAACGCAGTAAGAATAATCATGTCCATTCTGATCAAAAGCACGCTCTTTTGAGATGTTGGCATCATTCCTGTATTATCTGCACTCTGATCTATGACAGAGAATTGGTCACAAATTACTCCAAACAAGGACAGAAGGACAGTTTGTTTTTCCATTCGTCGCATCCTTGGTATGAAGTAGAGCAGTGGATTAACCAACACACAGGTCCTCACAGACGCTGACGTCCGTAGATCGAACTAGACTCTGACAAATGTGTTGGTGCCCACCTCCGACAGAAATGGGTCTTCAAGCGCGGTATGAAAGTTTTGGACATTAACAGAGGTCTGGAACGTGACAAAAGCTAACCGCAAAAGATTTTGGAGTGTGCTGTGGAAGAAAGTCAAGTTGCGGGCATCAAAAAATTGAGATCTTAGCCAAGGAAGTGAAAGCAAGACGAAAAACATGTCAGTGTGTAGACAACCCTATTACCAGCTACAGTCGATGCTTTTCTAGAGCACAGACACGACTTGACAACAGGCCGCATTCTACATAGTCTACACCGACAGACGGAGGCCTAGTACTATTTACAATTCAATATGGAAACCATTTGCTTTTAATTATATCCTTAATTTCTTCTCAAGCTGTAATCGTACCACGATCCCGTAAGAGCTTCTTTCAGGTCTGATACACTTCAGTATGAGATACGTGGAACATTGCTTTCCGGTATGGGTCATATCGCAAAATCCGTATGATTGATTTCAGGGCATGATGGAGACTTAATTGAGTTTTCAAAAAATCTATGTAAATATTTTTTGTACAATGAACTTGTTCGTCTGTGCGATAGTTCTATCTTCATTAAAGACATAGCAACTTCTAAATATGACTGACAATATGAGCAAAATAATTCTTTTAATTGTTTATTGGTAAATTCTGCTATTCCCTTTCACTTCTTCAAAGGACGATTTTGTAACATCGGAAGCAACAGTTGCCCAGACCATGACACCAGTTCGTTTCTGTCGCTTCGAATATATTCTCACAACTTTCGGAATGTGTTCACAGTGAGTAATTGACCACAGCCTCCACAGGGAAAAACCTCTCTTCCCAGCAAACAAAGACTGTCTGCAGGACACTGCCTTTCCTCCAAAATTGTATTCCCTTTGCCAAACCGTTTTTACTTGCAGGAACTTGAGAAAATCTGTTATCACTGAATCTTATATCGTTTTATCCATAAATTATCTTTCACAATTATCCTTCGTCATGTATCCGAATTTACATTATTTAGGTATTAGTTTTGTCGTATATTGTTAATCTCACAAGGCGTCGGGCATTGTGCCCTGGAGACTTCAACCGCTGCTTGTCGATCCCAGTAACCTTCGGGAATTTCAAACTAGATTTTCCTCCTTCATCTGACCATACCTAGGCATATTATATCTAGTTCTTATTTTAGTTCTGTTCTGTTATTACTTAACATATTTCGAAGTACGCACTGCCCAGCCCAGGGATTGAACTCACGATTACTCTATCAGAAAATTAACTAACCAAAGCTTTAATCATCTTTGGTACGGTGGGGTAATCTTGTGTGAAGAACTTGAAAAAATCATACCATACATATATAAAAGTTTTTTTTTTCAAGCTAATATTTCCGGAAAACAAAAAGAAGAATTCGAACCTTTACAATCTGAAAATTAATAGAATAATGGTTTGAAGAAAAAGTCTTAGAGCTAGGCTCAATATCATCATTATTAAGTGAGACCAAACGGACGCATTTAATTGTCTGTTCATGTCTCAGTTTGAACACTCTTATATTGACGTGAATGAAAATAAGAAAGAAAAAAATGTAATATAAGGATTCATAAGAAATAATCGAAACATCCATATTTTTCAGAGAACTGTCAGCAGAACTGATGTCGGGAATATATGAGAAAAAATATAATAAAATTATGACAATGAATAAGGTAAAAAGTTAAATAAATTAAAAAGTAAAACAGAAATAAAAAATACATAAAATTTAATAAAATAAAAATAAATACATTTTCCCGTGTTGCAAGTAAGAAACCAAAGAAAGTATCTTAGTAAGACTTTTAGGTCATCAGCGCGATTTTATTACCTAACTTACGAAAAGGTCATAAGCATTCACTTTGCACTTTCTGACGATAGGGTTTAAACCAGACTTGCGGCCATAAAATGAATTAAGTGATTTGGTCGTCCCAACTCAGCGCAAAGCTGGCTTGATCACGACCATTTTAACCATTGTTATGCTTAACTTATACCTATCATAATTTATCGTTACTTATCCAGACTTAATTCTGAATCGAGAATAGGAAACGGACGTACCTAAGAGACATTGAGAACCTTGTTTAACTCAAGTTACCATAAAAAGAATAAACAGTCCGTAGGAGAAACTGATGATTTTTCATGCTTCCTCTTTGTTTATTATATGTGAAAACATGCACAAAAAATGCACAAAACAAGCAACTTTAAAATACCAAACTGGAACCTAACTTCCATCACACATTTTTTAATGTTGCTGATTCGTAGTACCAAGAATTATTTATTATATATAATATTTAATATAATTATTTCGTCCCTTACCTGCACAGGGAAGTGTTATTTTAACTGCCTGAATAATCTTTCACATAAATGAAATAAAAACCGTATTTTTATGAGAGGTTATCAGTACGATTATTGATTATATCTTTCTGTTTTTCAGTTCTACAGTTCAGCTATTTGTTTACATATCGTTAGAGCGTTTAAATAGACCTCCAGGCGATCACGAATAATTTTAAAGTGGTTCATCTAATTCCGACCAGGTATTAATTACTCCTGATGGAAACAATTAGCCAGCAAATAATTCATTCTTTCACATTGAAATCCCGTATAAATAAACCGGAAACGGAATAAGTATATATCGTAAGAATACTCGCAAATTAATAGGTTTGGGAAATATTAAAATATGAATAATTCCTAAGCGTACTTGAAAACACTTCAAACATCCCAACAAAGAGTATGAACAAAACAAGGAGAACCAAGGTATGTTGAAACGATTATTATTAAGACTTCTGTATACAACGAGAATACAAAACGGTTATTTGGAATAATAAACATCTACTATGATTTTATTTATATAATATAAATAAGCCAATTATAGAAGTTTACATCTGGACTAAAAATGCAAATAAGTGTAGCATTCCATCCCAGAAATCCAGACTGTAATATCAGGGACTTACCGGAGAAGATAATATTGTGTGAATTATAATGGTTAGTGTTGAGTCTTGACTCATTGTTGAATCTCGCCTATTGCATGGAATAATAATGCATACAAAATGTACTTAGAACAAGAATGTATTATAACAAGAAAGTGTACACAATAAGTACATATAGTATTTCTGTATATTTCTGGGAAGACGTTCCTGGAGAATGTGTTGACTAGTCGCAGTCGATCAGAGTCTCTAGTTGGATCTCGTGATTCCTCCCCCTCGTCTTCCGGTACCAACCACTATTTATATAGTTGGTAGTCACCTATGCAGATTAGGTGGATCCTACACAACACCCCCCTCCCAAGCCTTGGAATCCTTTTGGATTTCAAACTGGCTTCTATATGGGATGATGATTATGGTTATTTCTTTGTAGATCCCCTTTGCATAGTTCATATGTATCTGTTTTTTTTTTCAATATCTTTTCCGTTTTGGATTCACGTCCAATGGGTCCGTGAACTTTCGTTTCCTACCGGATCTTCTCGGTTCAGGAGCACTCTGCGGAGGTTCTACTTGAAAAGTATCATACATTACATCAATGGGATCTTCCTCCTCATCCGGTATACTCTCTTCATGCTCTAGCACGTAGCATTTGAAAAACACCTTCTCTCCGGGGGTGTATCTTTTTCTAGCTGTATACATAGTGTTCTTTATTCTATTTCTTCCTGGCAAAAGCTTGTCAAACACTGACTTAACTTTCCTAGCGAACATTAGTTCAGCTGGTGCCATTGTTGAAACTTGACGTATGGTTCGTTCTACTTCGTCGCCATTATTGAAACTTGGCGTATGGTTCGTTCTACTTCGTCGCCATTGTTGAGTCTTGACTCCTTGTTGAATCTCGCCTATTGCATGGAATAATAATGCAACACAAAATGTACTTAGAACAAGAATGTATTATAACAAGAAAGTGTACACAATAAGTACATATAGTATTTCTGTATATTTCTGGGAAGACGTTCCTGGAGAATGTGTTGACTAGTCGCAGTCGATCAGAGTCTCTAGTTGGATCTCGTGATTCCTCCCCCTCGTCTTCCGGTACCAACCACTATCTATATAGTTGGTAGTCACCTATGCAGATTAGGTGGATCCTACACAACAGTTAGTATCGTGCCAACCTTAATAGTAAACATGAAACAACACTAAAAATAAATCGTGAATAGTTGAATTTGAAATTTCAGAAAATGAAGACAGTTCATATTACACAATGCTTCGTTAATCCCTAAGGAAGGTTAAGAAGATGTTGGGTGAGGTGTGTTTAAATATACAAGGTGCAATTTTATAACTACCAACAACTCCCAAAGAAAAAAATCCTAGTAAGAGTTATGTCAGAGCACAACCTTCCGTAAGTTTGTTTGAGTTTAGTTTTTCTTCTCCTAGACTGCTTGCCAACCAAATCTATCCTGCTGCGAGTTTAAAGATACAGAGAGCAATTCAATAACTACCAACAACTCAAAAAATCCTGGTAAGAGTTACGTCACAGCACAACCCTCCATAGGCTTGTTTGAGTTCAGTTTTCTTCTCCTAGACTGGTTGCCAACCGAGTCTGTCCTGCAAATATCATTTGATTATAGATGTAAAAACTTTCACAGAACCGACTACACTTAAATGGTGACAGTAATAGTGGCAAAATAACTTGTGGAACAAAAAACAACTTCAAAATTTCGATAAAATTAATGACAAAACCGTAGAAGAAACATTCGTCTATACAGTAACTTTAGTAACTTTTTGACGAAAATAGAAGCCCAGAGGGGACTATTGAAAATTCCTACGACTGTGCAGAACAGGGGTAAAAATGAAGGGAGGGAACACATGCAGGATTTTAAAAACATGAATGATATTTTTAACAAAATTGCTTCGAACAGCGAAACAAGTTTGGAGGAGAAATAAAAAAAAATAAAACAAATTGGAAAGAGCAAGAAAAAGAAAATTTAAGCCTCCCCTCGGCGCAAAATGAAAACACTGAGAGAATCTAGCAGGCAAACCAGCTTTGATATGGTTACACAGAAAACCCATAAAATATTATAATGGAATTCGTCACAATAGCTCCCGGGAGAAATGAAAACAAAACGCAGTTGAAACAAAGCGAAAAACGAAACAGAAAAATAATAAATGCCGCGTCTGAGATGAAGAAATGGAAAATTCAATGGAATAAAAAAGAAATCGTCGAAAAAAGAATATAAAAACACGAGTACAACAGAGACCGGGAAAAGTGCAAACTTGTTGGTTTCGATCACGTAAACAAATGGTTTCCGTAATTGTTTACATGCTAATAAAATAGAGGTGAGAATTGATGAATTCAAAAAATATCCAGAAAGACCTGTGACTACCCAAACAAGACCGTTGATTGATGCTACAAATCGAATAGTAAACATTTGTGAGAATTCGTCGCCACACAATATCCAACGATGTTCGAATTCCATCAAGTCGGTAGACACGAAAACGAGAAACAGAAAATAATAGGTCGAATCAAAGAGAGCCTAAAATCTTTGCCTCCAAACCTGGATCTAAATCGAGATAATAGCCTAAAAGTACACCATAAAACAAGTTGTGCAAAGACAAAGATGCTAATAACAGTAAGTTAACTGGAAAGTACATAATGAGCCTGTAAAAGATAATTAGAGAGTATTGCAAATTAGCAGAGAACGATTAGAATAGTCACTACTGGGTATAAGAGGTGACCCATTGGTAATTGGGTAAACGATTATATTTTGGTCGTAAAGAAACCACCAGGCATCTGTTATAAAGAATACAAATGAAATCGATGAATCTTTGAGATTTAAACTGACCAGTAGTTCCATAGTAGAACTGGATCCATTTCTAGCAAACTCGACGATGAAACATGCCATTAGTAAGGTTCGCTGTTTCCGTAGAGCAGGGCTGGTGCAAGAGTCTCCAGGGTCCACACATCGAAACTATGATAAGGGCCCCCCACTCTACTACATCATAACTTTCATATGGTAGCATTCATATAAAATAAAAATGTTATTGTAATATAATTATGTACAATAATGGATCATATGCAATATAGATGAAATAATTAACGAGACAAATTAAAAATAAATACACGGTATCTAAATACAAATTAGAGACATGTCATAATAGCTCAATACAATCTTAAACAAATCAACGATGTTTTAGGCAATATTTGACATCAAATTGTGATTTTCTTGTTAAAAGACTGCTATACATTAATTTGTAACGTGTATAAACATAGGTGCAAAAATCAAATGTTGATAAGGGTCACAAAGCACTGCTTGGGGTCCTACCAATCAACACTCCAGTTGTGGGTTTCGGCAATAGTATGCACCGGTTCTGCTCAGTCTTTAAGGTTTCTGACTGATTGCGAAGAAGGCTTAGATAAAGTACGGAACTCTAAATGACATGCTCTAGATTTACAAGATACAGATCAGGCCAAAAATCTAGTGCCAATGCTAACTAGAAATTACCAAGCATATATACTGAAAAATTTGGTTAACCCGAAATGCAGATTCTTTATTAAATATCCAGAAACAATTGACTATCTTGCATTAGGTTGCACGACATTAGCATCTACTTAATATACAACTCGACATGAAAGAGTTGACCAATAAGTGCACTGAAAAATATGCAACATTGGCTGAAAGTAAACCTCAGAGAACTGGTATGAACACCGGCCAGACTCGGTTACCGGCATAGGACCTGTAATAATTTCCATGGACTTTACAATACACACAGAGAACAATCAAAGCTAATCGCAGAGACATCACGGTCAGAGACCGCAAAAACAGCATGTCTTTTCTTATTGACATGGCATATCATGCAGATTGGAATATGTTATTCAAGAAAAAAACAAGAAGAAACTATGCGAAATACAAGGATCTTGAAGGGGAAATCTCAAGAATGTGGCACAAAAGAAGATCAATATTTCCAGTCGTAGTTTGATTGGAAAAGGAACCGATAGACTCATTGAAGGGATCCCTGATAGCTCTTTAGGAAGGAGTTTAAAAGTAAAATGTGTGTGACGCCATTTCCGACTTTATGTCTCTGGTTGGGACTCCGAAGGAAAGGACTATACAGCAAAAATCAAAGAAAATAAAACAACAACAACAACAACAACAACAAAATAATAATAATAATAATAATAATAATAATAATAATAATAATAATAATAATTTCAGTTTCACCTTTCAACCGCACCCATCAGTGGCTACGTAGTGCAGGGTTGAAAGGTGAAACTGAGGGTTTTATAATTGCTGCACAAGACCAATGCTTGTTAACTAGGAATTATCAAGCACATATACTAAAATACTGTGTTAGCCCAAGATGCAGATTCTGTGACAAATATCCAGAAACCATTGATCATCTTATATCAGGTTGCACGATATTGGCATCCACTGAATATAAAACTCGGCATGACAGAGTGGGCCAATATCTGCACTGGAAAATTTGCAACTCCTATGGGAAGGAAACTGGAAGAAATTGGTACGAACACCACCCTGACCCGGTTACGGAGATAGGACCTGTTACAATTCTATTGGACTACACAATATACACTGACAGAACAATCAAAGCCAACCGCCCAGACATTGTCATTAAAGACCACAAACAAACTATGTGCCTCCTTATTGATATGGCAGTCCCTGCAGACTGCAATGTGTCTTTGAAGATATTCGAAAAACTGTCAAAATACAAGGACCTTGAAATCGAAATCTCAAAAATGTGGCACATGAGAACATCAACAATTCCTGTTGTAGTTGGAGCCCTTGGACTGGTTGGAAAAGATTCCAGTAGGCTGATTGAAGGGATCCCTGGAAGTCCATGCCTCAAAGAGATACAGAAAATTGTTCTGACAAGTACAGCCCACACTTTACGAAGGGCTTTATCTATGTAATTATTTTTTTATTTTTCTTGCAGTGGAAAGTGTCATGATGCCATTTCTAACCTTAGGTCCCTGGGCGGGACCCGGAAAGAAATGTGTAAACGCCAGATATCAAAGGAAATAATAATAATAATAATAATAATAATAATAATAATAATAATAATAATAATAATAACAATAACAATAATAATAAGAAGAAGACTGCAATGTATCTTTGAAGATATTCGAAAAGCTGTCAAAATACAAGGACCTTGAAATAGAAATCTCAAAAATGTGGCACATGGGAACATCAACAATCCCTGGTGTAGTTGGAGCCCTTGGACTGGTTGGAAAATATTCCAGTAGGCAGATTGAAGGGATTCCTGGAAGTCCATGCCTCAAAGAGATACAAAATATTGTTCTGACAAGTACAGCCCACACCTTACGAAGGGCTTTATCTATGTAATTATTTATTTATTTATGTATTTTTTCTTTTGCAGTGCAAAGTGTCATGTTGCCATTTCTAACCTTAGGTCCCTGGGCGGGATCCGGAAAGAAATGTGTAAACGCCAGATATCAAAGGAAATAAAATAATAATAATAATAATGTGGCACATGGGAACATCAACAATCCCTGTTGTAGTTGGAGCCCTCGGATTGGTTGGAAAAGATTCCAATAGACTAATTGAAGTGATTCCCGGAAGACACGTTATTAATGAAATACAAACAAATTGTTCTCACAAGTACAGTTCACACCTTTTGAAGTGTTTTATCTATGTAAAATATGTGTTCTTTGTGAGTTTTTTTTAATTGGTCAGTGGAAAATGTCATGATGCCATTTCAAACATTAGGTCTCTGGGCGGGACCTGGAAAGAAATCTGTACACACCAGAAATCAAAAGTAAGAAATAATAATAATAAACATAGCAAGAAAAGTAACTTTACTCCAATATTATGAATAAAAATAAAACAATTTTATATCTCTAACTACTCTGCTAGAATCGCTTTAATTAAATGTATGTTATAGCAAACGAAAAGAAATAAATGCTATATTAATGAGGAATGAAGTGCTCATATAAAGGAAAAATTTTAGGACTTTATACAAATAAAATGATTCTTGCGTTGACGTAATTACACCTCCGCACGAAACGGAGTGGACGCTGGAATTTTACGCATTTAAATTAATTGATTTATTGTAATAAGTGTTTGGTATATAATCTAGATAATTTCACTTAGTTTCTTTTTCTTTATGCTTTTATCATTAAATATCATTAAGATTTATCGCTAAGTGAGCCAAATTGTGATAATACAAGATTTGCAAAGAATTATGAACTGTTATAATAACCTAGACGTAAAATTAAATGGATGATCTAGCAATCAAATTCATTTCTATAAACTTTCGTAAATTTCGTAGAACTTTTGTAAATACTGTTCAAACTCATGGTGGGAATAAATAATGCAATTTATGTGTTATTTTGTAATAAAGTATTCTGTTAATATAATATTCTATTTAAAATCCTCGAAGTTTCTCCCATATGTTCCTTGTTGCAAATAATATATATGGTAGTGTAAATTCAACTTCATGTTTTTTCTAATACATTAGTTATTTGATATTTCTCATATATATATATATATATATATATATATATATATATATATATATATATATATATATATATATATTGGCTCCTGAAAAATTAATTTCGGTTGAAATCTGTGGGAATGAATCGTGTGTTTGTAAACAGTGATTATTAAAGCTAATATAGCAAGACTCTTCGGCAGAATTGAGTCACTGTGTGTTTATCTAAATCTAAAAATAAATACGCTGAAATTCACCTTCATCCCTGCCGTGTGCCGACGGCTTAGTGGTAGAATTTCCGACTGACGCCAATTCAGTCGGGTTTTGATCCTAGCCACACTGATGAGCTGTGATACAGCGAAACAGTCTGTCTGTGGATGACAATAATATATATATATATATATATATGTATATATATATATATATATATATATATATATATATATATATATATATATATATAGAGAGAGAGAGAGAGAGAGAGAGAGAGAGAGAGTGAGAAAAGAGATCTGTATCCTTTGACCTACCATGCATCTTTACTCTTCTTCTCAATCCTCTGTAACCCCTTGCGTGTTAATGTCATTACTACCTTGCTTGGAGGGAATTGCTTAAAAAGATATATATATATATATATATTATGAATCCCGTGACCCGGAAACACTTAGGGTCGTAGGAGCACCCCATCTACTGCAGCTACAGGAGCAATGGTGTCTCCTGAGCAAGACCGCACGACGGAGCCTAAACCCCTTCCAGGATGGCATGAATTCATAGTTTTCCTTCTCCTACACTGGTTGCCAACTAAGGTTACAGGTACAAATATGACCTGTGAATATATTTACTGATTGATGCGGGAAGAGATGGTTTCATAATTTTCCCGAAGTTATTGGCACAAAAGAGAATATAATGAAGTCAAATTGTAAACCGGTCCTCAGATTCCTCAATCCACGCCGCTATCCATTATTCCACAGTGCCTATCTAAATATATATATATATATATATATATATATATATATATATATATATATATATATATATATATATATATGCGTGCGTGTGTGTGTGTGTGTGCGTGTGTGTGTGTGTTTGTGTACAAGTATAGGATTGGTGTATACGGAATAAATTCCAATAACCAACAATTACTATACTTAAAAGAGTGCTCAATACAGAATAGAGCAAATATAGGTACCTCTACGATATCGCTAAAAAAATGGCATAAGCATGATTAAAAAGACGCCAAACTTGACGAAAACAAAATTTTATCTTTTAAATGCTTATATTATGTGGAAGAGGAAAGAACAAAGTTTTTTTTCATTATTTTTAAAAAATTTTTCCTTCTTTTTAGAATATTCTAAATTTTGATTAAAAAACTTTGTTTATCTTTGTGTCACGGTCACCAGTGAAATAACATATACAATTTTTATCACTTTTTTTTTGTATAACACACATTATTTTTGGAAATCTTGCAAAAATGAAAATAATTGTCGGATCTTAATGAAACTTTCAGAAAGTATTCACAGATGATCGAAATTATTATAAATATGTTTTTTTTTATTATAGTCATGGCAGAAATATTTTTTTTATATTTATTATCCCCCCACCATAACTAATTTTATGAAAACTGTAGAAATTCGCTCGCATCGGATTTAGTTATTACAATAGTTAAAAGCACAAGGCTTTGAAGAATGCAAATCACGTTTTGTTTTTTTTGTAATAACTCCACTTGTACCTGAAAAATAGCTTTGAACTGTAATATACAAAACTCAATAAAACAAATATATTATTTAATTTCAAATGCTTTTATTTGCTTTTAGTTGTTTGTATTAATATGGACAATATTTTCTGAAAGCAAAAAATTTTTCCGATGAATAATAAATTTTTTATTCAGTTATTTCTTAATTATTTAACTATAATACATTTTTTACATTAAGTTGGTAAAATATTTTAAAATTACTTACAAGCCGCGTCGGATTTTCTAAATGCCCTTATGATATAGATCTTGTTTTAGTGCTTTATAAATTGTATCGTTTTGACTACTCCGAACTCCACACGTACTTAAAAAATGTAATTTTGTCTTAAAAAAAAAAGTTAAAACGGTTGTTATTAAAATGTATGAGAGGTAACAAAAGTATAAAAGGTCATGTGACTTGAGTTTAAATGGCGTTAAAAATTCTTAGCGAGACAAATGTTGTGCATTTTGAATTAGCGGTTTTTACTCATTACAAAAATTTGAACATCATCCTAAGCCATTTTCACCATCAACATTACTACATTTTTAAAAATACCATTTATTTCATTTATCATTTTACATATTTCATTGCAATTTCAATGTTTTGAAGTTGTTTTACAGCTTTCACTTTTTTTCTTTCAGTGAGCCGTCTGTCAATTTTTCAATTACGATTCATTTTCATACTGTACCATTTGATTTATTTTTAATTTTTTTATATAGCTACTTTTTCAATATATTTCTTGAATTTGTGAAATTCTTTTTATAGATTTTTTAATTCATGTATATTTTTTTTTGTTATGAAATAAGAAAGATAACATATCCAACCGAGCAGAAATTTGGCGCACTCAGATATTTTTCGACAATTTTTTTTTTTCTTTTTCGTTTTTTATATTTTTTGATTTAGTTTTAATAGTCTTCATTGAGATTTTAATTCATTTCATTTACATATTTTTCATATAAATAAGAAAAAGAAAAGAAAATTACCTAGCAATAGCTGATATTATTTAATTTTTGTCATCATCATTTATTTATCAAAATACTATATAAATTTACAATTTTTTTTTTTTTTTTTTTGCTCCTTATTAGTTTGTTTCATTTCTAGACATAAAGAACAACATATAACTATCTCGGTGATCATTGTGAATTCAAACAAACTATCCAGTATTGCCTCCGAGTCCTTGGTACATTCTGTCTACAGCTCATAAAAATTCATTGTCATCACCCTGCTCAAAATGTGTTAAAAAACAAAAATACATCAAGCCATTTCTCAAACTTAAATTATAAAAAGAAAAAAAGAAAAAATTGGGTTTTTTTACAAGGTGGTGACAACTTGTTATTGTTGGCTGGCTGGCCCTTGACCCAGCAATGTCGAAGTCATTTTTTGGGGCTTAATTTCAACACTGTTTTCCTCAATGCTGATTTCAAATAAAAAACATGCAAAAAAAAAAAAAAACTGGTTTCTAATGTTCAGATATAGTAATTTTAACTATTTTTTTTCATATTTTATGCCCAGAAAAAAATTTTTATAATCATTTTCATTTCACCAACCAATTTCACTCAGAAATGAAAGAGCATTCTTTGCTTTCAGGAAATACTTAGTTTCATGGAGTGCAGATCAAAAGTTTCCTTGATATTTTGTTCAGATGATGACATAAGTTATTTTTCAATATTTATTTCAGGGCAAATAGGCTGCAGAGTGTAACAAAATAACTATTGATATGTTTGTGATGATTTTTACTTAGGATAGAAATGTTTTACCAAGCAGATATGTATTGACTTTAGGCGGCTACCGTGACGTCATTTACGTCCTTCCGTATGATCATTCGGATCTCACGTTAGCTGACGATTTGTGATGAGAAGACATCACTCATTGCCTGTCAATAGCGAAAGATGTTAAGATCGCCTCCCTTTATTTTAAACCACATTTTTTTTCGAAGAAAGTAAGTAAAAGTTTCCTTAGAAATATATTAAATAATCTTTAAATTAGATAATTTTCGTTAAAAAAATTTTGAACAACCTATAATTTATTTTTAAAAGAAATTTAAACTCGGATTTTAACTTAGTTTAAAAAATTTTAAAAATATGGCTGATATCGATTTTTTTTCGATAATTTTGCTGAAAAAAAAAAACAAGATTTTTAACTAAAATTTCGGACATGCTAAGAATGAGTAAAAAAAATTTAAAAATACTCAAAAAATATTTCGGTATTTCTTCTTAATAATGATATATATCCTTAAGCAGATAAAAAAAATTTTCGTCAAATTTAAGGCCTTTCTTGTCAAGCTATACTGATTTGTTTACATTTCGTGGAGGTACCTAAGCAAATATAATAATAATAATAATAATAATGTTAATAATAATAATAATAATAATAATAATAATAATAATGATAATAATAAGCTGGAATGCTTATATAACAGCGTTTCCACTTGCAAGGGATGGTTAATTAATTTGAATCTTTTAAAATCCTTTATTCTACATTCAACATCATCACTTGATAAGATACCGGTGGTGTTGAATCAAAATGGCTATTTTTGTGATTTTATAATATATTTATGTTATAATTTTCAAATAAATAGTTATATATATATATATATATATATATATATATATATATATATATATATATATATATGTATATATATATATATATATATATATATATATATGTATATATATATATATATATATATATATATATATATATATATATATATATATATATATATATGCGTCTGTAGTTATTGAAACGACACGAATTTGAAAACTGAGATAAAACTTCTATGCAAAACCAGCCTGATGTAATCATAAGAATTCATTAGATCTTTCCGGTGTAAAATATTCAACCGATTCAGGACGTCTAACATGATTGCATTCCATAAGAAAGCTGAACAAACGATACAATATTGTTTTTTTCTTTCAATTTCAGTTGAGCAGGGAATAATTATGAACGATAGCTGAAATACTTCGACCTCGCGGAAGCATTGGAATAATTTTCGGAATAAGAGTTAGTAATTCCGCCCATCTTTCCGATTGTAATGAAAGTTTGCAGAATGGAAAATCCGAAGAAAAAAATATTGACACCAACCAGGGGAAATCATTACTGGTGCAAGGATACAGAAACGCTTATCTGAAAATAGATGACGTGGGTCAGATGCCACCTGCTTAGTGACGTCACTCTATAGAGTAACGAAAGCGGCACCTAAATTCAGTATCTTACAGCAGTTAAACGGTATGTATACTTTCTTTAGCCCGGATAACTCATGGCCCGAGCAGAGGCTAAATCTTTCTACCCAGCAGCTTACAAGTCCATGATACTGTTTCTCTTTGGGAATATATCTTTCCCAGTTATAGAATGTTTCCCGTTCGTTTATTAGGTACTCGCCCGGGACATTGATGAATCTCGTCCGTTTGAATCTGGAGTCCTACAAATGACTTCTCCAGACAAATGATTATCTCCATATTATATGAAGGACATTCCTTTTGTTTCACCTAACACTTTCCTTTGCTATGTTGATATATGTGATATGGGACACACGGGTATATATATATGTATATTATAGTTTGGTGTAGTGTTAGTGATATTAAGTCTCTCTGAGAACAAAGCATATTTGTCATTCTTTTTCCTTTCAGCCATTCTGTCCCGCTCGTGCAATATCGGTGTTATTATATCTTGGCTATAATAATGCACATAATGGGGAAATACAGATAAAGAATACATTTTTCTACTATAGCTTAGACTTGAGATAGGTTTGATATAAACAAAACTGTTAAATAGTTTAGTAGGCTTGCTGTCCATGGATCTCTATGTAGATCTGTAATATGAAAACTCCTGAGAAACGTAAACGAATATTTTCAAATAAAATCTGGATAACTAAACATATGTTTTAATAATCTAATATACGAGTGGACAGTTTTAATTCAGCCAGAGAAAATTGGCGTCAAAGAAAAAAATAGTAACTTAAGCAATTGCAAAAAAAAAGTCTTTCAATTATTCAAAATTCAGACAGATGATATCATCTAGTCAAATACGCGGGCGTTAATAATTGACGAAAAGAACATATGCCATTGACGTAAAAGTATAAGGAGACGACAGAGAGAAATTGATCGAAAAACAAAATTAGAAATAATTTTCAATAGCTTAATTTTCATCAAATAAACGAATGACAGTTGTGCAGAGAATCGGTGTAGAGTTGACAATGGCTCTTATAGTATTCAATGAATTGTGGGAACAAGCAAGAAACTGAAATAAAAGTCAATAGGAACAACGCAGACGCTAAAGGCAGTGAAGTTATTGAAAAAGACTATAGAGTTCTGGAAAAAATAACATGTAGACGCTTTGTCTCAAGCCATTCCTCTTAGAGAATAATGGTAAAAAGTAACAAGGATGGGCATGTGTTTCCTACTACTACTACTACTACTACTACTACTACTACTACTACTATTGTTCTTTATTCGGCTAATACTACTAGTAGTCATCTAATTTGATGACAATTGCTATTCTTAAGAGTTTGAAGAAAATAAATAACTGTACAAATAGGAAGGGAATAAGAAAAAAGGTGAAGGAAAAGGTATAACGGAAAACAATGATAGAACAAGACGCAAAAATGAGAGAATTTCCAAAAGAAAAAAAAAGAGAAAAATCTTCAATGAAGAACGTCATAGATAGAAATAGTCTGAAGAAAGGACGTAGAGAAAGTGATAAATAGATTACAAAATAAGTACAATGTGAAATACTTAAGATGAAAAGAGATTTATAAAAAAAAAAGAAGATAAATAATAAGATAAGAATCGAGAATAAAAACGAATGTGAAAGGAAAGAAATGTTATAGAAGATCACAATAGGAAAAGACAGGACAAAACGGAAGAACAAGTAGGAAGGAAAAAGAGGAACAATTTAATTGAACATAATTAGAATAATAATGCGAAAATAAACGCAAAGAATACAAATATAAAACCGCAAAAAATATAAATTTAAAGCGGAGTTATCGTTCTTTGAGCACAGGAAGAGAACTGCATAGTGAATGAAAAAAATTCACCAAGAGACAATCTTTGAAAAAAAAAAAAAAAAAAATCACAAATTATGAAGTGCTACATTTTCAGGAGATGATTTTATCTATTCTTCGAATTAACCACAAAAAAATCCCGTTGGCTTCTGTGCCAAAATTTTTCGAGTTTCTTTTTTGTTAGAATAATTTTCTTTACGTGGATTTTTAGCCGAATCTAAAATCATTGAGTACTGATCGTGTACAAACCAACTTACGCTTACTCTCAGCCGGGTATTTCAAAACACAGATGTATACACGCACACATACACGCATATATGTGTATATATATGTAGACATTATGGTTATGAAATCGAAACTGTATGTGTGTCTGTCTGTTTTGTACAGTTAAATTAATCTTCAGACCAGATGAAAAATCTTCTGAAAATCGCTTGAGGTGCGAAAACTTGTCACCATTCAATGTTCTTTTTTTTAAAGACTCAGGCTATATTTTCAAACGCTCTGTATACGATATTGGGGAGACTTGGTGTATTGCTGCCAGATATTTTTAACCATTTCAACTCAAGCAGGGCAATAGAAGCTTATAGGATACAAAGTGTTGCTGGGAATAAATTGAACGATAAGAAAAATACGAAAACAGGGTTTAAGGAGACAGAATATACCAATTGACATAAACATCTCAGCTACCAGAAAAGCAAGAAGCCTGGGGGAGATTTCCACATGCAAGAAGTACGTGAGAAGAATCTATTAGAATAGACGTTATGCAATTTCAACAGTAGAATTATAAAATTTAGCTTCCGAGATAGTATTGCAGTTAAATCCGAGCTACTAACAAGGAAAGCCATCAGAATAATTACAACGAAAATATTTATAGAAAATCATTAGAAGCTATATTATGGCGGTAGGAAAATAACTGAATTCATGATACCAGGCCAGCACCGATAACATTACAGATTCTTCAGGTATTTTGTAAAGAATCTCTAGAATACACCATAGCACATGCGACAACAATATTCAATGCACGGACATGTGTTAGTTTTATAAATATGCAATATATATTCTGACGAGAAATATTTCCTCGTACGACATAGGGAAGCGACTTAACGAACAGTAGATTAGCGATTAATTCAATATAATAATTCAGTTTCATGCAAGCGGAAACGTGAGATTAAAAGTTGTAGTGAGTTGCTCTCCAGGGGGTTAACACCTGCTATAGTAGGCAAAAAAACGACATCATTCTTTAAGATGATTAATAGAGAGTAGTTTCATTTTAGAGGCGTTAGAATGAAAAAGCCAGCTTTTGCCACAGATAACATCAGGTCATTTTCGAAATCGCCTGCCAAATTGATTTTACCGAACCTATAAGATTTACTAATACGACGGTTGTAAATAGTTATGTCTCCAGCATACAAACCGATTTCGGGAACCGATCACTGGCTTTCTTTATGCATTTCCAACATTATTATATATATATATATGTTCAGCTTAGTTAAATTGTAACAGCGGTTTGGGGACTTTTCAACATAAATCCCAAATGAATTTCCTGATGGCCTGTTTCAAGAGGACAATTCGGATGATATAAAAAATATAAACATTTTGGATAATAATCTAGTGATCATAAGATAAGTCTTCCTTTCTCATTCTATGTTTCACGTCTCTTCGGTATGTACGTGATAGTCGGAGTTAGCTCTTTCTTAATTCCCAAATTGTCACTAGGAGTCATTCTCCCTATACTATAAATACTGGGCGACTTCTCGACTCGTTCACTACTTCATTTCTTCATTTCAGCGACTACAATGTAAGCTCTCTTAGAAGATCCGCGTCTTCCCATTTGTGGGAGACGCCATGAATATTATACACACATACACGTACGTACGAACATTCAATAAAGAATAGGCACAAATGTTCACACACACATACAAATGTTATTGCCTATGTCCATTGTAAATTTATTTTGTTTAATACATAAATTTGTGTGTATATATATATATATATATATATATATATATATATATATATATATATATATATATATATCAGTCTTGTTTGTCTTCTTTACATCTTCAGTTTGACCTAACTTGAGTCCGGCAATTTTCTTGTAGTTGGACCTTTTCATATTCTAACAGGAGTTACACACGTGTTTCCCATACAACAACACGCTAACCCACACGGTCCTCTACAAAATTGGTTACATTCCGACGTGATTGACTTTTCAACTCCTGCTATCAGACACAAGACGGTATATATGTACAAACACAAATTTTTACACAGACTTTTCAAATGAGAGCCAGTCAGGAAAAAACATTGAAAAAATTATTTTCCTATCCGAATGCACGCGCCGTACACTATTAACCAAAAAACTTTTATATAGCAACAAAAATTGTGATTAGACCTGAGGAAAGTGCAAAATCACAATTTTAATTCGCTACAACATATCTGTACAGAACAAAATTTCTCCGGCGCGAAAAATAGAATTTTTTTTCCTATAACACGTGAAAATCACAGAAGCTCGAATCGGCAGTAAACTAAAATTACTACTATGACACGAGCCTTACAGCACCCCTTCTCTTCTTCCTTGACCCTTTCTTTCTCTCGGAGACGTTAGACCGAATTTCACCCCGTTTACAAAAACGGAAAACGCAACGCCATTGTCAACTAATTAACACTCTTTTCTTCTGGACTGAAATAGATAGTGTGAAACCACATCTCAAAAGGCGACTCACTGTCCCCTGTCTTCATTCTGCAACGATGCAACACGAACAAACTAAGAATTTGCAAGTACGATATTTAATCGACAATAATAGCAAATTCTCTCAAATAGCAATCGATACTCGGTAGAAATTCTACATCAGCTCAACTTTGCCACAACACTGCTTCTATTAAATTTTGTGCGCCAACTTTATCCACGCATAGCAAACAAACGATCTCGTTTTCAAACAAAACTACGGTCGGGAAACAATGCGACTAGACGACAAAGTCAATTGAACGTGGAGCATTGGAAAAAGACAAATTAAACGCTGAACGCTACCCACGTTTCTTCCAGGACATGCTACGACTCTGACCCACTATAGAAATAGTTTTGTCTATCGCTCCCAGTCACCGTACTTTTACCCATTCATACAACTTCGTTACGTAGTGTTGTAACCTAGGCATGGTTACTGAATACAATAATCGTACGAAGGTTGTTAATGAACGATAATACTAAGGACAGGAACAACATATATAAGATTCGCCAGCGGTGCGTAAAAGAAGTAGTTAACTGCTAGAAGTGAGTCAAGTGAATTCCACAATGAGTCACCAACTACAGGACATCTACCAACCGACGTACGCGGTCACATTTTGCACAGGACCTAAATTAATGTGGGGCATCCGATCCCGTATGCTCGGCCAAAAATTTCCCGTAGACACCCTATAAAACGGGGTCCGGTAGCTGTTTCCCGAGACAAGACTCTGCCTGAATGAAGGGAGAGAGTTTGACCAGCAAAGCTTGAGACGAATCTCCAACCGGAGGATATCTACCAACCGCCTCACGCGGTCAGATGTGTCAAATTTTGACCCCAATGTATAGGGGTTGACTATTTAGCCATAGCTGGGACCATAACAGGTGCTACCAGCCCGGTCGGTGTGACACAAGGAACAGCAGTAATTAAGAAGTGAATGACTCCTGATCACAGGCCAGGCTACCGGATGTAGTTTCTCGTCATACCCAGGACGAGAAACATAGAGAGAGAGAGAGAGATACAGAGACAGAGAGAGACAGAGACAGAGAGAGAGAGACAGAGACAGAGAGAGACAGAGAGAGACAGAGAGGCAGCGAAAAGAGAGATATTTTAGACAGATACTCAAATACAGAAGTTTTATCAATATTTAGAATTCGGGTTGAATAAATTGACAGGAGGAAAAATGTATTATGTGATTTATAATTTATAAGAAATACACACGTACGAAGACTTTTACAATGACAGCTGTGGCAAATAGGTCGCTTGTTCAAAATTGGTAATTGAAAATGACAAATTGTGTTTAAGATTACACTACTAGCGATGATCTAACCAACTACTAATGCGCAGTTTTATTAGCCGAAATCAAGTCAGTGATCACGAAAAGCCAGTGTACGAAAGACAGGCGTCAATATACGTTAGTTTTTCGAGAAGGCAAAAGGAGTCATCTTTTTCTCAAAACATTTGAATAATTAGTTTTCCTAAAACGATCCATTCGTTCGTTATACAAGTAACAACCCTAAAACGACTAGTTGTAGTAGCAATGTATACTCTATCAAAACCGCAAATTCAGCCTGATTCTCTCCTCCTTTTGCCAGATAGGTTGCATATGTCACGTAGTGTACGCTAAAAGATAAAACATGTCACAGCGAAAGACAATTTAATATGAAGTCGCCAGGATATAACCTAGAGAAACAATTAAACAAAAACTGATCCAGGCACGCGTGGGAATCCGGCCACATTCGAACTGGTGAATTGCGTTGAAGAATGTTCGGACATGATGGAAATTACGTGGGGATATTTTCTGGCATTTTTCTTTGGGATGTATTCCTTGAAGCTTACAAAGATTCTTCACGTGAAGAAGCGGAAACACAACAAAAAAAAAAAACACTTCAGGGTTACTAAAACGGCAGATGTCGTGAAATCCTAGAGAGCTTCAGGTTAATTATCTCTCGGAGAGCTAGCGACATCCAATTTGGATTCCAAAATCTCTTGGCAGTCCACCCATGTTTTCTAATTTTGGAGGAAATGGAATCTGAAGATCCTAATCGCCGCATACACATACGCGCGCACACGCACACACGCATAAAAACACACAGGCACACACATGCGGACACACACACACACACATATATATATGTGTGTGTGAGATATGTATAGAGAGAGAGAGAGAGAAAGAGGGAATGAATTTGAAAATTGAGATAGGAATGAACATTGCATGGTAACTGATTTTTCACGCATGAGTGGGGGTTTATTTTACGATTATTATTTTGTGGGTTGACGGCTGTGCAGCGTCGCCGGATCCGCATAACTTTCTTCAATTATAGGCAACGCTTAATGCGCGACAATTTATCGAGTCGTTTGCACTTTCATGTCAGACAATATTTTAACAGATTGCCGCTTACCTTATCTGTAACATCGAAAACGTTAGGTATATTAAGAGAGAATTTCAAATTTTAATGCAACACAAGCAATATATTTCTCTGATTGCGAGAGAAGGAATTATTTTCGTTATCATCACGTCAATTACGGTTTCTACTCGAATATTTATATATACACGTCAGTTATGCATCGTGGGCTATCTATTGTATTGCATTGTAGACCATCTATTGCATTGCATTGTGGGCTATCTATTGTATTGGATTGTGGGCTATCGTATTGCATTATTGGCTATCGATTTTATTGCATTGTAGGCTATTTATTGCATTGCATTGTGGGACAAATATTGAATTGCATTGTGTGATACCTATTGCATTGAATTATGGGCTATCTATTGTATTGCAGTGTGGGCTATCTATTTCATTGCATTACGAGCTATCTATTGTATTGCACTGTGGGTTATATATTGCATTGCATGCCGGGTTATCTATTGCATTGCATTGTGGGCTATCTATTGTATTGCATTCTGGGCTATATATTGCATTCCATTGTGGGCTATATATTGCATTGCATTGCGGGATATTGTATTGCATTGTGAGATATCTATTACATTGCATTGCGGGATATGTATTGTATTGCATTGTGGGCTATCTATTGCATTGAATTGTGGGCTATCTGTTAAATTGTATTGTGTGCTATCTATTGTATTGCATTGTGGGCTATCCATTGCATTGCATTGTGGGCGATGTATTTCATTGCATTGTAGGTTATCTATTGTATTCCATTGTGGGCTATCTAATGCATTGCATTGTGGGCTATCTATTGTATTGCATTTTGGATTGTCTATTCCATTATTCAGAGTGTGATTTTGGTGATTGGTAACTCTTTCCAATTGTTTTAGATGCTACTGATTGGGCAAAATTATGCATCCGAATGTAGGTTTTTGCTGTTTATATTGTTGTTGGTCAATTATTTTTTATTTTTTATTCTTTTATTGTGGATTATTATTACTGTTTTCTTGCGCTTCTCTGCACGCACGTGTTTTGTTGATTTGTTTAATATTTTTACTTAGTTAATTTATTTATTTGTTTGGATTAATTTATTTTGTTCGTTCTTATTATATTTCTTATTATCTTTTATTCTCCTTAGTTTAGTACTAAGGGTTCGAATGGTGGAGAGACTGGTCACCTCTCCCCTTCCTACCCAGAGATTAAGTTTTTTGAAGTTCTGGCACGCGTCCACCCAAATCCCATATATTATAATTACTTCCCTTATATTTATCTGTTTTTTTAAATATTTTATTCTTTCCTTGTATTTTTTTTACCTTACTAAGACTTAAGCATCTTAGCAACTTACCTCATTAGCGTTAAGCATTAACGTTACCTTGGCTATGCAAAAACATCGTCTTTATTATTTAATTTTAAATTTGTAATCCTTATATTTTTCTTTTATCATTCTTCTTTTTTTACAATCTTTCTACTTTTTCCTATTTTTGAAAGATGCTACTCATCTACATCGCATTTACTACACTGTTTGTCCAATTTTATTCTTAATCTACGTTGCAGCGTCTCTCACATAAGCCATTTGTTTACTTTTACCAACCTAGACTTCATCGTAACTTAAGTCGCACACCATCACCTAGTTACTTGTATATATATATATATATATATATATATATATATATATATATATATATATATATATATATATATATATATATATATATATATATTTACATTTAAGTCAACACCAAGATGCGACAGTTTGTTTTATGCTAAACACAATCGTCAGACCCTGTGCGTTGTTTTTGCTCGCTATTTTGTATATACTGATAGGTGAAGCATTGTGGGTAGTCTTCTGCATTGTGGGTATTATTCTCACGCTCATTTTATTCGGTGTGGTTCGTTAATTTGTTTATTATCTACTTAGTTTATTTGTTTGGACTAATTCATTTTACTTGTTTTTGTTTATTTATTTTAATTATTTATTTTAGTTTATTCTTGTTCGTTTTCAGTTTGCGATTTTTAATTATCTTAGTAAAGATTTGTTTTCTTGTCGGCATTTCGAGATGAGATCTGATTGTTTATTTAGTAGTTTAGGAAGGTAATTGAAGCTATTTTTTCATCCAGGTAGATTTTCGACATTTTGGATTGATCGTGGTACACTGGTGTTGTTTTTATTATTTTCCACGATATTTTGATGGGATTTGTTTTATGTTTTTAATCTCCCAGATATGTTTAGAAAGCGTTGTGCCGTTCGTGTATTTACTATTTGTAAAGAATGTTTCGTGTGCATAGTTTCTTTGTTTCCATGGCCTATCAGTTACATCTATTTGTACTTTTCTTCGTTGTCTGCTGAATTTGCAGTAGCTTGGTATATTACATTGTTCGGCAATCATTTACCGTTTAAGGAGCATTGATTCTGTGTTCTGCAGTTATATATGTGTTTAATTTGTACAGGTGATTTGTTGGTTGTTTCCCTGTTTTGTTTATTTATTTTTTGTGTCATGTTCCCTGTTATATTTGCATACACTCTATACCTTAAAACTATATTTTATCATATATATATATATATATATATATATATATATATATATATATATATATTTGTAAATAAATGACAATAAGAAAACAGTAATTGCTGACGCGTTTCGTCCTAATGCGGACTTTTTCAAAGCAAGTAACGAAATGATTTTAATCAAACAAAGAAAATTAATAAAAACAAAAAACAGAGTGTTCTTAGCAACGGGAATGTAGGAAACGCTATTTTCGTATTTTTAACTGAAAATGACGTCAGTTAATGTCACGTGTGGAGAATATTTCATTAATCTTTTTTGATGGATTCAACCATTTTCTTTTAATTTTAATATGTTTTTGTGTACATTTGTTTGTGAGAGCAGTAATTTTGTTAGAAAAGGTGAAATAGGGAAAAAACCTGGGCGTAGATTAATATTTGGGTATTGGTCGATTGCGGCACTCTCTAGGATTTTCCTTCTGAGTGAGTTATTTTCTTTTATTACTGTTTTCTTATTGTCATTTATTTACAAATATTGTCTTCTCTAAAAGTTAAATTTGAGAAATTTTCACATATATATATATATATAGATACTAGATAGATAGATGGTCGGATAGCTGTTGTATTCTAGTACACTTGAAAGTCTTTAGACTTTCAGCTGGTGTGTCTACTCATATTTATATCTTTGTTAGTCAATCCTCTTTTATATATTAGTTAGCTCAACTAATTCGCTGAAAAAAGACTTTACCATAATGAAAAAGGACCCGGACTTGATAAAAACAATGTTTTATCGCCAAAATGTTTATGCTACTATTAATACGAAAGAACAATATATTGTTTGCTTGCTTTATCATTTTTAATCCTTCGTAGCACCTTCCAAATTTTAGTTAAAATCCTGTTTTTTTTTTCAGCGTTGTGTGTGGGGAAGGGAGCAGAGTTTAACTAACTATTCGTATAGAAATGTTTATATTTTTTCTGGTAAAAACATTGACTTCGAAATTCTTGCAATATCAAATAATTGTTGGATTGTAATTAATTTTTCAGGACTTATTCATAATGTATGAAATTCTTTTTGATATTTTTGTTGACATCTGTTACTACATACATAATTTTATGTAATTTCGATTAATTAAACTTCATCCCCTTCATAGTTATATTAGTTAAATGACAGACTCCTTGTAGAATATAGGTCATAAATATTTTTTGTAAAACAAAAACACTTTACGGAAAATCTGCTCTGAACCGCAAAATAATAAAAATTCAAATAATCTAAGACATTGTTTAACTAGAAAAGCTTTTAATTGTTTTTATAAATAACATATATTAAAGCATTATTATTTTAAGAAATCTTTTCTTCCGATGAATATTGAATTTCTACAAAAATTATTTTCATTTTTTTAGTTGTAATTAGAATAATTTAAGTTATTAATTTAAGTTTTATATCTTTTGAAATTCTGTATTATCTTTACGGTCTAGATGATATTAATATTAAGCAAAAACTATGTTTACTGATCATAAATGGAGAAACTTAGTAGAAATCACCAAACACAAATATTTTAAAAATAATTTTGATTTTTTTTTTTTGCATGTTTTGGTTTTGGGAGTTCATACACGACATTATCAGAAACTAACGGCGATGAGCATTATCAATTTAAAGCCAACTTTTCTAAAATCAATCAGATTATAGAGAAAGTTTTCTGAAATTTTAAAGATTACTGAGTACTTAAAAATTATATATAAAAAGTCGTACACAATATATTCAATTATTTTTATGGATAAAATCCCCGTATAACAATACTAGATAAAAATAAATCTCTCATAAACCGTCAACACACGAACAGATTAAATAAAAAGTTAACTACGGTTTAACAACTGCATTTCTACAATATTTTAACTTAAAGTAAATGATATCTGTTTAAAATCAGATTAATTATACTTTAAATCAGCTGATATTCATCAAATAAATTTTCCCAAAAGTATATTTTATTTTTGATATATTTTTAATAAAAATTATTACATTCCAATAATTTTTTTTTAAGCGTTTCACCCAAGCAAGGCTAGAAGCCACTAGCACGCAAAGGGTTACAAGGGGTTACAGATAGTTGGAGCGAGAGCAAATAGGAGTTATAGAGGAAGGAGGAAGAGAAGGATAGGGGATAGATCAGGGCATCTGGAAACGTTGGTTGACATTACATTTGAATAGTAGGAGATTATAGCTATCAGGGAAACAGTAAAAGAGGAGTGAATTCCACAGGCCAGACGTGCGAGACATGAAGCTATTGCAGTAGAAGAGACGGCTAGATTTAACAGTTTGGACAGTGAAAGCGTGAGAGCGATATGCTAGTTTAGTGGAATCGGGCTAACAAAATGGCCGTAAAATGGTAGTACTAGATTAATACGGAATACTTCTTTAAAAGGAAACCATTTATACTACCACACCATTACCACATATTCATTAAATGAAAACGAAACGGACATTGATAATTACAACCAGAAAGACACAAGGGACATTTCTAGAGCGCATAATGAGAAATGAGGGCTTGAGGTTTAGGAACTCACAGTGTATATTGACGGCAAGAGGGGCGAATGAAAGCAGTGGATAACCTAATTAACGAGCTAGGTTAAACATTGCTAGTAACTAAAAAGGAAATGAAGTAGGTGAAAGCTATGATCGCCCACGTCTTGAAGGTCCACGGCACATTAAAGAAGAAGAAAATATATATTCGTCATACCCCAGCATTTTGCTCGTCGATTCCTCAGAGGCCCAAATGGTGCTACAGGAAGATACATCCAAATCCTGATGCCGAACAGTCCGTAGATGATTCGGGAGGTACTAAAGTCGGCGTTTGCATAGCACTGCAAATAGACAGTAGACGCTCATAACTGAGGAAATCCAATCTCACATGGATAGGTTATTTGAATTAGCGGATAGGGTTTACGTGAAAGCAGATTGTGGGTGTCCAATAGTAGCATCGCAGCTTAAGGATTTTTCCATAGATGGATTAGATAATCTAGATATTATGATGGTGGCTCTTCAGAGAACAACCGGAGATGCTAGAAGCCGCGTATGAAAAGGCACCAGCGGAGAGTAAGCTGACATAAACGGTAAGATTAGACTTATAGAGGGAACACGTACACGAAGCCATTAAGGTTTGTCACGGTAAGAGAAGGCCCAATGTAGAAGCTAATCCCAGGATAGAAAGGATAACCAGGGGAAAATGATTTGCTCCTCTAGATATATACGGTAGAAACATGTACAACCAGGTATGAACTCATGCATGACCTGAGGAGATAGTTAATAGAGGCAGAAGTGTATTTATCTGCTGGGAAAGCGGTGGCGTAGGCCACATTAGATGGACATGCAAGCGACTGCTTCCGGGAAACTGGGAACGACCGGTCGAAAGGGGCCCTCCGAGCGGTGAAAGTAATTTTCGATATATGCCATTGATAATATGGGCTCAGCCAATTCAGTTAGGATTAGGGAGCAGAAATATTATTCATATATAAGAGAATTCATAGCATGCTGCAACACAAACCCGAAATAGTGAAGAAAGGGGTAAGTCTACAAAGGGCGAATGGTACGCCTCTACAGATAGATAGTCAGGCACAAGTTGGCATAGGCAGCCAGCTAGTACCACATATCTTTTACGTAATGAGAAACTTAAATAGGAAAATAATATTGAGGCGGTACTTGCTACAGGAAAATGGTACTATGATTTATTTCGATTTAGGAGCACTACGTGTACTATGAGAAGAACACATGTACCTTTCGCCCATAGCCAGAATATATCGTCCAGTTATTTTAAAGCTCCATTTCATGCGCAAGTTAATGGGGAAAATTACCAAAGTCGTATGAGGTTGAACAATTGAAATCGAGTTTCGTTTAGCAACATTTGCGGCATTTTTGTAGCAAGTTTTTTTTTTTTTAAGCTTATCACCCCAAGCAAGGCTGGAAGCCACTAGTTACAGAAGGTTTGGATGAAGTACAGATAGGAGTGGTAAAGTGGAGAAAGAGAGTGGATCGAGCAAGGCAGGGGGTTACAGAAGATTTGGAGCGAGAGCAGATAGGAAGGTGAAAGTATGTGGAGAAGGGAAGTGGATAGATCAAGGCAACTGGAGATGTCGATTGACGTTACACTTGAATAGTTGGAGATTGTATTTGTCAGGGAAACAGGAATAAGGAAGGGAGTTCCACAGGCGAGATGTGCGAGACATCAAGCTATTGCAGTAGAAGAGACGTCTACATCTAACAGTTTCAACGGTGAAGGGGTGGGAACGGGATGCCAGCCACTAGGACGTTTAAATTCATGAGGCCTAGGAACCAGCGAAAGCAGTGCGGTAGTGACAGTATACGTGCGACGTGCAGAATCCTGCAAATTATGGTCAATAATAAGAACTAGACAGCTACTTTGAGACGAGGATGTACGATAGCTATTCTTATGCATGTAGACATTGTAAATATCACCTTCCCGACGGAAACGAAACAGCGTCACCTCGAAGAGGGATAATTAGAACAGTGAACGTGCCAGAAAATTTAGGATACTGGGTACATAAGCTGATAAAGAAAAATATGAATTTACTTGTTACGAATAACAAAGATTTAGGTAGGACAGGTACGGGGAAATGCGTATCAACACCGATGGATATCTGCCTATCAAATAGCGCCCATATCACGTAAACCTGACACAAAGGAAGCTAGTTGGTGGGGCTTAAGTAGAAATGTCAGACGCAAGGATTATAAAGAGATCTAGAAATACTTGGGGTTTACCAATGGTGGTCGTTAACAAGAAGGATGGTAGTAAGACATTTTGTGTAGAGTTTAGAGCTGTAAATAATCTGCCCATCCACGCTGGGTTACTTTTAGGCTCAGCTCGGCACTTTTTTCAAATTAGACTAAAAATCTGGTTAATGGCAGGTAGAGCTACATGAAGAAAATCGTTCACACCTCACTTTAACGTTATGCTATTTGGACGGGCGAACCCGCCCGGTGTATTTCAGGGATTAATATCCAGAGGTTTTTTTTTGGGGGGGGGGGTACAGGGAGGAGATAAATTTGAGCAATCGATAGCGGCTCGGATTGATGGATCGGAGAGCCGAGTTTGAATTCCAGTCGAATCCATTACACTCACTCACGTATGAATCCTCTTCTTCTCCCCATCCAACTATGGGTAAAAATAGCAGGACAGACCGGGTTCTATAGCCTTGGATGGCTACTGGTCTACCACAGAGAGAAATAGCAAGTTACTGCGAGAAAAAAAAATCTGCCCCGTCAGCTATATATCGTAAGATACATGATCGCTTAAGTAGCTCATGACAAAAACGTTTTACAGGGACATAAACAACACGCTCTGTACTATTTGGACGCCATTAAATGTTTTCTTCTTCCATAGAACATATTCAATCGTTTTCAACATCTTACGGAAGCACAACTCGAAATTAAAACCGTTTAAATATGGATTTCTTAAAACAGACACACAATACATAGGGTTTAAAATCAGTGTTACCGTAATTCAGCCAGATACTGATAAATTTAAAGGTATATTTCTGTAGATACTTCCACCACTGTCAGACAGGTTCGGGTGTGGGTAATCGATATATGCTGCTCCTACAGAATATTTAACCCAGGATTCTCTAGCAAACCAGAACCGTTAATTAGATTAACTAATAAACCATGCACTTTATAGTTGGGATAATGTATATCAGGAAATATTCGATCGCTTGAAAGATATGATGCCCTAATCGATGACGCTAGAGTACTTAGATCTGAACAAAGAATATAAGCTTTATGCAGATGCATCGCACTTAGAGATCAGAGTTTGCTTAACGTAGAAGATATATGATGAAGAAATGAACAGAGAAATGGAAAAACCTGTATATTTCCTATTTCAAAAACTGAGTGATACACAGAGGAGGCGGTCAGTTATTGAAAAGGAAACGCATGCCATCCACTACCCCTTGCAAAAACAACACAACTTGTATAGTGTGAAATTCACTATATACAAAGACCATAAGCCTCTGTAGTATCTTTTGAAATATCCCATTCAAAACAAAAAGTCCAGTTGTAGGCTCGGTGGTATGATTGTAAAATATAGTATTTAAAAAGTGGGGATAATGTGTGTGCAGACGGCTGTCACGCTCAATAGATGCACCTAGAGATAATTTAATAAAGCAAGTCAACGTACATGATAAGTCATATGAGGTTAGCGATATTATCTCGAATAACTTCAAGCCCCGACACTTTGCTACATACACAGAAGGGTTACACAACTCTCCAAGAGATAACCAACATTTTGTTAGAACTCAAGTGTAGAATTTAAAAGGGTAAGGCTAGTAAGATATAGAACAGAAAATACATTCTATTAGACGAAGTTATGTATTACTTATTTCAACCAGACGACGAACCGATGGTCAGGCTTCACATCGCATCACATCTTATGAAGAACGTCCTGGTGCAGTACTATGATGATAATGGTCATATGGGAACGGAGAAGAAGTTCCAAGCGATCAAATTTAAATATTTCTGGCCCTGTCTGTTTAGAGATGTTGTTGAGTTTTTAAAGAACTGTATACGCTGGCAAACGAGAACTTTGCGAAAAATCCAAACCCCGAAAACAGGAGTACGATATGCCTCCTTTTCCTTTCGCTAAGATAGCCTTAGATATCTCGTGACCTTACTCATAGACCCTATCAGAAAACCAGTACGTCTTTACCTTGATATGTACTCAGGCTGGCCTGTGACATTTGCTGTATCAAATAAGAAGGCTTAGATGATCGCCCACTTATTAGTAGGAGAAATGTTGTCTAGGTTCGGGCCCCTTTTTTAATTAGTAACGGATAACGGTACAGAGAATGTTAATAAAGTTATGAAAGAGACGCTAGAAGGTTTAAATGTACACCACTTAACAACATCGTTCTACCACCAACAAAACAACGGTAAGGTCGAAAGGTTGCATATGACGATTCACGATATTTTATCAAAACATTTAGTAAAAATGATAGATCATGGGATTTATATATTAACCAGATGCTCGCGGCAATTTGGTTTAACGTTAGCGAGTCGACAAAGTCTCAACTCACTTCTTTCTTTTTTAAGTGTCATGTTCTTTCAAGGACGTAGGGGGATCATGGCCAGGGTGTCGTTCTACCGCTAGATAATATCATAAAAGCCCATCGTCTTTATTATGGAAATGAGGAAAACAATATGGCACTAAAGGAAAAAAAACACACATTTACAGTAGTTAGGAATAATTTGAAGAAAGCGAGGAAACGACAGATAGAAAGGTCTAAAATTCCAACTAACGACTTTTAAATAGAAGACATAGTCTATTATAAAAACTATCATAAGTGTGGTAAATTAGAGATGATATGGCGGCATTATTATGTAGTAGTTGAGAAGATCGGTTTTGTATCTTCTAAGATTAAGGATGAGTTAACTTGTTCAGCAGTTAAGGCCCATGCTGAACACCTTAAGACAAAGTTTATTCAGGATTGGATAATTTCAACAGGTCGCTACGAATGGCAAACCTAGCAGTCTCCTTACTCTCCAACGAATCTGAGACCAACCCAGGTAACGAAGGAAACAAGTACATAGAAAATAAATGGGGAAACTAACGAGATGATTCGGAAGATAAGTCAGGTGTTCCGATGATGGAAAGTAAAAAAAATAATAGAAAGTAATGGGAGGAATAAAAATAGCTTCTCAGGTTCAAATCGTAATGACGATATGGAGGTATATGCGACTAAAATGGAGCAGGATTTTGATAGGTACCAGGGTGGCAACACGACGGATGGGAGTTCTAACAATAACACGAATAGTAGTAATCGCGACAGTAGGTATACGCTCAGAACGAGGGGCAAGAACAGTAGACGATCAACACAGATACCAGTCATGTTCCATGCGTGATACACGCTTAGGCGATCATGTATCTTTCGATACATAACTGACGAAGCAGGTTTTTTCCCCACAGTAGGTTGCTATTTCTTTGTGCGGTAGAGCATTTGCCAGCAATGGATATAGAACCCGGTCTGTCCTGCTATTTACACATAGCTGGGGGTGAAGAAGAGGATTCATACCTTTCACTAAGGTTGTACTATAATCGCAGCGACCCCGATTCAGCTGATCTTTCACCCCCCACAGTTATTTAGGGGGAAAAGGGGGGAGAATATGGTGAACATATACAAAAATCTAGAAGGAAGGGTGAGAACTGTGCAACCGTGGAAGGAAGGTCACGTGTAGTATAGACGGAAAGAAAATTAAAGAAACATAAAAGATATAAAGCGCTCACAGAAATGATTAAATTTAAGTATAATTGAGCCAATTAGTTTTAAGAGCATTATTTACATTATTCGGACTATTGTCCTCATCTTTGTCGCCATATTTATTACAGCGTTTCGGCCGTTGTACGCTCCGGCCTTCTTCAGATGGTCGGAATGTCGAACTGAACCCTTTATTTCGCTCACTGTTCTAGTTCCACGTGGCATGTTTAATAGATGGCAGTTATCAGTTATCTCCTGTTAATTTCCCTCTTAAAGTTATCCACTGGCTTAACCGGGTATTAAACTCACATTCTTTGGGTCCTGTCACTGGATCTAACCAACGCCTTTATGCACTGTGCCATGTGTCCTTGAGGACATCTGTGCATGCAGATCTGGGTATTTCAAACCTAATGTCTTCAGCAACCTTTTATCCAGTGCTCATATTTTTTGCTGTTATCATTTCATGTTTTTACCAGGGCTCGTATGGCAAATTTTGTTGTTATTATCGCTTTTCTCTGGCACTCCTTATTACTGGTTCTCATATTGTATTAATTTCTATGCTTGCAGAGTGGATCAAGCAAATATTGGAATAACTTATTTTTAAATTTACTGAGTTTAAAACGCACATATAAATTCATAATTTACTATTTCCACGGTAATTCATCAGACCCACAAATACAAATTTTGAATTTGTAGTTCTGATGAATTGAATCGAATTTAAGATTCCAATGAATTAAATTATGACTATGGAATATTAGTGTTTAAGTCTATTTATTATATATATATATATATATATATATATATATATATATATATATATATATATATATATATATATATATATGTATGTGTGTGTGTGTGTGTGTATTATTTTATTTTATCACCCAGGAGATATCAAATGGTGAGTAAATATCCATATTTACTCTCCATTTGAATTAATCTCAAAAACGGAAGCTGAATGAATCCCTATATATATATATATATATATATATATATATATATATATATATATATATATATATATATATATATATACACCAAGGGTACCACAACATTGTTCAGTGGTTAGAAAAATTACGACTGAGTTGTAAGTTCTCTCCCCTCTGGATACCCCCATCTTGGGCCACATCTAAGCTACGCTGAGGAAATCACCATGTGTACTTCGAATTGATGTAATGATTAGCAAGCTTGTCTCGTTGGACCAGTTACGATTGAATAGTGATTTTGCTCCTCACTGGCTGCCTTATATTTTCGTTTTTTGCCACCTATATGTTACGCACGGAAAACCCGTATATATATATCTATATATATATATATATATATATATATATATATATATATATATAGA
This sequence comes from Acanthosepion esculentum, assembly GCA_964036315.1. NCBI lineage: Eukaryota > Metazoa > Mollusca > Cephalopoda > Sepiida > Sepiidae > Acanthosepion > Acanthosepion esculentum. The sequence goes on along the minus strand of OZ038484.1, from coordinate 30,733,902 downwards.
GAGAGAGAGAGAGAGAGAGAGAGAGAGAGAGAGAAAGAGAGAGAGAGAGTGTGTGTGTGTGTGTGTGTATGTGTGTGTGTGTGTGTGTGTGCGTGCTTGCTTGCTTGCTATATAGTCCCTCTTTAGTAAATGTTGTATATAATGAACAAGGCTTAACTTATTTTCTTAGGTTATTCTTGTATGTGCTGAAGTGTTTTCTTTGCTGCCATTGGAGATCCGTATTATATGCGTCTTCTCGATGCTTATCAGGTATCACCAGTTGCAAAAAATATTTTAATTGAGTAAAAAGCTTATATGATAAAAACAAGAAACTAACTCTTAATAATATCAATTATGAAAACTGCCACAATTCGCTGGCCGTATTTTGAAAATATATTCTTTCAGTATCTTTTAGACACTCCCGAATAGAACTTCCCCACTATTTATTATAGTAGAACTAAACGAATCCTTGAAAATGGCTAGATGATTATCCGAAAGCGCTCGTAACCGTAACACTTTCCCGCGATTCTCCACTCATTAAGTCAAGAAGATCTGTATTTAGATAAAAGAACTCTGCGACAACGTTGGCCTTTTAATTCTATTTTATAGTTCCAAATATCGAATCGCAGGTTATATGGCGGAATCAACATTTTTAATAAACGCGTTGAATTTCCTTTTGTTTTTTGTTTCGGTTTTATTCAAGTACTTCCCATTGTCTCAGTTATTATCACATGCAGATTGTCGTCGTGGTTGTATACGAGATTTTATTGACGACCTACCGGCGTAGTTTTAGGCGCTGGAATAAGAATCGATTCATAGTTGTGACATTTGAATCTGTTCATATTTAATATACGGAGAAAAGTACATGTATAAATATCCTATATAGGGTATTTTTAGCTTAGCTGCTGCACACACAAACACACACACTCACACACACACACACACTCACACCTACACGCACATGCACACATGAACATATATATATATATATATTTATATATATATATATATAGAGAGAGAGAGAGATGGATAATGAGCAGCTTGAAATAGGTGCGAATATACTGAGACAGAGAGATATGAAGAAATTTAGATAGATAGACACACACACACATATAGATATACCCTTGTGTGTGTGTGTGTGTGCGCGCGCGCGCGTGTGTGTGCGTGCGCCCGTGGTGGACTCTCACGTCTTATTCGACGTATGAGGGTCTAGCAGTTCAGTCCCTAGGAACCGGCAGCCAGACAAGAGCACATATGATTTGATTGCAATGGTGAAGGCTTTGTGCAGAACCAACCACACTTTTTGAAGGGCCGAATAGAGAGACCTGGTGCGCTACGTGGCATAAGGTCCCCGAACGAACCTCCACAGGTTTTGAATTCAGATTTGTTATTCTAGATCAGTTAAAATCCAAGGCTAGAGAACCCAACTCTCGTATATATATATATATATATATATATATATATATATATATATATATATATATATATATATATATATATATATCAGACTGATAGATAACTAGATAGATAGATATGAATGAATTTCTATAGATACCGGAAAGGTTTTTTGACACGTTTCTTCCTTTAGTAATTCATCAGAATGTGGGGTATCTAATAAAAATTGATGAAAAAAAAAGAATCTAAATGAATTCGCCCAGAAGATATATATATATATATATATATATATATATATATATATATATATATATATATATATATAATTTTCCAGTATCCATGGTATGTACGCATGAGTAGTCGCCCCGACGTAACAAATCTCGTCCGATGAAGTCCACTTTTTCACTTTGTCATCTATTTTTCACCAATATTGTTCTTGATATATAAAAAAAAATATATATATATAGTTATCTCAGGTATATAGATATGCACAAATGGAAATTGATAGATAAATAGATAGATAGATAGATAGATAGATAGATATGGGATGGAAGAAAATAGATAAATATGGGATGGAAGAAGATAGGTAGATAGATAGATAGATAGATAGATAGATAGATAGATAGATAGATAGATAGATATGGGATGGAAGAAGATAGATAGATAGATAGATAGATAGATAGATAGATAGATAGATAGATATGGGATGGAAGAAGATAGATAGATAGATAGATAGATAGATAGATAGATAGATAGATAGATAGATAGATAGATATGGGATGGAAGAAGATAGATAGATATGGGATGGAAGACGATAGATAGATAGCTAGCTAGATAGATAATAATTTCCATGATTTAGTGCTTATTTTGCCGATAATGCTTATTCTCAGATGAATAGCATGGAATCGCCTCGACGGATATTTTCACATTAGGCCATTCCAAAATCCTATTGATTAATTCCCATGAAGGAAAATGAATTCGTCATCACGCTATTCTGCCTTTTTTTTCTTTTTGCTCCCTTTTTTGTCTCTCATTCTTTATTATTTCTGAAGAAGAAAAACGAAAATGACATGTTGAAGTAATGATAGTAAAATATCCGACAGCCAGTGAGAGGCACACACATACATCTGCACTCGCAAAATGCTTTGTTTGTGACTTAGAAGGAAAAACGCAAATGAAGAAAATGTGAATAAATATTTTTGGTATTGTATTGGGTCGATGTTTGCGTTCAGCACGCCACCTATGGGCAGAATCACGCAAAAAAAGGTATTGTTGATTTAGAAGAAACTGCATTAACGCAGAGCCGAACTGAAATTCTCATCACTTATAGACGGACATATTTAATCATAGCCGCACGCATGCGCTGTATTAGCAGGTTTAGCTCGATGCTCATAACAGAAATCTGGTGTGAAAATTATATGAGGCCACAGCAAGCTGTGTGTAATGAATCGATCTATGCATTGTAATAGGTATATATTCCTTACAGACCTATATTTCATTAGTGCAGGTGGTCAGTTTTCGAATGTACGCAAAAGCCAATGATATTAAGACCGATTCTCAAGGTCAGCAATCCAGCTACATGATAGATTGACTAATACAATCTCCCGCACATTTGCTTGGAAAATTACCGCAACGCGATCTTCCTTTTTCCCCATTTTCAAACGTGAAGGTTCAGATGGACTAAGGCCACCGAATTAGGCCTACTCTTGCAATGATCACTTCAAACAAAATTAAGAAAGCAAGAGAGCAAATCGGCCGAAAACATAAAACACACCACTAAGATCTATAAACAACAGTAAACTCTTGAGACCTATCCTGCTCCATGGCTTGAATGGAGACCACAAATAACCCAGTCAGAAGCCCCGTTTTACCTCATAGCCTCGGGAAATGTTTGACTTCATTGATTTCTCAGGCATATCTGCGCGAAATTAAAAGTAGGATTCGAAATCTGCACGCCGATTCTCGTCTCGAGTCACTAACCATTATATCTCCCTATATTTTTATCAGTGAAACTCGAATTTCCAACACAATTGATGATCTGCCAAATCAGCTTTTTTGTTCAATAGCAAGTTTCCCCGAACGTATAGAAATGCGTCTGCACGCAATATGCTACATCGAAAGTTTCATTCAGTGCTGTCATTTCGAGTTCAAATCACTACTGACAGGACACGTTATCATGAATACTGATGATTTATTGAACTTGCCGCCACAGTAGACACCAGACCATGCCATATGGTTAACTAAATGGCTAGACTGGTTGACTCAGCACTAATATCGTTAGAAGTGAACTTTAATGAAATATGTCTTACGGTTCGTCTGCTAAATAAACCATTGATTAAGAATTGATGTTCCAACCAAATTATGCTTTGCTCGTTCTTTTGTAACTTTTCTGATGCTTTCTTCTTTTTGTTATTGTTATGGGATCGTACCTGTAACAACAATGAACTATTCCTGACACTATAAAGCCTGCGCCTCTCAAGAGAGACGGAAGAACAGAAATGGAACGAGTCGAGACGGAACGAGTCGAGACAATAGTAGTGCACTCCAAACCAGACTGACAGTCATACTAACACCTTTCAACTACTTGCATTATTATTCTGTTTAATATATATATTTGCTATTCTTACTCTTGTGTTCGTGTTGTTCTTCCTTGGTCCCAACCATGTACCATAACCGTTATTTACATTCCACTGTGGGATCGTACAATAGTCCTTGGAATATGTTTCTATACATTTGAATAACCTGAATGATTTTAAATGGAATTGTGGAACTGCATTAATGTGATTTGTACTTGAGAAGCAGATGAAATAAAACTCCCAGGTTTCTAATTAAAATTAAGTTTTTAAAAATTTGATCTGAATTGAAGAGCTTCAACAAGATTCATATTTTGTTTAGCTCATTTCGAGTACATTTTGAGATTTTCGATGATGAAAATGGATTAATCAACTGAAAAACATGTGAATAGCCGTCTAGATCATGGTTTTCTAATAAATACTAGGGAATGTCAAAAACCCGTCCTAATGGTTTGTCGCCTTGACTGGGTAGGACGGCTTGCTTACTTCAACGATCCCAGAGCTATGTGGGCGCGGGCTCCGGCCCTTAGTAGTTGCAACCAAGCTCAACATGTTTGTAGAATAGGAGCCAGAAGAAAGACACATCCTTCTCCTCAAAGAATGGCGACAGACTAATGCCCCTAAAAAATATGAACAATCCAAATCAATCAAACAAGAGAAGTGAGGTAATAAGGACCTGCTTACCTAGAACTAAAGCACGTAGACACAGATTCATATAGCCTAGCCTGGCCCACGTACCAGAAATATTAATATTGATATTATTATTTATTTCTATTAATATTTTACTATATTATGCTTGCTATCTTTACTTTATTACTATTGTGATTGTTAAACCCTATTGCATTTAACATTTGTGCTAATTTAGATTCATTATGATTATCTTATTATTATCATTTTTACTATATAACCATTATTATTATTATTTTTATCTTGTTTTACTATTAGTCTTACCACCAGTAACGTTTTTATTATTATTATGTTTATTTATATATTTATTATTTTATTTATTATTTATATCACCTTATTCTATGTTTTTATTTTATTTTATCTTATTTTATATTTATTTTCATTTTTATGCATTATTTTTTAGTATATTAATTTTGTTTTATCACTGCATATTTTATTAATATTATTGAAATTGATTATTGATTTCCATAAAAATAATAGACACACCTCTTGATTTCTAAACGTTTTTTTAATTCTTATTTTCAATCTTACTTTCAATTTTAAATGTTAATCCGAGCCTAAATTCAGATGCAAAATTAAACTACAACTCATTTAAATACTTAACAACAATAATAATCCACCTTAACAATAAAATATAACGCGATGACCAGACATATTGAACAAGCGGTGTATACCCAAAATTCGTATCTGACCATTGTAAGTAACATGAAACTGAGTTATGCAATCAGTGTACTATGTATATTTTTAATATATATATATATATATATATATATATATATATATATATATATATATATATATATATGAGAAACATAACATTATTAGAAATACTATATGAGAAATAACCTACAAAATGGAGGTGAATTTACTATATCACATAATACTTGCGACAATGAATATATCATAGGAAGCATAAGACATGTAATAAAAGATTATATTAAGAAAATCTTTAATTACAAATCAAGTGATAAATTGACTTACTTACTCATCTCCATGAATATGACCAGTACTTCGGTTGAAAAATGCTAATTTAATTACAAGAGAAAGCAATATGCGAATATGTATAGGAATTACTTTGATTTTCGTCTAGGTTATCCTAAGCGTTTACGTTTCTTTGTAAATCTGCTATTAAAACAATGTGGGGAACTTAACGAAGCAGTAATTAAAAAGTGGACACTCAGATCAACAAGCGATTGATGTTGATCTCAGTGTTCGCTTTTATATTTACATACACAGCATCCTTGATATCAAGCACTTTAACTCTTAAGCATAGCGTACCTTAAAAATATAATTTTCACATATATATATATATATATATATATATATATATATATATATATATATGAATATATAAATATAAAAGTGAACATAGAAGTCAACACTTAGAGGCGACAATCTGTTTCATCGGGCCACGAGTGCTGTTATTTTTCTCGGCTATTTATATATACGGGTCAGTATTGCATTGTGGGTAGTAATTTTTGGCAGATATTTTACCGGAAGTCGTTCATTTGTTTATTTATTCATTTGTGTCAATTTTTTTTTACTTGTTTTTATTTAATTTTATTTTTGTTTTTTATCCTTTATATTTATTTTATTTTTATTTATTTATTTTTTATTTCTTTTGATCTGTGTTTTTATTAACGTAGTAAAAATTTGTTTATATAGCTTATTGTGGGTGATCTATTATGGCGGCTATTTTACCGGAAGTTATTTATTTATTTATTTGGGTCAAATTATTTTGCTTGTTTTTATTTATTTTTGTTTTTATTTTTTATCTTATATATTATTTATTTATTATTTTTATTTTGATCGGTTTTTTATTAACGTAATAAAAAATTGTTTATATAGCTTATTTAACAGTTTTGTTTTTGTTTGGGAAGATAAATATATTTACACACGCTCTATCTCTCATATTGAGCACTTTATCCCATAAATATAGCAATTTTAAGACTATACACACATATACATATACATGCATATATATATATATATATATATATATATATATATATCAAGAAAGAAATAAAATTTATTACTAATGGGCATAATGTGAGAGAAAGTAAAAAAATAAAAATGAAACAATCACTCAAAAGACCAACCGGTTTCGTTCCCTAGCTTATCAAGGTCTACGGGGAACTTTTTTTAATTCTATAATAAATAGCTAAATGACACAGGCAAAATTCACACAATTAAAACATTAAAATTAATAATGATCAATCTGTATGAATAAGAAAGACATTTTCCATATTATAAACCCGAACAGTACAATTTTCTGCACAAAAAAAAAAAAAAAAATTTATGTAGCAGAAAATAGAGAAAGAAAGGGTGGGGAATAGAAATAGAAAATGCTAGAGCGTGATTACATGAAGACCAAGGAGGCAGTCCCTTTGCTTACAAAGAGACGGTCCCCTCGCTCTTATATATAACGATTCCAACGCTCTTAAATGAAATAGTGAGTGCGAACTAGCTAGCACCGCGAACAAGTTTGCACTAAAATTAATTCTGTGTATTTGCTTTCGTGTTTTTTCCTTTGATTCTTTATTTGGGTACTTGGTATACAAAACGTTTTTACGACTCTAATGACTTTTGTGTTAGTATGTGTCCATATGGAGCACACTTAGACCATTTCGATTCTTACGTAATATCAGTAATAATATTTATGGTTTAATGTTTGTTTTCTTTCTATGCAGATGGCCTAATATCTACGTGTAAACATTTTCTGTTGATGTTCTTTACATCAAATCCAGAAAACAATAAGGCACGGAGGATCAAGAATATGAGATTATACCATCCATAATTAATGAAGGGATTATCTTGATTAAATATATCAGTTAACCCCAAACCTTTATACTTTTCAATTTTTAAATCTGATAGATATTTCTTTAAAACCTAATATACTCTTTCTAAGCCTCTAACCGTTGTTATCCGTATTAATGCGGCCATCAAGGTGACATTGCAAACACTCTTATTTTGTTCTCGATGCGTTTTTCACACCACTTTTATTGTTGCCATCTGCTTGACTGCGTATTGTCATCCCTCGTAACTTGTTCATTCATTGAATTTTCTCACACTCTGCAATTCCCTTGATTATATTACTGCAGTCCTTGGGATTGTTTCGTTGATCTTAATACAGTAACTTCTCATTGGGTGTTGAAATTACCGCTGACAACTTAGCAACTTATCTGAAAACTAGTATTACGACTAATATTATGAATTACTGTTTACAACCAGGTAGTGTTAAAACACTGGTTCTCGAATGATCACCAGAATTAAGCAAAATAAGTGGGATACCACGTGCGTCTACGCTACCCGACAGGCCTAGTAACCCCGTTATGGATACAATCCTGCTAATTATACCAAGAAACTACGTCGATAATGGAGGTGATCTGCATTAACAGGTTGTAAGACTTACCTGGATTTGGGTGGATGGCCGATTTTTTAAAATTATTTATTGACTGTACCGGAATGTCATAATTAGTGACATATAGTAGAGATTAAGTGATATTTCGTCCCCTAAATACTTCAACATTCATCTCAGTATTGTAAATGTTCGACTCGAACGTTCCAAGCATTTTCATAATTTCCATTTCCACCTGTCTTTCTCCCAGACTGTTCTAGGTTGTATCTACAATTGCGATAAAGGCGAGTATGATTTTCGCACGAATGTTCGACACCTTTTTTCAATTCTCTACCAAAGTTATCATTCTTACCTACATGTTCACATTCTAACATATCTCAGTCGGAAGATTAAATCAATTACCTGGAATGTATTACTTTATTAAGATGTTACATAAATTCGTTAGGTTTTTATAAACTATTTTAATACATATTTTTTAGTGAGAGTTCTGATGAATCATTCTATAATCGATTACCCTTCATTGGTTACGACGTCCTACCAACGATCCGCTAACAGTTCAATGTCTCGACGATAGATATCACCGTCTTGATTCCAAATATCAACTAGCCACCTTTTAAACTCTACATCGTTGTTGAACGAAACACCCCTTAAATTGTGAGAAAGCGCTCAAAAATTCTGGTTGTCTGAAGAATAAGGTGGGTTTGGCGGTACTTCCCAACCGAGCTCTTTACTTGCATCTTTGATCATGTCAGGGACGTGGGGGAGAGCATTGTCCTGTTGCATAACCTCAATGTGTCGTCAGTCAGGTCTTTTCAGCGAAATTGCCTCTTTGAGATTGTTCATTTGTTCAATATACAGCTTAGCACTGAAAAGAGAAGTTGTTGAACATGCACATTCTTGCATATTTGGCATTCAATCTAAAAGTGGAGGCTAATCTAATATAACATTTCAGATACCTTAGACAAGATGACGAAGAGGGTTATTACGCAAAAGAAATTATACGAGAGATTATTGTTGGAGATCATTGCAGAACATCAGAAAAAAACAACGAATATATATATATATATACATACATATATATATATATATATATATATATATATATATATATATATATATATATATATATTCGTTGTTCTTTCTTTTTTTTATTGGCTCCTGAAAAATTAATTTCGGTTGAGCTCTGTGGAAGTGAAGCGTGTGTTTGTAAACAGTGACTATTAAAGCTAATATAGCAAGACTCTTCGGCAGAATTGAGTCACTGTCAGTCACTGTGTGTTTATCTAAATCTAAGAATAAATACGCTAAAATTTACCTTCATCCCTGCCGTGCGCCGACGGCTTAGTGGTAGAATTTCAGTCGGGTTTCGATCCTAGCTAGAGGCAACCGAACGTACAGCGAAACAGTCCGTCTGTGGATGACAATATATATATATATATATATATATATATATATATATTTTTTTTTTTTGAAACAAAAAAAATGAATCACTTTATAAAACATACATATAACAAACTATTTCTATTTCTAATTCTAACAGTTGAAATATAATCCTTGAAAATGGCTAAATATATAGCCGAAAGCGCTCGGATAAAAAGAACATTCGGACAGTTTTTATATAATTTATCCTCTGAAAAGAAAAACTTTATGAGATCGCACGAGAAATTATATAAAAAACTAAATAAAAGCACCTTGTCAGTCGTTTTTAATGAAATGTACATATATATATATATATATATATATATATATATATATATATATATATATATATATATATATATATATAACAAAGTAATACTTTTTTTAATAATACCGAATTAACTCTTCTAGCTTGGGTTGGGTTGAAGGATTCGTTTGGAATTATTATTATTCAATTACTATTATTATTGTTGTTTTATTTCCTTTGATTTCTGTTGTGTGCCTATTTCTTTCCGGGTCCCACCCAGAGACCTCAGGTCAGAAATGGTATTATGACATTTTCCACTGAGCAATTAAAAATGCACACATATACACACATATAAACAACGCCCTTCGTAATGTGCTGGCTGTACACATGACAACATTTATTTTGCTATTTCTTTAAAGGCATGGGCTATTAGGTAACCGTTCAATGTGTCTATTGGAATCTTTCCCGACCAATTCGAGGGCTCCAACTACAACAGGGATTGTTGATTTCCTCATGTGCCAGGTTTTTGAGATTTTGATTTTAAAGGCCTTGTATTATTATTATTATTATTATTATTATTATTATTATTATTATTATTATTATTATTATTATTATTATTGTCATACTGCTGTTGCCAGTACAGATGACCTACATTAGATATTCGTTGTCAGCAAATCTGACCAAATATAAGAACTTTCTAGTTACAGGAAATCCTTTCTTGGTCAAACCGCGTAATTTTTCAAAACCAGCTACGTATTTTTATTATGCTAAATCATTTTATTTTCGCACCAGATGTATCTGTGTCGATCGTTTAATTGTAAGTGTTCTCATCAATCCAAGATTTTCATCAACACTTTCGTTAATTATATTAATGCAGAACTTAGGAATGTTTCGCTGATCTTAATATTATATCTTCTAACTGCGTATTAATTAAAGGTGATTCAGAACATAGCACTATTATTAAGATTGTTATTATTATTAATGGCTAGTTGATCTTAACGATTCCAATACAAAACTGCCCTCCATTAATAATCTGAGAGACTCCTTTCTGCCTTCCATCAGCATGGCTAATGCTAACCTCCAAGAGAGTGACACATTGCGCCCTCTCGTGCTAACATTCTCGGCTGAAATGAAGTGGAAATACTATATTGAATCCATTGCTAGGTCAGCTGCTAAAATGAATTTGTTCACAGTGTCGTCCTAGACATTTTTCTCTCCAGAAATTATTTTACATATCTATAAGTTTAACAACCGTTAATGCTTAGAATATTGCTCCCACATAGGGTCCGATGCTCCTGCTATATATTTAGAGATTCTTGATAAACTCCAAAGAAGAATCAGAAATATTATTGGTCTTGACTTCAGTCGATTTCCTACCGCCGTCAAGTTGCTTCCTTCTGCTTTTTCTCTAAACACTTTCATGGCAATTGATCTGATGATCTCTTCACTAGGATACATAGTCTTTATGAATTTAAGCACAATACTAGATTTGCGTAAAGATCTCATTAATTTACAGATGAATTGGCTACGTGTAACTGTAAGTTTTATGGTAATAATTTATTTTCATTCACTTCTCGATTGTAGAACTCTCTTCCGGCTTCTGGCTTTCCAACGAAATTTGACCCTCAAAAAATCATATGCAATGTCACCCGTTAAAACTCTCTTCATGAACACTGTTCTCCTCACTGTTCTCACTGTACGTGTCTTAGTGGCTTTATTGCCTTTCAAGTGGATTCGATTGAAAAAATGTCCTTTATCATTCTTGCACCAACTTTATTCTCAGTATTCTTTGTATTTTTACTTATAGCTAAGAATTCCTAAAACCTTGGAAAGTAGCAAGCCTTCTTCAATTTTTAATTCCTCCAATATTTCTCCAAGACTGCTCGCTTCAGTCACAGAGCTCCGCTATTTACTGGTATGAATATCGTCCGAGTATTCGACAACGTCCCCAGCTCTATAGAAAGATTGAAATAATTATCGACATTTTTCAATTTCTTTCTAATCTGTGACTCGTCGGGAAAAAAGTAATACGCACTAACTTGCATGTGTTATTTTTTTTTCTTCTAACTTGATTGTGTTGTGTCATTTCAGGAGGTCGGTGATCAGAGCCCTCCGCGGCATACAGGCAATTGCTATTTAAGCAATGCTTTATACTTATTCATCTTTATTTGTCTCCACTTATTTGATAGTTTACTTTCTAATACTTCCTTCATACAATATACCTAATGGATGTTGTATTATACTCATATTTAGTAATACCAAATATAGCCATCTACCTCGTTTTGGTTGACTGGCTTGAAATTATTATTGTTACTTCCTTGGTTTCTGTTGTATTCATATCTCTTTTCCGGTCTGAAACAAAGACCTAAGCTCAGAAATGGCGTCTTGACATTTTGTACTCATCATTTTTGCAAAAAAAAACAAAAAACAAAAAAAAACGAAACCTCCAAAAAATATACACATATTTTACATAGATAAAACTTTTTGTAATGTATGTAATGTATGAACTGTACTTGTGAGTACAATGTATTTTCTTTCTTTAAAGCATGGGCTACAATGAATCCATTTGCTAAGTCAATTGGGAACGTTTTCGAACAATCCGAGATATCCAACAACAAATGAAATTATTGATATCCTCAAGTACCATATTTTAAGATTTCCAATTCAATGTCTTTTTATTTTGATAGTTTTTTGAAGGTATTGAAAGATACATTAAAATCTGCAGGGACTACCATGTCAATAAGAAAACACATTTAGTTCTTATCGTGTTTGATACCGATGTCTGCGAGATTAGCTTTCATTGTTCTCTCACTGTGTATTATATACGTCCCCTAAAATTGTTACGGGTCCTATCTCTGTAATTGTGTCTGGGTGATGATCATACCAGTTTTTTACGTTTTCCTTTCCCTAAAAGCTGCATATATTCAAGTGCAGATATTGGTACACTCTATCATGCGTTGCGTTATATTCAGTGTGACGTAACACCGGGAAACCTGATACAAGATTTAATTGTTTTTGGATATTTATCCCAGAATCTGCATTTCAGGTTAACACAATTTTTCAGCATTTTCATTATTTTTAATGTTATTATTAAATACGATTCACAACGGTCTTCGTTATCTCCTCCTTTAAAATAAAAATGTAACAAATACAACACATGGCTATGATTCTGTCCTACAATTCCCGCCCATGACAGTACTTCATTCCCCAGAGTACGTACGTACTGTTTAAGGTCGGGAAACTGACAAACAAATCTGTTGTATTATCGAGATTTTACTGTTACTGTGTTTAATACACAAAGAAAAGCATTGCACAACCAGTATATTGAGAACAGAAGATATGGGTGTCATGCCATGTTCAGCATTTATACTTATCACGGAAATATAATTTGAATCCGCAAATACACGAAATATAAAAATATTAATAATAATAATAATAATAATAATAATAATAATAATAATAATAATAATAATAATAATAATATTTATTATTATTATTATTATTGTTATTATTTTTATTATTTTTATTTCCTTTGATATATGTCATTTACACATTTTTTTCTGGGTCCCGCGCAGGGACCTAAGGTTAGAAATGGCATCATGACACTTTCCCCTGCAAAAAAAAAAAAAAATAATGAAATAAAAAAATAATTACATAGATAAAGTCCTTCGTAAAGTGTGGGCTGAACTTGTCAGAACAATTTTATGTATCTCTTTGAGGCATGGACTTCCAGGGATCCCTTCAATCAGCCTACTGGAATATTTTACAACCAGTCCAAGGGCTCCAACTACAACAGGAAATGTTGATGTTCCCATGTACAACATTTTTGAGATTTCTATTTCAAGGTCCTTGTATTTTGACAGTTTTTCGAATATCTTCAAAGATACATTGCAGTCTACAGGGGCTGCCATATCAATAAGGAGGCACTTATTTTGTTTGTGGTCTTATTATTATTATTATTATTATTATTATTATTATTATTATTATTATTATTATTATTAATATTTTCTGTCTATATCTGAGATGAGGTATTATGTACATTATTTATATTATTCGGACTAATTTTCCCCATCTTTGTCGCCATATTTATTACAACGTTTCGGCCGTTGTACGCTCCGGCCTTTTTCAGGTGGTTGGAATGTCGAAGTGAACCCTTTATTTCGATCAGGATAGATATCTGCGAAGTCTCGTCAAGCTTTTGAAGGTTGTCCTGATGTTATATGGACCGCAGATCCTTTGTATTTTCTCTGATAACCCCTTCACATAAGGCAGGCAGACTGTTTTCTGAGTGTTGTTGTCCTCCTCTTGTACCCGGCTATCCCAGTCTATTGAGGCCGCTGCCCGAGTAAGAACCCCCATAGAGAAGAACATGACTAAAAACTGTGTGTACGCTATCCCGTGCAGCTGTGGAAAGAAATATAAAGAGGAGACAGGCCGCCCACTTAAGGTGCGGCTTCAGGAACACCATAAAGCTGTAACACGAAGCCAAGTGGAAAAATCATGCGTGGCTGCCCATATATATTGAGAGAGAAGGGAAATCACCACCCTCGGTTGGATCAGATTGAGATAAGAGACAAATAACACCATTGGAAAATTCGCAAACTTTAGGAATCAGCACATATGCTTAGCCACAACAATCTCCTGAGCCGACCAAGCATAGAAATGAATACAATATGGGAACCAGTAATAAGGAGTGCCAGAGAAAATCAATAATAACAGCAAAAATTGCAATGTGAGCTCTGGTAGAAAATGGTAGCTGAAAACATTAGGTTTATAATACCCAGAAATTCATACACAGATGTCCTCAATGGCACATGGCACAGTGGATAAAGGCGTTAGTTAGATCCAATGACAGGACCCAAAGTGTTCAATAGCCGGTTAAGGCAGTGGGAACTTTCAGAGGGAAATTAACAGGAGAAAACTGATAACTGACATGACACGTGGAACTAGAACAGTCTACCACAGTGAGCGAAATAAAGGGTTCAGTTCGACATTACAACCACCTGAAGAAGGCCTGAGCGTACAACGGCCGAAACGTTGTAATATATATGGCGACAAAGATAAGGACAATAGTCCGAATAATGTAAATAATAATAATAATTATAATATATTATATAATAATAATTATTATTATTATCATACTATTATTTTTATTATTTTTATTAATAGTAGTATTGCTAAAAGACCACTCATAACAGGTTACAGACTTAGGAACTGTATGAAAGTTACGTTTTTTTTTTACAATACGCACAGACAGAAGCATCAAATTTTGTCGTCCAGACATCGTGATCAAAGACCACAAAACAGAATTCGCTTTCTTATTGACATGGCTTAAGATCTTCCAGAAATACTATCAAAACACAAGGATCTTGAAACGAAAATATAACAAATGTGACATATAAAGATATCAATATTTCAAGTTGTTGGTGAGGCCCTGGTTTTGATTGGAAAATGTTCTGATAGACACATTGAAAGGTAAAACTGATAGACCATGGCTTAAAGAAATAAAAACTGTTCTCACAAGTACAGTTCAGATCTTACGCAAAGCTTTATCAATGTAGAATATGTGAATTTTTTGAAAATCCCATGGTGCTATTTCTGAAATTAGGTCTCTGTTTGGAACGAGTATACAAGAGAAATGAAAAGAAATAATAATAATAATAATAATAATAATAATAATAATAATAATAATCATAATAATAATAATAATAATAATAATATCAAGGAGAATCCCTGTCAGTCCTTCTGTTTTGATTGTATTTAATCCGGCTTATGCATGAACTAAACAACAGTAGCTATGGTTACAAACTAAACAAGAACATATTCAATGACCTACTCTACATGAATGATCCCAAACACCTTGCCAAAGACGACAATTAGTTGGAGTTTTTTCTCAATACTGTAAAGTGTTTCAGTAACGGAATATGTATGGATTTCCGATTAGATAAATATTCAAAATAAACATTTAAGAAAAGAAGAATTACAGAAACCCACCCAATAGATTTATATTTTGGCACAAAGATTAGGGAACTGGAACAAGATGAAGCCTATAAGTACCTATAAATTACAGGAGAAGATAAGAAAGGAATACTCCAAGGTGTGTGCCCCTGTTACTGAATACCAAGCTGCATTAAATAATATAATATCAGCTATAAACACATTGGCTGCCCCTGTGGTTCCATACACTGTCAGTATCTTTAACTGAACCATAGCTGACATTAAGCGAATGGACACCAAAATGAGAAAGCTACTCAACTGCCACCGCATTCAAAACTGATATTGATCATCTGTATGTGCCCAGATCCGGTGAAGTCATAGGATTAGTTCAACTAGAACTGTCTTCAAAACTACAACAATTGTCCTTCAAAGATAACGGGAAACTACAGAAGACTGAATGATATATGTCAAAGAACATGAAAGTAGTAAGCGACTTTCTTCAGTAATAAAGGTAGGCAATAAGTTCAAAAGGGAGGTTCAAATGGGTGGAGAAATACAAGTAAAGCACAATAAACCGACTGCAAAATACTTAGTAAGAAAGCAACGGTAAATGCAACCGACCAGATACAGAAACGAAAGCAAAGTAAGCCGATTGACGGTCAACACTCTGCCTGTAAAAAGCAGGCAGGTGTAGATAAACCCCGTACCTATCAGTGGCTACGTAGAACAGGGTTGAAAGCAGAAACCGAACATTTTATCCTTTTTGAACAGAACCAATGATTTCTAACTGAAAATTATCAAGCAGACATTCCGAAAAATTGTGTTAGCCCAAAATGCAGATTCTGTGATAAATATCCAGAAACAATTGGTCATCTTGTATCAGGTTGCACGGTATTGACACCCACTGAATACAAACCTCAGCCTGACAGACTGGGCCAATATCGGACCTGGAAAATCTGTAACTTTTATGGAAAGGAAACTGCAAAAAATTGCTATGTACACTACCCAGACCAGGTTAAGGAGATAGGACCTGTAATAATTTTTTATGGGACAATCAGAGTTAATCGCCCAGACATTGTGATTAGAGACCACAAAGGCAAAAAAGTGTCTCCTTATTGATATGTCAGTCTGCAATGTATATTTGAATCTCTTCAAAAAGATATCGAATTACAAGCAGCTTGAAATCGAAATCTCAAAAATCTGGCAGAGGGGAACATCAACAATTCCAGTTGTAGTTGTAGCCCTCGGATTGATTGGAAATGATTCCAGTAGACTCAATGAAGTGATTCCTGGTAGCCTATGCCTTAGAGAAATACAAAAGATTGTTCTCACCAGTAGAGGCAACACCTTACGAATGACTTTATGTGTGATTTTTTTTTTCAAAATTCATCATTGGAAAA
>OZ038484.1:30709407-30714407 GCA_964036315.1 Acanthosepion esculentum | reverse complement strand
ACAAATTAAACATAATTTTCCTAACTCAAGTAAAGACTAGAACATTCAAAATTAAGGATGACTGCCTTTCTGGAAAAAAAAGGAAACCAATCTGCAACAATTGAAATAAAAGAGGAAAAAAGAAAAAGAAGAGAAAAAGATGGCAACAAATGAGTGTAAAGTGGAAAAAAAAAACAAAAAAAAAAGAAAAGCAACCCTTTACACGGACGCACATCCGCGCAGACGGCTGCATAGGTGAACGAACGGCTACACGCGCACATACAATATGAAAAAAAAGAAGAGAAAAAGACTAACCAATAGTAAGCGCATATAAAAAAAGAAAAATGCAGAAGCATATAAGCAGTCAATTTCTGATAAACACTGAGGAGTGGACGGATGGAGTAGGGGTGCTGAAGGAGACATCATCCAGCTTAGTGACAAACGTTTTACATGTATTACTTACCTTCATATATATATATATATATATATATATATATATATATATATATATATATATATATATATGATACAATATGTTAATCTGTATGGAATTTCCAGGAGGATATAGATCAAGGAAGATATCTATGTCAAAAGACAGCAAAATACTTATTAAATAAATGATTTTAAGCGTTTCATATTCTTTAATTAATAATACACATACATACATTATATATATATATATATATATATATATATATATATATATATCTATATATATATATATATATATATATCTATATATATATATATATATATATATATACACGCATATATATATATATATATATATATATATATATATATGCGTGTTATTGCGCGTGCTTGTGCATGAGAAATGAGAGATTTGGTATGTGTGAAAGTCATTGGTGCGTATTCCAGAAAGTAGACACGGAATACATAGATGTAAGCGAATTTGCCCGAGGGTAATTGGTACACACCAAATAAATGTTACTTTGTCTAATTTTCAGCACAGTTATTTATGTTTTCTTTCTTGTTGAAACACTATTGAAATGTGCATAACCATGAATAAGTTCTGTTATTGTTTTCCTTCGCCGTTTCGTCCCACAAAGAATTCAAATACGAATGGTCCTATACAGGCAAGTAATTCTCGCGTTTCTCTCTCAGCTATAATTTTTCACATCAACACCAAACCTTTGCAGGAATGTCACTTGTTTGCTTGTTTCTTTTTAAGCTCCGATAATGATATGTTTTTGTTTGTACTGATCATTATTTCAGTGTAGTTTGTACAAAAAAAAAAGTCTTCGTAACAAAACAGAAGAGACGGTGATAAAAATGGCGAACGCTTTGAAAGATGGCAGCCCTCTTCTGTAAAAAGAAAATCGATGCTAAGTACGCGTTCATTGATCTTGAACTTTTTTTCTTTGATTTATTTTCTATGATTAGAGGTGAGAAGGAGCTGGTGTTAAGTTGTTAATCGATATTTGCTATTTTTTGCACTTGTTTTATGATTTATGATCTTCTATGTGACGGGATAAACAAAATGACAAAATAAAAAGAAAGCAAGAAAGAATGGAAAAAAAGGTAGAAAATAAAGGAATCTCTGATAAACACTGATTGACTCTTTTGGTTGGAAGGGATATAATTCGTTAATTTGATCTCAGTTGACGAGTGAGTTAAGGAACACGCGTGTGTGTATGTTCTCAAGGATTTAAAAAAAAATGTTTTATACACGCTCAATGGTATTTCTTCTGTCACAACGTTGCCAATCAATATAATCAATTTCTCCATAGCTTTAATCTTCCTAAATAATTACTTTTAATTTGATCTGTGATCATTTTCACAAAACTATTAATGAGATCTTTAGAAAGTCATCTATTAAAAGATTTACGTTGTCCCAAACTAATCCTTGTCCGTCTATTCCACAGTTTCTCTTAGTGTCGAATTCTCGGAAATTATTGTTCCAAACAACTATGAGACCGATTTACATTTTGTTTTCTAACAACCAGAGAATATAGATGCTTATTTCATCTATTTTCATTTTATTTACTTATGTTCTTAATTCGAAAAATAGATTTTAGGGAGTCTCAATTTCATAAATCGCCTCAAAAACATTTTGAAAAGTGAATGATTTTATCTATTTAAGTGGTTCAATGTTATCATATAAGAAATAAGATTTTAATTCAAAGATTTCGATTTCTGAAAAATCAGAAAATAAACTATTTACTATCATGATTCCTTTGGTATTAAAATTCTTAAGTCGTTCAATATTCGCTATCCACACAAAACCTTGCAGAAATATAAGTATGTGTCCTTTTTATCTCGCGAGAACTGAAGACAAAATCCAGATCACTTGTGGTGACACTAGAGCGAAATCTCCAGAGCACAGTCTTGAGTGATGGTATAAGGATATCATGTGCTATCCAGACTTCATGCACCCACCGACCACTCGGACTTAGTGAAATATCCGAAGAAAGAGAGCACATTACATTCTCGGCCGGCTTGACTGCAGTATTTTCTGAAATGGTGTCAGTGTTGATAGTAAAAAAAAAAGAAGCCTTTGACGCTCCAAATGGAGTTTTCTGTCTGAATATACTTACATAGCCCTGGGCACCTCTAAGCTGTGTAATGGTTATCCAGCTTGTCTCTCTAGAACAATTAGAACTGAGTAGTAAGTTCGATGCTCACTTGGTGCCCCATAACTTCGGCCTTGTGCCACATCTAAGCTACGCTTGGAAAATCTCTCTGGGCACCTCGGCATGGTGTAATGGTTAGCAAGCTTGTCTCGTTAAAACAGTTACGACTGAATAGTGAGTTCGATCCACATTGGGTGCCCCATACTTTCGGCCTTGTGCCACATGTAAGCAAGGCTTAGAAAATCAATACTTACATAGACTTGGGCACCTCTAGGCGGTGTAATGGTTAGCAAACTTGTCTCGCTAGAACAATTACAACTAAGTAGTGAGTTCGATCCTCACTGGGCGCCCCCTACTTTCGGCCTTGTGCCACATCTAAGCTACGCTTGAAAAATCACTGTACTTGCATAGCCTTTTCTTTGTTTGGATATGACGGTAAGACATCCAAGGTATTACTTCCCCTCGTTAGACTGCCTTACTGGCCTTTCAGAAAAAGGAAATCTATACGGGTTAACTAATAAGTGTATATATATATATATATATATATATATATATATATATATATATATATATATATATATATATATATATATATAAATTAATCCGATAAACAAGTCATCCAAAAATCCTCAACAAATTATATAGAGGAAAATACGTTTAACTTGTCGGATTACCATTTCACTCAAAATGAAATGCAATTCCTCTATCTGGACCAAATTTTCATGCCGCACAGAAACCTAATTTGATGTTTAAACAAGCAAAAATTGAAGCTTTATACCAACAAATACTTATATTAGAACAAGACAACTATATTACTACACAGGTAGGTTTAAAATAATTACTTAAAGCCGAATCTATTAAAAACCGACAGTGTAAAAATCCGAATAGAATTATAAACTCTCCTCTAATACAATCAGCCACACAACTAAGACATAACAATATTGTTATCTGACGAGCTGATAAGACTAATAATTTCGCTATTTTAAACAAAATAGTTAACCAACAACACCATCTCCCAACTTAAAAACTATATCAATAAA
Source organism: Acanthosepion esculentum (assembly GCA_964036315.1). Classification (NCBI taxonomy): domain Eukaryota; kingdom Metazoa; phylum Mollusca; class Cephalopoda; order Sepiida; family Sepiidae; genus Acanthosepion; species Acanthosepion esculentum. The sequence continues at coordinate 30,710,794 of OZ038484.1, read as the reverse complement.
TTTATTACCGCTAACAATACTGCCACAGGATACTATAAACTTCAAAGGATTATCAACCTGGCTACTATTAAGGAAATGTACAAATTCGTAAAAGAATCATCTCCTCCGACCTATCATTTCACAACTACCTACACCAGTGTATTACCTTTCAAATACCCTTAACAAATGAATTACTCTCTACCTCACAAGTAAATATTGTATTAAATCCACTAATGAATTTATACAAATTCTTCATTCTCTAATACTATACTACTAAATAATCGCATCTTTGGACGTATAACATTTATTTACAATGTTCCGTATAAATGTTTGGACGTATAAAATCTGTTTACAAATGTTCCCTTCCATTGGCATCATTATCCATGATGTATATAATCACACCTCTCTCCTTTCCATCAATGTCAAACCCGCTATTTAAAAAAATATTATTAGCATGTAACACTCAATACTTTTCATGACCCACCAGGTAATATTTATACTCAAATAGACGGGATTACGATGGGATCTTTTTTAGCCCGCCTTTTATTCTAATTACTGTATGGTACAGCTAGAAAATAAAATATTTAATTAATGACACTAATAAAGCCCTATATATGTTAGATACATGGGTGACATTTTCGTTTAAGCTAAAAATACTGATGGAATTACACAACTTAAAAACTAATTGGACAGTCACTCCGTCCTCAAATTTACATTAGAACTTAATAAAATTCCATTCTTTCATGTACAAGGGTCATTCAATAAATAAGGTGAATTTTTCGGTATAAGGATTTCTAATACAGATAGAATCTTACTCTTTTTTATTTTTATTTTTTTTACTTCTTTTTCACATGGATTTAATTTCTTTTGCAGACTAAAAAAAAACTTTGAGAGCTTTGGCGATTAACAAAGATGGCCGACCAAGAAGCATGCTCCAGGATTGAACAGCGGTCAGTTATCAAGTTTTTGGTTGCTGAAGGGTGCAAACCAGTTGAAATTCATAGCGGAATGTCAAATGTGTATGGTGCTACATGTTTCAGCAAAAAAATGTCTACAAGTGGGCTAAATTGTTTAAAGAAGGCCGGAGCAGTGTTGAGGATGAAGACAGGCCTGGGAGGCCTACAGAAGTGAGGTCTACTGAGGTGATCGGATCAGTCAATGATCTCATTCAGTCTGACAGAAGGGTCACAGTGGATGACATTGCAAGGACTTTGAGCTTATCTGTTGAGACAAACGCAGGGGTCATCAGTCAGAAGGAGTCATCTTGCATCATGACAACGCAAGGCCTCACACAGCAGCCCAAACGGTGCAGACCATCAACGAGCTGGGCTGGGAACTGCTCCCTGACCCCCCTTACAGCCCAGACCTTGCCCCTTCAGATTTTCACCTGTTTGTTAACTTGAAAGCG
>OZ038484.1:30571907-30704407 GCA_964036315.1 Acanthosepion esculentum | reverse complement strand
AATAAAGAAAAATATTTAAAACATAGGCTTTAGAAAGAATTGTCTAAAGGAAAAATAAAGATAAAGATTCAAGTAAATAATTTATTTCATCTCTGTAAAAAGGAAAAAAATCAAAGTGTTTATTTTCAAAGATATTTATTCTACCGAAACGAAAGATTAAATGATTCTCTAATATTCTATGGAAAATTTAAAAGGGAAAAGCGAGAAAATCGAATTGAAAAACGTCGGCTTCTCATTCAAAATTTTGTCCAGGGGAAAAAAAAAACTGAAAATAAAATGGAAAAAAAAGACTATTTACTTTTTGGAGGAAGTTTGAAAATTTCAATTTATCTGTTGCAAACCTTCCAAAATAACACAAAGACATCATAAGAAGAATGAAAGCGTGATCTATAGCAGAAGTGTAGAAAGAAAATGATAAACGGTGTATTAGAGCAAAACTAAATGCAAAAAAGGGAAGAAAGTTGACTAAAGAGACATAAAGCAATAAACACAAGAAACTTAGTGGATAGAAATCAAAGATAATACGAATAAAAAGATAGAAATTCAAAACACAGATATATACGTATTATGAGAGATCAAAACAAATGAATAATGGATGATAGTAAAAAGACATCAAACCAAAAAAAAAATAAAGAAAATAAATGATAAAAAAGTGAAATAATCTCTTAAATACCAATATTATTTACCAACATTTAAATAAATCAATATTATTTACCACCATGTCTAACTAAAATGAAAAGTACATGTAACTAGAAGCGGAGGTGATGACATCATCAAGATGCGGTCCTTCGACACTATCTTAGACAAAATGTTAAAAGAAATGAATCTGCCATCAATACGGACAAAGAACAATAACATCTACTGGACTTGAGAAACCTCTTGAACAGAAAGATTCTAGAATTTTCATCGAAAGTAATAATGGCTGTTTGGTCAATGAATGCCAAATGTTTCCTTATTCGGAAAAGGCTAATATTATAATTACTATATTTCACCCAAGAAACATAATACTATAAAATACTATTAAGAAATAAGACAAAATAAAAAAACCCTCATCTATATAAAAAATCTAGAATTCATAAGATAATAAAAAATACTTAATAAAAATGTCCATATTACAAAGAAATCTCGAATAAATTTAACAAAAAGAAATTATGTAATTAGCAAATATATTTTAAATTAATTAGTAGCGTTCTCTATGTTTACTCATAGATAGAATGATTACTGATTCTGAAAGTGCATTATTCTCATAAAGATATTTGGTTCCCTGTGCCGAGCCAGGAAATTTTTCTCCCCGGAATGGATCCTCGAAGTCTATAGATCGACCATTCGCCCTTGCATCGAGTATTGCTGCCATATATGGTCTGGGGCCCCTGCTGTTTGCCTCAGGGTTCTTGATAAGATCCAGAGACGGATATGCAATGTGATTGGCCCTGATCTGTCATCTCGTCTGCAGTCGCTCTCTCACAGACGCGATGTTGCATCGCTCTGCCTTTTTTACAAGTACGTTCACGGTAAATTTCTCTGAGGAGTTGTTTTCGCTTGTCCCTAGGCCTCGTGAATTTAAACGTCCTACGAGGCTGGCGTCCCGTTCCCACCCCTTCACCGTTGAAACTGTTAGATGTAGACGTCTCTTCTACTTGAACAGCTTCATGTCTCGCACATCTCGCCTTTGGAACTCCCTTCCCTATTTGTTGAAACTTGACTAATGCATGGAATAATAATGCAAACACAAAATGTACTTAGAATAAAATGTATTGAAACAAGAAAGTGTACACAATATTTACATATAGTCTTTTGTATATTTCTGGGAAGGCCGTTCCTGGAGAATGTGCTGACTAAGTCGCAGTCGGGTAGAGTCTCTAGTTGAATCTCTTGATTCGCCTCCCTGTCTTCCCGGTACCAACCATATTTATATAGTCGGTACTCCACTATGCAAATTAGGTGGATCCTTCCACAAACCCCCCTCCTAAGCCTTGGAATCCCTTTTGGATTTCAAACTGGCTTCCTATATGGGATGATGATTATGGTAGATCCCATTTGCATACTTCATATGTATATGTCAATCCGCTTAATTTTGATATCTTTTCCGTTTTGGATTCACGTCCAATGGGTCCGTGAACTTTCGTTTCCTACCGGATCTTCTCGGTTCGGGAGTATTCTGCGGAGGTTCTACTTGAAAAATATCATACATTACATCAATGGGATCTTCCTCCTCGTCCGGTATACTCGCTTCATGCTCTAGAACGTAACATTATTTGAGTTGGTTCTGGTGCCTTTTATGTGTATTCTTCGGCCCTTTAATTATGTAAATCAGGTCACCGATTCTCTTGTCCACTATGCCTCGCTCCCAGAACTCAACGTTGTTTCTGTAGCACTTGAAAAACACCTTCTCTCCGGCGGTGTGTCTTTTTCTAGCTGTATACATAGTATTCTTTACTCTATTTTTTCCTGGCAAAAGCTTGTCAAACACTGACTTAATTTTCCTAGCGAACATTAGTTCAGCTGGTGCCATGTTTGATTGTGTTCTCTGGTTTGGTGTGATTCTGTATACTTGCAGGAATTGCTGAAGCGCCTTTTCCGTTGGAACTCCTGAGGCTTTCTTCAGAGCGCGCTTTAACGTATCGACAAATCTTTGTGCGAGTCCATTGGATCTCGGATGATACGGCGGCGTCGTTATGTGGTTAATTTGATATAACTCACAAAATTCCTTAAACTCGTCAGAAGTGAATTGTGTACCATTGTCACTCACAATACACTCTGGCACACCGAACCGTGCAAATAGTTCATGCCAAAAAGTTGTTGTAGTATTGGACGTGGGCTTTTTGCACCGTAGTACTTTCGGCCATTTTGTAAAACTATCTACCACTATTAAGTAGTAATAATCTTCTACTGGACCAGCGAAATCAATGTGTAATCTTGTCCACGGATGATCCGTCTTTGGCCATGCTTTGTGTACTATAGGTGGTGCCTTAGCTGCTAACTCACACCTTTTACATCGATGAACCATGTTTTCGATATTCGAATTTGTTTGTCTAATTCGGCTATTGAATTTTTTCGTTTTACAACACGATCCTTTGTGACCATTCTTGTGGCACACGAAACATTTCTTATTTCTATATGGGCATTTTACCTCCCAGTGTCTTTCGTTACAACGTCTGCAATTATATGGTGGGACCTTTTTTCCATCCTCGTTCTTTTTATTTTCTTGTCTATTTTTAAAATACGCCGAATTTTTTCTCCAATTTTTTTCTGATGGGTAATTTGACTGTGTTTTAAATATTTTTAATATAAGCAATGCCAGCTTCTTCGATTTTTTGAGACTCTTTCTTTAAACTTACGGCCCGTTGACACTCCTCTGCTAACTTTTGCAGGGTAAGGTTTTGTTCAGATTCGAGTTTAGACAAAACTCTACATCTTATTTCGGCACTCTTACTGGATACCAGTCCTTGAGCAAAAATTAAACACTTGAATTCTTCAACCGTAATCTCTGCCAATCTGAAATTGTCACAATGTCTATTCACTATAGATGCATATGTTAAGTAATCCTGATCGTCGGATTTAGAGACATTCATGCATAACCATCGCTTATGCCAAAGCGACATATTTGCTCCAAACATCTCTTTTAGCAATTTCACTGTTTCCGCGAATTCCAATTCAGTTGTTTTTCTCGGTAGAATAAAATCTACAAATTTGCTATGTTCTGCTGTACCTAGCTTTCTTAGTAATAGACTGACTTTTCTTGAATTCGACCAGTTTTCACAGTCTGTGTAGAAAATATCTTCATATCCTTTAAAGTACGCTTCAAACGTTTTTTCTTCGTCTGGCACATAGTTGAAAGTTTCCAGCGAATTAAATATGGTGTTATTAGAATATGAAGAATTTCCCTCATTTGACTGATTGTTTTTTAATTTCTCCAGTGTTAACTTTTGAATTTCTAAAAGTCTTTCCTCTTGCTGTTCTTGATATTTTTGCTGTCTTTCCTCTTGCTTTTCTTGATATTTTTGCTGTCTTTCATCTTGCTTTTCTTGATATTTTTGCTGTGCTATCTGCTGTTCCCTTATTAATAAGGCAAACTGTTCATGCTGGGATTTGAATAATTCAGATATGACTTTGGATAGTTCATCCATCTTTAGCTGATAGTGTTCATGCAACAAAGAATATACTTTTAATTTGTGTATCCACGGATATCATATAAGCTGACCAGAAAATCGAAACAACGTACGACTTTTTAATTTTATGTCTTGCTTTTACATTCACGCCCGTGATAATCAACTTTGGTATTTTTTTTTTTTTTATTTATTTATTTATTTATTTTTTGTTGTGAACAGAGACCGTCGGACTTTTTTTTTTCGTTTTCGACCTCTGTTCGCGTATTTCAATGACAACTTCTGATTTTATTATCAGAGGTAATTCGTCACTATATTGTTGAACAAACAAAAAAAATAATTTTTTAAAATCGTTACCTTTCAAAGTCGACACGGTGTATTAGTGCTCCTTTTACTTCCATGCATGTTTTTGTAGTCGGCCAGTTTTTTTTCTTTTCAGCGGGTGTCTCGTTTTAGATAATTTTTTTCAATTTAAAATCACCGTTATTCGTTTACTACACCCTTCAATTTTTTCTGAGTGAACGTTCCTTTATGCTTAGTCGTCCTTTAACGAGTTCTACATATCCAGAAGTTCAGAATCCTTTGTCGTTACGTTAAATGTTGGACTTTTAATTAATAATTTTTTTTCAGCCTGGGTTCTTCAATGACTTGTCCCAATTGTTGAAAACTCTCAATTATTAATTCTTTTTTTTTTCGTATGGTTCGTTCTACTTCGTCGCCATTGTTGAAACTTGACTAATGCATGGAATAATAATGCAAACACAAAATGTACTTAGAATAAAATGTATTGAAACAAGAAAGTGAACACAATATTTACATATAGTCTTTTGTATATTTCCTGGAGAATGTGTTGACTAAGTCGCAGTCGGGCAGATTCTCCAGTTGAATCTTTTGATGCGCCTCCCTGTCTTCCCGGTACCAACCATATTTATATAGTCGGTACTCCACTATGCAAATTAGGTGGATTCTTCCACAACACTATTACTGTTTCCCTGACAAATACAATCTCCAACGGTTTAAGTGTAGCGTCAATCGACATCTCCAGTTGCCTTGATCTATCCACTTCCCTTCTCCACATCCTTTCATCTTTCATTCCTATCTGCTCTCGCTCCAAATCTTCTGTAACCCCCTTGCCTTGATCGACACACTGTCTTTCTCTTTCTCCACATCATCTCCTTTACCACTCCTATCTGCTCTTCCTCCAACCCTTCTGTAACCCCATGCGTGATAGTGGCCTCCAACCTTGCTTGGGGTGATACGCTTAAAAAAAAAAAACCTGAGGTGATCTTCAAACTTGTACCATAAGTTTCATTAAAGAATAATAATCCTATGCTTAGTGGTAGAATCAGTGTATGCCAAGACAAGTATCAGGTTTTCTTCCAGGAATCCAATCTTTAGAAACTATGAAGATATTCAAGGAAACTCAGTCTTCCATATTCTTTTAAATAGTAAAAATCTTTTTTCCACTATATATACGCTTAGGGCCACATAAAAGAAGCCCGGCACAGAGCATACGCGAAATTCTTCTAGACGAGGCTGATTTATACCCAGTGTATAGGTTAGGACACCTGGGCGAGCGGTTTGAATGTTCGAATCTCACAATAGTCGATTTGTCAGGAAGGAGACTTTCTGATGTTATCGGTCGATCCCAGCGTGCGGCACATTTTGAAAGTGCCTGAAAAACCATACCACGGGTTGGCACAAGCCTTGTGAGTGATATCGAGTAGACGGAACCCTTAGCTACCGTCGATAGATGTGCTAGCACGAAGTCATAAGTCATTGTGGCCGAGGGCTTGAGCGTGCTGGCCTTGTTCAAATTGTTGTTCACGCTAGATAACACGTTCTTATCCAGAAATTTTAACTAAGGTCTGCACAGCATAGCTGCAGTATAAACCACAGGTGTGCTCTGTGGGTGTTGAATAAACATAAATACGCCTGAGCAATCGTCTGCAGTTTTGGATTGCCGAGCCGCTCTAGTAGGCAGTTATCCTCGAATAAGTGACCAACTATACACATACATACACATAGGTTAGGATAGACCAGTTTGTATTACCAAATAGGCTAGGCTAGAATATACATGCTTGGGACAGAATATTCCCTCGTCTTCCTCCAGTAATAAGATGCATATTAATGATACATGACAAGAATATTAAATCTATGTTTTCATCAATGTGTATCGTCTCTTTAGGTCACGGGCGATCACGGTTCATTTCCTATCCCTTGTGTCCATAACAATTTGTTCCCTTACCTAAGGCTACCGCCCTCACGTTCCACCATATATTCACACAAGCTCGTCGAGTAAGTTCCTTTCTCTATCCCCTTTGCTCTCAAAATGTGAGGGAAAAAATTTTCGAAACCCACCATCCTAAGCTGCCTCTTCCTGATTATGAGAATAGCTGATTCTTTAAGACTTACTCGTTCCATCAGTGGAATTATCAGTATCATTCCGTATAACCAAATTTCTGTAGCCTCCAGTTTCCTGAAGAGACTGTCCAGCATACACTATAAGAGAACAGATATAATCAAGAAAAATGAGCTTTTATTATTAACTAGCCTTTAAAAAGTCCTTCCATCCTGCGGCATTTAAGCTAGCTCTTGGACAATGCTCTTTATTAGGCCTTCATCACAATAGTTTCGGAGGAGGAGATTTGATCCGCAACAATAAACTACAGAAGAACCCAAAATTGATCGCTACATTTAAGTATTTATTTAATCTTACCTTTTAAAAATCGATAATTCTTCAGCCGCCACTTAATTTAAAGTCAATTTGATGTACCTAGGTCCTTATTTTCTGTACAGACAAATATTTTTATTTCATGGGTGAATTTAGTATATTATATTTAGTTTATACTATATTTGGTCACCTTCGATGCTGTCATATTCTGAACGCAATTTCCGAAACCATTTCTGATATTAACAGCACTATTCTGAAATGCCAAGCTGTTGTTTTCTTGGGAAATTGTGGCATTGTTGTCTTATTTCAATTCCTATAATATGAACACTGCACATTGACACCATTTTCTTCAGTCTACAGATATTTCCTATGGAAACAATGACCTGAAAACGAAATAGCCAGATGATATTTAACATCTTATTAAGAAAAATACGCTAAACTAATCATTTATATCAGTAAAACTTTGTAAACTATTGTGAAACAAAAAATATATTTCAAATGGAGATTATCTAAGAGAATTTATATTATTAATACTATTGTCGTCACCATATTTATTACAACGTTTCGGCCGTTGTACGCTCCGACCTTCTTCAGGTGGTTGGATTGTAAAACTGAACCCGGGGAAGACTGTTCTATTTCCACGTGCCATGTCTAATTGTTGTCAGTTTTCAGTTATCGCCTGTTAATTCCCCTCTCCAAGTTCTCCATCGCCTTAACCGGGTATTGAACTCACACTCTTTGGGTCCAGTCACTGGATCTAATTAACGTCTTTATCCACTGTACCATGTGTCCTTCAGGAAATTTGTGTACGAATTTCTGGGTATTATATACCTAATATCTTCAGCAATAATTTTTTTTACCAGTGCTCGTATTACAAGTTTTGCTGTTATCATTGCATGTTTTTTTACCAGAGATTATATTGCAATTTTTTTGTTATTATCGCTTTTCTCTGGCACTAACTATTACTGGTTCCCATATTGTATTCATTTCTATGCTTGGTTAGCTCAGGAGATTTTTTGTGGCCTAAAATATGTGCTGATTCCTTAGGTTTACTTAATATGAACACTGGTAAAAATAAATTGTTATGTATACCAGCCAGATATAGTTACGGAGATAGGACCTGTAATAATTTCACGGGACTTTATAATACACATAGATAGGAAATCAATCGCCCAGAAATCGATATTAGTGACCGTAAACGCTGCCTAACTGCAATATATATTTGAAGATTTTCAAAAAAAAATAATAAAAAATAAAAAACTACCAAAATGCAAGGACCTCGAATCGAAATTTCAAAAATGTGTCACATGAGAACATCAACAATTCAATTTGAAGTTTGAGCCCTTGGATTGATTTGAAAAGATCCTAAGAGACACATTGAAGGGATTCCGGGTAGCCCATTAAGAAATAAAAAAATGTTCTCATGAGTACAGCCCACACATAACGAAGTCCTTTATCTACGAAAAATATGTGTGTTTTTACTTTCAAAATTGCTCATGATATTAAGTCTCTGGTTGGGACTCGGAATAGAAATGAATATAGACAAGAAAATCAAAAGAAATAATAATAATAATAATAATAATAATAATAATAATAATAATAATAATAATAATAATAATAACAGAATATATAACTGCACACAGAAAAGAACTATTTTGCAGAGTTATTGACTTGAATTCGTACCAACTGACAGAAACTTATTGGCAAAGGTATTTCAAAAACTAAGCAAATACAAAGTAGATGGAAAGAAATACAACAGTAGATGGAAAGAAATGTGACTCTTAAAAACTAAAAAATGTTTCTATTTTAGTTGGAGTTTTGGGCCTGATAAAGAAAAGAGCTCAACAGTATATCGACAGTATCCCTGTTACCTTATCTCTTCTGGAAATAATTTAAAAAAATATTACTAACGTGCACAACTCATAAGATGTGAAGAGCTATTTTTTACCTAAGATACGTTTGTTAATAACTATCTTTTTTTAATTAAGTAGAAAAAGCAAATATCATCTCCTTTTATTACCTATATCACTGGTTATGAGCCGGCATGTATTTTTTTAAAAAAGAAATACAAATACCAAAGAAAGATTTTAAAACAATAATAATAATGAATCACTAAATAAAATTCCATCAATCAAGGAAATGCAGAAACAAAAACTGCAGTTAAAGTCACAGAGAACAAGACGATACGAAAAGCGCAAAATCGAAGTTTTCCTGAACTATATCACGGCCGGGCCGACTTGATCCGGCGTCTTTCCCACGCTGGTCAGTACTGGCGCCATTCAACTGATGGTTATCTATTGACCGCTTCGTTTCTTCATCTATTTTGTCACTCGTTGTGATTGATTGATCACAGTGCAGAGAAGAGCGAATTTCCGTCCTCACTTTAAGTGCTGAATCAATCTGACGGAACCGTCCTATGTAAAAGGACAAGACTGTTTCCGCTGGTGAAAATACAAATCATAATAAATAACGAAGAACACCCCTGGGTTAATTTTCTATGATTTTCTATAATTTCTTATACACAAAATTAAAGCATCCCGCGGAATCATGAAACAATGAATATTCTGTTTCTCAACTTTGAGTCGACTAGCCATTACAACGAGGATTATATCGGTCGAGAATTCCAGATATCAATACACTTCTTTGCAATTCTCTTGTCTGCAATTCTCATGTCTGCCATTATTTCCAGTATCATTTCATTTATCTGCAATTCTCTAGTCACGCCATTCATTCTAGCAGTAATTCTTTTGTCTACAATACTCTTCAACAGCATTTCTCTTGTCTGCAATTCTCTTCAGCAGCATTTCTCTTGCCTGTAACTATCTTCAGCAGGATTTCTCTTGTCTGCAATTCTCTTCAGCAGCATTTCTCTTGTCTGCAATTCTCTTCAGAAGCAATTCTCTTGCCTGCAATTCTCTTCAGCAGCATTTCTCTTGTCTGAAATTCTCTTCAGCAGCATTTCACCTGCCTGCAATTCTCTTCAACAGCATTTCTCTTGTCTGCAATTCTCTTCAGCAGCATTTCTCTTGTCTGCAATTCTCTTCAGAAGCAATTCTCTTGCCTGCAATTCTCTTCAGCAGCATTTCTCTTGCCTGCAATTCTCTTCAGCAGCATTTCTCTTGCCTGCAATTCTCTTCAACAGCATTTCTCTTGCCTGCAATTCTCTTCAGCAGCATTTCTCCTGCTTGCAATTCTCTTCAGCAGCATTTCTCTTGCCTGCAATTCTCTTCAGCAGCATTTCTCTTGCCTGCAATTCTCGTCAACAGCATTTCTCTTGCCTGCAATTCTCTTCAGCAGCATTTCTCTTGCCTGCAATTCTCTTCAGCAGCAATTCTCTTGTCTGCAATTCGCTTCAGCAGCAATTTTCTTGTCTGCAATTGTATTCTTCAGTAATTCTCTTGTCTGAAATTCCTTTGACAATCGATCGTATCACACACATTGGTTTACAAATTAATTCTGTTCCCATTTGCCATAAAACATTTTTATTATGTTTTCCGACTTCCGAAACGATCCACACAGCCAATCGCGCAGTTCTGCATGTTTACAAAACGCCTTTTCCCCATTGCTTACATTCCCTCTTCGGGGACCAATAACAATCCCTTATTTGCTTTGTTTTAACTTGGCAAAGAATTATCTTTGTTTTTAGAATACCTTTCTTTTCCCAACAATAGTTTTCTCGCCAACAAATTAAATTTCACATCAGAAATGTATTCTTGTAGTCGATATACCACAATCCTGACCTCAAACAATTGTTTTTCCATTTTCAAACCACACAACAAATTATTTACATTTCCCATATGACCTATATATTGCCTGCGAAAATACGCTGTTTCTATCAAAAGAAAATTATTTCAAATCGGCAATGGAATTTTTCTGCTATTTCACATTCCAATCCGGTTCAAATAAGTTTCTTTGTTCAAGAAAACCATGCTTTAGAAGAATTTTGCCGACTTCATATCGCAACCTTAATATTTCTGCCTTTTCTAAGCTCCAATTCTATCCAGGGTTTTCATCTGAAAGTTTTTTAATCCTATGTCGAATTCTTGTCATCTACTAACAGTTGCACTTTAATATTGTCACAGAAAGATTACTCTTCTACACACTTTGCTACCAGTGCTAATATCCTCGGTCCTACTTTGTTTTAAACTTTCATTAAAGATATTCCTGATGGCATCACTTCTCAAACTTGGTATATATGCTGATGACAGCCATTTACTCCTGTCCCAATAGTAAGCCTGATCAGATCGATAAGATCAAAATGGCGGTTGATGTCATAAATGACATACAGCCTGATGTTAACTATTGGAGATAATGACTTATCAATTTTAATGCCTCAAAAACAAAACTGCTTTCTCTTAATAATCTGAGAGACCCATTTCTGCATTCAGTCAGCGTGGCTGATGCTGACCTCCATCTCGGTCTAACATTCGGAACGTGAAATTCAAAGACTATATTTAATCCATTGCTAGGTCATCTGCTCACAAACATTTCTTATCAAATCGTGAAACTATTTAAGATCGTTTTTCAGTATTACGGGTGCATCCCCTGGCTCTAGCATTGGTTCTAATTAGTTTTTAATTGTCATTAACAACCTTCCTGGTAACATCAGCTTTCAACTTGTGCTCCTGTCTCCATAGTAAAACTGATCAGTTCGATATGGTCAAATAGGAGGCTGATATATATATATATATATATATATATATGAGGAAATATACTCTTAAGTTGTGCTATATTTATGGGATAAAGAGCTCAATATCCGAGATAGACTGTGTGTAAATATAAATGTGAACATTGAAGTCAACACAATAGGCAATAGGCTGTTCCATGCTAGACGTAATCGTGGCCTGACGATTGCGTCTCGCATGAAACAGCCTGTCGCCTCTAAGTGCTGATTTTAATGTTTACTTATATAAATATATATATATATATATATATATATATATATATACACATATACATATACATATATATATAAGTATATATATATATATGTATATATATATACATTCATATATATACATATATATATATATATACATATATATATACACATATACATATATATATATGTGTGCATATAGATGTATATATATATATATATATATATATATATATATATATATAAAAGTGAACATAGAAGTCAACACTTAGAGGCGACAGTCTGTTTCATGCTAGTGCAATCGTCAGGCAGCTAGTGCTGTTATTTTTCTCGGTTATATATATATAAGGGTCAGTGGTGCATTGTGGGTAATCTATTTTGGCGGTTACTTGTCTTTGGTCAATTTCCCACGACTGTAAAGTTTGTTCCCTGTAACTTTTCTATAAATACGTTCATGGTAATTGTTCAGAAGATATTTTCGCTATGGTACCTAGACATTTTAAACTCAGTACTAGATTGCCAACAAGGTCTCATCAATTTACAGTTGAATTGGTTAGATGTAACCGTAAGTGGAACTCTCGTCGGGTTCATGATTTACTGTGAACTTTGGCCTTCAAAAAGTTAAATGCAATGTCAATCATTATTTACTGTCTTCCAGACTAGTTTTCTGTAGTTCTGACTCCTTAGTAAAGTTTTCAGTTATTGATTCTTTCACATCCAGTAACCCCTTTTCTTACTGACTTACTTGGGATAAATCCGATTTCTTGAAAAAAAGTGTTATAATTGCTAGATCTTCCACAGTAATTTAACGTAAAGCTGTTACAGCATTTTACATATCTTGGCATATCTATTATGACAATGTAGGAATTTCATAAAAAACGTAATAAAAGCATAACCACAAATAAACTAAATTAAATCTTTTAGACGATATACCCAAAGAGATATTTTTAAAAAAATATGTTTAAAATTTCAGTATTTTTCCTCCTTTATGCGCATAAGTGACTACATCAAAGTTAACATCAATATTGTTCGATGATGTCCTAAAGAGCGAAACGCGTCACAAGAAAACTTTTTCTATTGTACCATATTTTTTCTGATATATATATATATAAGATGCGTTTAGGTGAAACCTAAGTAGGTTTGCCTGGCTTCTTAGGATTATCTTAGGTTTGCTCTACTTAGTGTATTAAGCACTTTCCGTAGTTGTCGTTTTACTCGTTTTGTTTTGTTTTTTTCTTTGGAGCTTAAACATTTGACATTTGTTTTTGCCTTTAATGTTCTTGGCTCTTTCTATTTTAATTCCCCATTTTTTCTCGGGTACCGATTTGTTCTACTGAAAGGTGAGCTATCCGAGGTTTTTCCAAACGAATATCTAACATATATATATATATATATATATATATATATATATATATATATATATATATATATATATATATTTCTAGGTATGAAGATATCATTCATTTTGTTTTATTTTTGCATCGTCTGCGACACTTCTGGCACGCTAGCGACCTGCATACCTGTCTACATATTATGCAACAGCAAGGATCACGGGGCGTAGCAAGAGGAATATTTGTTGACGATTTTCTCCATTGTTTTCTGTTCCTTATAGCGGCAGCAACACCGATTTCCAAATTTATGATGCCACTCTGTCACAAATAGATTTCTATCGAGGGGAACTAACCCAAAGTTAGTATAAGGCACATTAACAGCTGAGGGGTTACTCTTTAGCTTGTTTTATACCTGAGCCACACACGCCCGGTATTCTTTTGTCCACTGTCAAGCTATATATATATATTCGTATACACACCAAGAAAAAGAGATATGTAATTGTAGAATCCCCAATCAATGTTCATTATCACATAGTTGCTTAACGAAATCCATAGAGTATATACGTTATATCTAATCAAATGAGAACCCCAGAGATATTAATTTGTATGTGGGATCAACTAGAAGATCTTTTAAAGATAGATATTACAATTACATAACCTCCTTTACAAATGCAGGCAAACGCAATATGATATCACTTTCGAAATATTTTTTGAAACTGAAGGAGGAAGGAAGACCCCGTAAGATTAAATGGAAAATCGTAAAAACAAGCCATAACTTGCAATTCTCTGAACGAACCTTGCTTTTTATGTTTGCAGGAGAAAATATGTAATATGGAGCTTTTGAACAACACCCAATAATTAAACCAAAGATATGAAACCACCGTTATTTGTAGAGATATTAAGGATCTAACATTACAATCGTGCTAAATTATTAATTCCATAACTCTAAACATTTAAAATTATAACTCACTTCCTTTAATATACTTCCTACCCTCTTATGTACCTGTTAAATAATTTATCTATTTTTTCATATATATATAACTAGTAATACTTTCAGATAAATATTTTTATACCCATAATTATTCAACACGTTATAATGTCCGAGAATATGTCAAAATTACATTATAAAGCTATATTAATATTCAATACTTTTTTATATCTATATATTTTTCTACTTATATTTAATTTCTAAATCAAAACGGCATTTTTTTTAATATATATATTTATTTAATATATATATATATATATATATATATATATATATATATATATATATATATATATATATATATATATATTACTATTATAAAGACCCCTTCTCGACCACCTAGTAAAAAAGTTTACTCTCCCTAAGGTATTATATTGATAATTATAATTTTCGATATAAATGAGATTTATGCAAAATCTCTGTCCAAAAAAGTGACTCACTTATTTCCTTCAACTAGTAATCAATAGAAACGTAACCGAACAGCTTTAAATAAAGAATAATATAGGTATAATTTATTTATGATATGTAATATAGTTCGAAATATATAATAATCTATAGGTCCTCCTTTATTTTGAATAAACTTTTCAATCCTTTTTGGTATTGACTTGATTGGGTTCTGGCAAATCTCATCTCCAAGCATTGAATTCCATTCGGATATGAAATTCACAATCAAATCCTCTTTGTTGCTCAGCTTCTTTCTCGGGAGCCTGTACTTTATAATTCTCCATAAGTTTTCTGTGGGGTTGAGGTCAAAAGATCTGGGCGGCCATGTCATAACACTCACCTGCTACTCATCTAAGTATTCCTTCATCAATTTTGATTTGTGACAGGTAGCGTTATCCTGCATAAAAATGAGCTTGGTGGGGTCGGTTTGCACCCTTTCAGAAGAAGAGAGCAGACAAGACTCTAAAATTATCTTGTACTGCTCGTTCCTGAGGATCTTTTGAATAGGTTTTAAGAAACCAGTTCCATGAAAAGAAAAGCATCCCAAGAACATTATACTGAACGGATGATTGGCAGTACTTACTGTTAAATTCAAAGAGATTTCAAAGCTTCTTCGGATTTTAGATCGCTTATCCTTTGAAAATAGCTCAACTTTCGTTTCATCGGAGAAGAGAAGTTTTAGTAAAAAAAAAAAATCTGGTGAGTCACTTTTATCGAACATCACTGTATATATATATTGCTTCCTTTCATTATCAATTCCATGGTCAATCCTGGTTTCGAAGTGAATATGAGTTTATTTTCCATGAATAGTGTTGTATAAAAGAAAATTAACATATTCACTCCGACCGTTTACTGAGCACTGATTGGTCGGAAGAGGTGATGGCCAATTGATAATATTACGCGTATAATTAGTAGCCCAGAAATCTTGAAACATTGAGGAAGCGGAAATAATACAAAAAATCTTGATCTGGTGGAATTTCAAAGTAGTACTGCATTTCCAGCTTGTACTGCCAGCAGCTAAACCGCGTGCACGACAAACTAAAGGAGTAATTTGCTTTAGTCAATCGAGGTCGGGCTTTGTTTCAGCAGGAATATGCGAGGCCACATACTGACAGGTTGACTAAGGAGAATCTCAAACAGATCGATGGTGTGTAGATTCTTCCACATCCATCATTCAGTCCCGATGCTGCTCCGGGTGACTATGGACTGTTCCGCTCAATGGCACACTTCCTCCGCAACCAGAGATTCATCATATTTGATGAAAGGAAGGAAGCTTGTTTACTGATTTTTGTATTCAATGTCAACGGCCTTAATATCTAGGACAGACTCGGATGCTGGCTTATTGCCGACAGAAGTTCATCGAGAATAATGAACGATAATTTGAAGAATTAATGTTGGTGTTGCTTCATAAAATTTGGTTCTTTTCTTTCCTCTTCCTAAGTGAGTCAGTACTTTCTTGCCAACCTAATATATAGCTTGATCTCTCTGAAAACAGAATGTTTCATTATAAACTAAGGATTATATTAGCAAAAATCTTCCATGCACCTTTTATTGGTGATTCATGTGACAACAGTGGTTTAAGTTATTACCATCCATAATTAAGGGTTACGCGCTTACATATTATATATTAAAAGCATATGAATGAAAGCTTTGATTAACTGCAATTGTCAAGTTTAACAAAGTTCGAAAATTTGAACACTCATTGGAGATTATAGAACAAATGTTTAATTCGTTCTCTAGCCGTTCTATTTCATTCTTTCGTTTCGGTTATTTCGCTCATAATTATTAGCAGAATTCAAAGAAAACAAACTTGCGTATAATTAAATATTACCGGATTTAGCACATGAAACGCATTTCAAGAGAAAACGCCGAGGAAAATGCGCCAGTAATGAAGAAATATAAAAGAGGGAGAAAAACTTAAGAAGCCGGCGTTGAGTGGAAATTGGCGAACATTCGAATTCATTTGCGTAAATTAGTGATTTGTCTTTATTGATTTTAAAAATATTTGATTTACGCGACTCTATTAAAAAGAACATGAAACTTTAATCATAAGCCATTATTATTATTATTATTATTATTATTATTATTATTATTATTAAGTAAATATATTTAAATTAAATAACTCAGAATATAAAATGAAAATAAGATTCGCGTGGGCACTCATGGAAAATAACAACAAATTCATATATATATATATATATATATATATATATATATATATATATATAAAGAGAGAGAGATCGATAGATACATACATACACAGATATATATATATATATATATATATATATATATATATATATATATATATATATATATATATATATATATATATATACAAGGTAACCAAAAAAGTTCTGTCCGCTTCTAAATGAAAAAAAAGAAAACGCTTCACAGAATGTGTAACTTATATTTAGTCTTCGAAGTAATCGCCATCGGCATCCAGCACCTTCTGCCAACGTGTCTCCAGCTGTTCAATGCCCTTGCTGTAGAACTCGGTGCGTTTTGACGCAAAGAAGTCCGTGAGGGCTTTGTGCAAGTCTCCTTCATTGGTCAAGGATTTCCCACGAAGATGATTATCCAGGGAGTGGAAGAGGTGGTAATCTGATGGCTCAAGGTCATGTGAATAAGGTGGATGGCACAAAGTCTCCCACCCTTGTTGCTCTATGGTATCCCTGACCACTCGAACGACATGCGGCCTGGCGTTGTCAAGGAGGAAATGCACACCTTAGCGATTCACCAGTCCTGGCTCCTTCTGGCGCAATACTCTTGCACACGTTTCAATTGCTGCGAGTATAGGTATCCAGTGACCGTTTGGCTCGTTGGTAGCAGTTCATAATGAACCACTTGACGACCTATCCACCAGACACAAAGCATAATCTTGCGTGGGTGCATAGGCGGTCTTGCGGTGTGAGGAACAGCATCCTGAGGAGACAACCAATGTCTGGAACGCTTGGGAGTTTCGTACTGAACCCACTATTCATCACTGGTAAGCACTCGATTGAATAAGGATGCGGTACAGTAGCGAGAAAGCAGCGATACGCAGGCTGCCACTCATTGTCCCTTGTGGACCTTCAACAGCGTTTGCGGAACCCACTTGCTCAGTTTGTACGTCTTACCTAGGCGGTGCAGGTGAAGTCTAACTCTTCCATCTTTTAAACGTTGAACTGTCTTGCAAGTTCACCACACGTTAGACTACTGTCCTCTTCAATGGCCGCCTTCAGGACTCCGTCATTCATGACCTGTGGTCGTCCACTGGGAGGCTCATCATGGAGAGACAAATCTCCCGACTTGAATTTTCGAAACCAACGCCTTGCAGTACGTTCATCAACAGCCCTATCCCCTACCGCTTGACATATGCGACAACTTGATGCAGCTGCTGATAAGCCCACTTTGAAGTCGTAAAGCAAACAGCCCCGAACGAGATCTCTAGACACTTCCATCCTACTCACAGCTGTCCGGTTTATAACTGATGGCCAGGCACGGTGCGCGTGTTCTTTATAACGTCTGATGTTCCTACTTCCGGCTGTCCGAATTTGAAAACAATTACTACACGCATTTCGTATATATTTCAACTTCATTCAATGAGTAATGGAAAAACGGGCATAACATTTTTGGTTACCTTGTACATATATATATATATATATATATATATATATATATATATATATATATATATATATATATATATATATATATATATATATTAATAATAATAAAATAATAATAAAGTTATTGGTAATCAGTATAGAATTTTCACTAATAAAAAGGTCCGTTGAGAGCTCTATTTCAAAATACAAAGCAAACATTAGTATATAATGAAAATAAAAACACTTAAAAAACATAGGTGATATTTTATTTCATTGAAACCGATAAAACATGGCTTCAAATCTTCGAACCTATAAAACAAATAAAGATGGAAAATTTAACTGTAAGTTTAAATTTAAAATAAAAAATAGAGATTTCATATTGAGTGTAGGCGAAAAGAAAGAAAGATATTTATTATCATCATGTAGGAAGCAGGATAAAAGAAAACGGTGTGTCGTCTCAGCTCTATTAATGATGACCTAAATTGACATCTGGATTGTAGACAAAAATCTTTACATGAAATATGCAAAGGAGAATATATTTGAATAAATATTTTAAGTGTAAATTCGAAAATCTGCCTGGATCTTTCTTCGGTTAAGGTTTAGACACATATGTATTCAACTTAAAACAATTGTTATAATTTTATTAAAATTAGTGATTGCCTAAGAACATTAAAAAAATATTCAAAAACAAATTTAAGAACCTAGCTGAAGTTTTCAATTCAAAAGTAAAAAAAACATTTTTTTAAATTTAAACGTAAAAATAAAGTAAAATAAAAATATCATATATATATATATATATATATATATATATATATATATATATATATATATATATATATATATACGCTACGATAAGTGGTAAGTTAGACTAATTTTGGGGGAAGTATAAGTGTTAGCATTTGATGGATTTGGGTTGGGTACGAGTTCAAGTTTAACTAAAGAGTTATTATTTTTATGAGATTAGTATTTGCAACGTATAACACATTGGATTATAGTATACAAGAAAGAGACCTGCTTACTGAGTTAGCAATCCGGGGAAAGTAGTTCGAATCAAAACCAGATGAAGTAAAAGGACAACAGTTTGTAGGATGGGAGTGTGAGAAGCCTTCTATTCATTGGCTGACATTGTTTGACGTATATCAATAAGAACGTTCGGAATCCTAGCCATGTTGGAGTGATTTTGGCTATGTCGAGGTGCGTAGCACGACGCTTTCAAAGAGGCGGCCTGACTCGTCCGGAGTCATTTCGGGGTTGCTGTTTAAGACGTTATGATGCAATCCCCGAAATCGGTGATGAGGACTGTGCATGCCTGAAGACCACTCTTGATACATCTAAAATGCATTATTCATACTATATATATATATATATATATATATATATATATATATATATATATATATATATATATATATATAAGAAATTGTTAGGAGGATTTGAGATAATCATAATTAAGTAATCCATCGATTCTTTTTAGAAGAAACCTGAACAGAATGCAGAAATTAATGGACGGCACTTTCGTCCTATATTTGAGACTCATCAGCAGTGCGCATCCACAACCAGGAATTGAAACCCGGATAGTTACGTTATTAAGCAAACGTCATACCAACTGCACCCCGGGCCCCAGTGAGGAAGAGGTAACGAATTAAACTCGATGAATTACATAATTATGATTATCTCAAATCCTCCTAACAATTTCTTGTATAACCTTACTTGAACCGGCTTCTATTTCTCTGGATGGAGCGGCTTGGTGATAGTAGTCGTGGCACTCGGGGGCACAATCCTTGGTTAAAGGAACTTGGATGAGTTCCACAACGGAATATGTGAATGAGCGGTGCTATGTCGAGTTTAATTCGTTACCTATTCGTCACTGGGGCCCGTGGTACAGTTGGTATGTCCGGGTTTCATTTCCTGGTAGTGGATGCGTACTGATGATGTGTCCCAAATATAGGACGAAACGGCCGTCCAGTGCTCACTTCATTCTGTTGAGGTTTCTTAAACAAAAACTCGATGAATTACTTAATTATGATATATATATATATATATATATATATATATATATATATATATATATATATATATATATATGTATGTAGTGGTACTCGTTTGGAAAAAAACTTAGGTATTTCGGATTGTAATTGAACAAGCCAATGCCCAAGGAAAAATGAGGAATAAAAAACGAAATAACCAAGATAATGAATCTGAGGCAAAACAATCAACCAGAATTCAAGCTCAGATCCCCACCCCCCAAAAAAAACTCTAAAACGAGTAAAAGAACCTGGCTCTTTATAATTTATTCGAAAATTAAAACATAAATATGTTACATACAACGACATAACTTGATAAGACACCAGGAGTGTTCAAACAATATTGCTGTTCTTGTAGTGATTCTATAACATAATTATGTTATAATTTTCGAATAAATATATATATATATATGTGTGTGTGTGTGTGTGTGTGTGTGTGTGTGTGTGTGTGTGTGTGTGTGTGTGTGATGCGTAGCATCCCCAACAATATACAGGATGTTCAAAAAATCACCTCAGTACAGGGTGTCCCAAAGATCACATCAATACAGGAAGACCCAAAGATCCCCACGCTACACGGTGTTCCTAAAGTCACCAAGGTACAGGGCGTTCTAAAGGTCACCTCATATTAGGGTGTTCCACAAATCACCTCACTACAGGGTGTGCCAAATGTCACCACGCTACAGGGTGCACCTAATGTCATCTAGGTACAGTGTGTTCCAAATTTCACCCCAGTACAGTGTGACAAAATTCACCGCAGGAGAGGTTTTTCCAAATGTTACCCCAGTAAAGGGTGTTCCTAAAGTCACCACGCTGCAGACTGTTGCTAACGTCACCTCAGTACATGTTGTCCCAAACTTCTCCTCGGAACATTGAAGACATTGTTGTCAAGCGCCAACGGAGAAAACGCATTTGTAAAAAAATATTATAAAGAAGTAAATCTACATTTTTTTAAGATTTCATTGAAATTTTATTTAAGTTTCCCTATGTTCTCCATCATTAGCAATACAAAGGGTAATACGATTTTGCAGTTCACGGAAAACATTTGCCAACTGACTTACAGTAATGCCTGAAATGACGTTAGTTATTTTAGCTATACTTAAAACTAGGTACATTAAACTTTATAACATTTTTACAGATTATTTCTATCGCAAATACAAATAAAGTTATAATTTTTTTAAAGTGCACACAAACTTTATGGACACCCTGTATATATATATATATATATATATATATATATATATATATATATATATACATACATTGGGGTGCTTATAGACATTTCGTTCTATGTTGGAACCGAAGAGACGCCCGCAGCCAGCGGATAGCCGGTTTGATGAAGAGACCGGGCTTTTCTTTGGGCTCTCTTCGTTTCTTCTACTTTTTTCTGCTGTTTTCCAAGGATGTTGTCTTTTTGTGGACTGTTTTTTCTCCAATTGTATCTTTCGGCCGCTTCCTTCTGCCAATTGCCCGGATCGATTTATGTCCTTAGCAAGCTGTTTTTCGAGCTGATGTTTGAATAGACGACATGGGGCTCCACGTTGTCTCATGTCAGGTGCGAGGACAGCAGTTCCGAGCTCACAAATTATTCATCTACACGCGCTCGTTAGTTAGATTACGCGTTGCTTTCCCCTTTCCCTCTTGCCTTCAATGTCCTGTAAGTGTCAAATTTTTTCCAAGCCCTCTTTCCTTATTATATGGCCTGGAAATTTTAACTATCTTTTTCAAGTGTTAACTATAAATGTCCTTTTGTTTCCATCTTCTCTTTAACGTCATCGTTGCTACAATGTTCTGTTCGTTGCAGTCCAAGCATCGTTCTGTAGAACCGCATTTCTGTTGCTTCAAGTCGTTTTTTAAGCAGATTGTCTGTCATTCAATGCCCTTTGGTAATATGAAACAGTTTTTTTAACGCTTATCTTTAATTCTAACTAAATTTTCATGTTTCTTAATACCTTGCTTAATTTTTGGAAATCATCTTGAGCCTTCGAATTTCGATGTGTCTCACATGTTAAAACATTTCACGCATATTTAAATCGTATTTGTTAGATTTTAGTAATTCCAATTAATAATTTGCAGGTTGGCCTGTTCGTGTAGTTAAAGTTCAGTGTTTGCTATCGAGATTGTGCATACTTTGTGTTTTTAAGTTTGTGGTCGTCAATAATGAATCCTATTAAAACTTATAAATTTTCTCAGGATCGCTTCACTGTATAGGCTGAATAAGTCCGGTGAGAAGACACATCCTTGTCTTACACCCCGTTTCTATCTTTGTATATTTCAAATTCATTTTCTATCCGCATGTAGGTGGTTTACTTCCAGTGTCGCTTCTGACTTATTCTAATTTCATTCGCAGCTATATCAAGCTAAACCATTCGAACGATTATTTGTGAAGTACTTTATCAAGCTCTTTGTACAATCTATAAAACATGAGTATATATCCTGTTTCACGTGTGATATCACTTTTAGGATAAACATTGCATTACTTGTTCCAGTATTTTTTCACGAACCCGCACTATTCTTCTTCTATTTCTTGTCTAATTATGCTGCGTGCTACATTGAAAATTTCCAGCTTGCAGAAGTCCCTCACGCACCTTGTCCTAGAAGTAATAAAAATCAAACGTCCTCCTGTGTATAACAGTTCAAACAAGTAGTACCTGGAATTTATGGTCTCTTTCATCTTGCTTTCCTCTTCTAAAAAAAATATTCCAAGTGAGCAGCCAATTATTTTCTGAACCAAATATCAACATTACTTGAGGGCTTTTTTGTCCGATGCTGGGCAGTACTCACACAAAACGGTGAGGCAGACGCCAGCACACCCTGTAGAAAGCAGCGGTAGAATTTAATCAGCAACTCATTTTGTAATATATTTTTCTGAAACATCTCAGTTAATAAAGTCTTATCTATAATTATCAAAACGTTGTTGTAGCATCAGTCTCCGAAAATAATGATTTTTCAATCGGATGAAACACGCTTTGGCAAATAAATGTTATAAGATTTCTATAGATAGTTTTATTAGTGTATTCGTAACTCTGGTTTTTTTCTTTATTACTAAAGCTATAAATCTTATTCATAATGTACAAACTATTCATCGCGTCAATTCGACTGAGATACATTAGTATCACGTGATGAAAATAACTGCATTTCGCTTATTTATGACTTATTCATAATAGCCGTCGTCTCACGAAATAAATTTAAATTGCGTTTATATAAATTGATGTATCTTTGATAATGTTACATTAATAACCACTTTATTTGTACAATTAGGTTGTATCAAAAGAATATTCGTTTTTAATGAAATGTAAAAATGTCCAGAAGCCCTTTAAGTTTGTGAATGCTATTCCTCGCTCTCTCTATCTATCTATAGACAAACACACACACACACACACACATGCACACACACACACGCACGCACATATGCACAAAAACATTATATATATATATATATATATATATATATATATATATATATATATATATATATATATATATATATATATATATATAAAGTAATATACTCTTAAAGTGTGCTATATTTATCGGATAAAATGCTCAATATCAGAGATAGAGCTTACGTAAGTATAAAAGTGAACATTGAAGACAACACTTAGAGGCGACAGGCTGTTTCATGTTGCTTCTAAGTATTGACTTCAATGTTCACTTTCATGTTTACACACGCTCTATCACTGATATTGAGCAATTTATCCCCTAAATATGGCACACCTTAAGACTATATTTCATAATATTCATCTCGTGATAAACAATAGAGCACTTTCACTACATTTATATATATATATATATATATATATATATATATATATATATATATATATATATATATATATATATATATATATATGTATATATATATATATATATAAGTGAACATTGAAATCAATACTCAGAGGCAACAAACTGTTTCATGCTAGACATAATCGTCAGGCCGCCTGGCGATTGCGTCCAGCATGAAACAGCCTGTCGCCTCTGAGTGTTGACTTCATTGTTCAATTTTATATTTATAATTACATACGCTCTATCTCTGATATTGTGCATTTTATCCATAAATATAGCACGCCTTAAAACTATATTTCTTCATCTTTATATAGATAGATATATATATAAACCAAAATTAATAAGTCGTACCTGATGAACTGACAGAACAACGAAACTTTAGTTCCACTTCGAACATAGGTATATGTATATTAATTAATATAAACTTCTTAGCTCTATCTAATGACATTGAGCACTGTTTTGTTTACACTTTAAATTAAATAGAGTAAATATTTATTCGCTTACCTGTGTATGCCCTGCTAACGCACGTATATACGGTTGCTAATATCTAGTTATTTGAATTACCCACCTCAGTACGCGCACACACTAACACGCATATATATCTTAGGAATATATTATAATCAGGAAATATATTGGATACGCCATAAAATCTCTATTGTAGGTTTCTCTCTCTTATGATTTAAATAGATGTACGGGGGTTGGTCGAAATCTTCCCAGGGTGACTATAAATAAGCTGAATGATCTGTTAAATCTTACATGCATTAAATTCAACTATTCTTATTAATATCTGCATTGTTTCCTTCCTGGTAAACTGACATCTGACTGTCCAAAGAAAACTGTTCATACTCATGGTAATAAAGTCATCTAATGAACGTATGACGTCATCGTCACTATGATATTGGTTCCTACCGAACTATTTTGCTTCCTGTTGGGGAACAGATGATAGTCTCGTCAGGGGAATAGGTAGGTTAATTAAACATTACCAAGTCACTGTCACGCGTAGCAACCATTACAAACAACCATTCATGTGCTAGAGCATAGTTCTGGTGAAAGGAAAACCCTTCCTATAATTACACTATCTCCTATCGTGTGCAGTTTGCCATGAGAAATACCGCAAATTTCACGTGTGTGCGTGCGTGCGCGAGTGTGTGTGTGTGTGTGTAGGATAAAATATGTACAGACACGCACAAATATTTCCGCGGACGTAGGTAAATTCGTTCATTAGTTGTTATGAATACAGTGGTCAATCTTATGAAAACATCTATAAGTATATATTAGTGAATATACATATATATACATATCCAAGGTTTATTCGGAATTTCGTGCGGTTATAGCATATCCATGTAGATTGCAGTAACCGCATCAAACAACGAGTAGTGTTATCGACGTTGGATATTATGTATATTCAATACACACACACACATACACACACAAATATATATATATATATGTGTGTGTGTGTGTGTGTGTGTGTGTGTGTGTGTGTGTGTATATATATATATATATATATATATATATATATATATATATATATATATATATATATATTTTACCAAAATGAAGGTAATAGCCGAATATGTATATATTTTTTTTCTTACTCGTATCGGGTATTTTTCCATTAGACTATGAACTTGGATGCTAGACGATTATTTTCGGCTGACGTACATATTCTCTATTCTTTCTTTTTTTTTGTACCATTTTTTCCTCTTTGGTATTGGTTTGTTTATTTTCAAATGAAGAAACCGAAGGTTTTCCGGACGAGTATAATTTCATATATTTATAAGATTACAACTAGTAATATATATATATATATATATATATATATATATATATATATATATATATATATATATATACAAAAAGCCAAAAATGTGGGCGTGACTCAGAGAATACCTACCAACTATCTCCTAAAAATACAAGAAATACTTTAGCAAAAAAAAAATTCAAAACTACGAAAGAAAATGTCTGTGTGTGTTCGAGTGTACTTAGATAGATAGATAGATGGGAAGAGACTGTGATAGATAGATAGATAGATAGATAGATAGATAGATAGATAGATAATCATCTGGTTGTAATATAGAGTTGAAGGATATATGTACAGATATCATTGCATTTATTTACTGTGACAAGCAGCATATCTTCATAATTTGCTAATATTACACGCTCTTTATGGTCGCCCTTTTATTTATTTCTATTCTACGTGCTTTTTTTGTGTATTTTTCCCCATTTCTACGAGAATAATGAGTGGCGTTCAATCATTACATTCTCCTACAATACAACTGACGGTCACATTTTTTTTCTTTCTTCTTTTAGATCTATCCTACATGACCAAATTCTTTAGATATGGCGTCTATCAATTAGCCATGCCATTTTTTACACGTTAAAATTAAACACATTCGATATTCTAAACGCTATCAACGAAAGCGGACATGTGATTGTCAAATAATTACGTGTACTTATTAAAATATCCCTTCCTGGGCAGTTATTTTCAAAAGAGGAAATAATATAGGCCGTCATGAACTAAGAGAAAATCACGATTATTATCTTATTTTCACATAAGACGTTTGAATTTGTTTTTGCCAGCATAAAGTTATTTTGCAACAGTTGTTATTATTTTCAGCTTTCGGATGCTAAGTTCTTTTACAAAATGCAAATAAGTCTGTCTTTTCATTGAGAATCTGATACAAACGTCGATTGGTACGTATATATTAATATTAAAGACATATATGAATATAAAATAAATTTGCTTATATGCATAGTATGTGTCTCTCTGTGTGCATGTGTGTGTGTGTATTTGTATGCCTGTGTGTGGGGGTGCATAGATATAAATTCAGTTGTACATAGTGAAAACGTGGTGTGATGCTTCAGGCAGTGAGCTTACAATGTCGATTTTAATTTCCTCACTATTTATATATACAAACGATCTACCACACTACTGATTACACTTACCTCAGGGTTATAGCAAGTTATACACATCACATATGCACGCATGCATATACATACATACATACATACATATATATATATATATATATATATATATATATATATATATATATATATATATACATATATATATATATATATATATATATATATATATATATATATATATATATATATATATATATATATATATATAGTTGCGCCCAAAATGTTCAGAACGGCATTGTTTTCGTCAGAAAAGTTGGTATAAGTTTTTATCACAGTTGTTTTATATTCTATAATTTTCACAGACAATAGATACGTTATTATTTGTTATTGTCTGACATGTTGG
This sequence comes from Acanthosepion esculentum, assembly GCA_964036315.1. NCBI lineage: Eukaryota > Metazoa > Mollusca > Cephalopoda > Sepiida > Sepiidae > Acanthosepion > Acanthosepion esculentum. The sequence continues at coordinate 30,677,311 of OZ038484.1, read as the reverse complement.
TGTAAATTGAGAGTATAATACAAATGTTATGGATGATTTAGTGATTTACTGCAAAACTCATTTCATTAGGATTTTGTTTTGTTGTTTTGTAAGCGGGAACAACCCTTAAAACATGTGACCTTTTAAGAATACATTTATTGGTTGGTACATACATACATCAGAAATTCGGCATGTATATACATATATAAAAACAATTCAACATTCTTTTAAAAATAGTCGGGTCCATCAGATTTAATAGCCATTAAAATATATGATTGGTAAATTTTGTTTTACTTAATAACAATATTCCCTAAGAATTATGCCATCAACATTGAACGTTTAAGCTTCAAAAACATTATAAATTATTGAATTTTAAATTGAAAAACTTGTAAACAAATGAAAACAAATTTTCTAAAAAAAAATATTTTCTTCAGACAATATTGTCTTTAATATATATTATTCCTAAAAGCAATTAAAACCTTCTCTAATTAAATAATGTCTTGGTTTTATTGCGTTTTTTATTTTTCGATTCAGGACAGATTTTCGGTAAGACCCGGCCCGATTTTGCCAAAAAAAAAATCTCTGATTTAAATTCCTCAAAAATTTCTGTTTTTAACTAATATATTCACTAAAAATTGTCTCGATCAATTTTCAAACTTTCATAAATTGAAATAAGGGGGAGAAACATATATAAATTTCAAAATAGTTTTATCATGATTTTCTGATGAAAAATTTCAAAAATAATTTCCTTTGTCTGTGAATATATCCTGAAATTTCATTAAAATCCGACAATTATTTGATTTTTGAAAGAATTTCCAAATTAATGTGTCTGTCACCGCCAAAAAGTACAACCGATGACGCAAGAAAAACAGGTATTTTTAATCAAAATTTCCCATGTTCTAAAAAGGAGTAAAAAAATTAATTAAATAATTAAAAAATACTTTGCTTCTTTCTCTTAATAATAACACCGATTTTGATGATAAAACTATTTTTTCATTACGTTTGGAGCATGTTTTCATCATGGTATGCTAATTTTTTTAGCGATCTCGCAGAGGTACCTACAGTTATATGTGATCTATTTTTCTGGAGTTAAGAAAAATCATATGTCTACTTTTTTGATGAAAATCGATGCGACAACTTGAGGATGGGCGGCTGCAATCTTGAGCATAAACATCTTCTGGAAAATAAGTAAATACACATCTTGAAGGTTAAATAAATATATAAGCATAAAACATACTTTATAATCTGCTAAAATCAGTGTCTGATCGCCCGTTTTCTTTCACGTCCTGGACTGACAAGTACTTAAGCGTAAATCAATGTATGTTTAGTTTCTTCGTGAGCCCCTGGCAAATTCCATTGCTGAGCCGACATGAAAAAGAAAAGAAAAAAATTCTTAACTGTGATTATCTAGCGCCTTCATGATCGTGTCTCTGTATTCAACTTGAACGTTTCAGGGACCCAGAAAAAAAATCTGATTATGGCTTTCGGCTAAGATTCTATATTTAAAACACCCTTGATGACAGCAGTTTTGCGTATTTTAAGTTTCTATCAAACCTAAATGCGGCACAAAATCCTACATAAGCAGCGATGCGTCGTAGACTTTCTTGGTTCGAGATAGATGATTTAGCATACCGTGATGAAAACTTGCTCCAAACGTAATGAAAAAATAGTTTTATCATCAAAATCGTTGTTATTATTAAGAGAAAGAATCAAAGTATGTTTTAATTAATTTTTTTACTCCTTTTTAGAACATGGTAAATTTTTATTAAAAATACTTGTTTTTCTTGCGTCATCGGTTGTACTTTTGTGCGGTGACAGACACATTAATTTGGAAATTCTTTCAAAAATCAAATAATTGTCGGATTTTAATGACATTTCAGCATATATGCACAGACAAAGGAAATTATTTTTGAAATTTTTTTATCAGAAAATCTTGATAAAGCTATTTTGAAATTTACATATCTATCTATCTATCTATCTATCTATCTATCTATCTATCTATCTACTATATACGTCGTTTCATGAATAGGTTCAATAATTAATGATGAATGTATTTAATAGAAATATCTATTTTCCAGCATAATTCCGTTCTTTGTCAATGATTTTACATTATTTATTAACGGCAAGAATCGAAAACATTAAACTTGAATTATTTACACTATAATTGGTCTAATGCATTTGCGTTGTTTATTTCAGCCTTGCTCGGCACTATATCTATCTGGGTAACCTACAGGGGATTCTGGAGTTACACTGTTCTCGCCCCACTTCTCATATCTAGGTATATCGTCTAGTTCTTATTTTTAAAGAAATTCTGACAAATACGGCGAAAACTTCAAATCGGAATAAATTAATATACCAAAGTGAAAGAATACACGTAATCCTAAGCAAATTAGAAATTCTTATAGGATTCATGATTGGCGATCACAATTTTAACAAAATTAAATATGCTAATGACATAAATCTAATAGCAGACACAGAAAGCAAAATACACGGAAGGTAGTAAAGGAAAGCAATACAACGGTCTAAACATTAAGTGTAAGATGAAAGAAAATTTGATTGTCAGCAAAAGAAACAGCACAACATGCAAATTAAAATTTGGGGATAAATTTAACAATGTCAAGAAAATCTACGAAGTGTTCTATAACAGGGTGGGAATCTAAATCCGAAGGCGCAATGGGATTAGGGAAATATGCCTTTCAAAACTTAAGTAAAGTATTAGCGACAACGAAAAGAGTATTGGCATGTTATGTAATATCGGTCTTCCTATATAGCTGTGAATGCTGGACAATTTCATCAAAGAGGAATAAATATGAAGTAACAGAGACGTGTTACTACTGAAGGATGGTGAGAATACCACAGACGCGTAGAAGTTTTACAGACAATAGAAACAAGAATGAAACTAATACTTAACATCCGGAAAAGACAGCTGAAATTTGTAGGGGACATAATAAGGAAAAAGGGCCTAGAAATTTCGACATTGTAGAACATACTGAAAGCAAGAGAAACAAAGGAAAGCGAGGCATAACCTAGCTATCGAACTTTTTTAAATAGGTGACAGAACATGGTTTCAGAGAGTCAATGCAAAAACAAAACTTTCTAAGATCTACAAAGGACGGAAAATTGTGGAGAGCCATGTACTCCAATGGATAGAGGACACATGAGAAGTACTATCAGTGAAATGCTGTATGCATTGCACAAACATTTTAAAAGTTGAAGTAGCTGAAAAAAAAAAATTCCTTTTGCTCGTTGGTATATATTAAATATATATTAAATATTGTCACTTTTTGACTCCCATACCCACAAAAAGTAATTTTCGGAGAGGATACTTATTGACGATGAAAAACTGGTTTATTATTTGATTCGAAAATAAAAGATGGCGTACAGTGACTTTATCTAGATATAGAGTCACTGTACAGATTCGCCCATGTCTCCAAAGAAAAGACCCAGTGCAAATGATAATGCTGAGCGTAAGTCAATATCGCTGAAAGATAAACCATAGATTAATTATTTTATTCAGGACAATGTATGTACATATCATAAATACTTTAATATGCAATGCGAAGTGTGTATTTGCGGTTTATAGTGTGGTTATTTCGACTTAAGACGTTTTTCGACTTACGTCGTGACCTCTGGAACGAATTAACGACGTAGCGTGAAGTATACCTGTATTTTTTTAATACAGAGATTTTTTTCCATTGTAAATCCCGCGTATTATAAATTATGAATTTTTATATCAATTTCATTTAAGCGGTGGGCAATTTACCTAACCATTCCGAAAATCTTCAATTAATGTGTCAAAACATCACAATAAAATTAATTTACAAGTGTGTACATTCTTATGAACATGTCAACTTATTTTAAAGAGACACCTACACTACTGATAAAATTAAGGAAAGAAGGATTTTATGTATTTCGTGAGTGTCGGGCATATTTCTGGAGTAGAAATGGTTTGATTTTGGATAAATCGTTAGTGCGCAATGCATCACCGAGCAATTTGCTCGGCTTAATATCAGGAATCACCATGCAAAGTCAACCGTTGATTTTATTGCATGACAACGGCCATCATAATCGTAAAAATGCGAATATTTTCCGAAGAAATCATTAAATAAAATCCGAAACGCCTCATTTACGACAGAGTAAACGATTACAGTTTCTTAAGTTCACAGAAAACAGTAAATGCTTTCAAGAGCCATCAAGAGAACGGTGAATATGTTTTAAAAAAGAAGGGATAGTAGAGAGGAAAACTGCGTCGGAAAGTCCCGAAAGATGAGGGATCGTCATTTCAAACTGGAGCTAAAGAGATAAAAGATCCAACTCAATTCATAAGATGTTTGGCATTTGAGAAAGGAGTTACATCTATGACATTGAAAAAAGACTTTAAAATAAAATCATTCGTAAAACATGTGAGGCACCTGGTTATTGCAGGACAGAAGGTTACAAGTTTAGACAGATCGAAAACAATCTTTAATAAGTTGGAAAATAATACTGGAATATATATATATATATATATATATATATATATATATATATATATATATATATATATATATATTAATTGTGTAATGTGTGAGTATTAATAATATATATTATAGATCACCGTGCCTGACGAACTGGGAACACCATCCAGCGAAACTTTAGTCGCACGCAAAAAACGTAGCTACTAGTATATGTACTAATTAATACCTATCTTTGCCCTGCATAACCGCAGTGAGCTCTATTACGTTTACACCTCATGCATAAATTTAACGATTTTTTATTTGCTTACTTGCGTAAGCACACCCACCACACGCGGATACGCGTGCTTATATTTGGCCGTTTCATTTATCCATTCTATAACTAACTCTCTCTCTCTCTCCCCCTCTCTCTCTCTTTCTCTCTCTCTCTCTCTCTCTCTATATATATATATATATATATATATATATATATATATATTTGAACTTTATTTCAATCCTTCATGAGCTTCCGATCCTTAGCTATGATTAATTAATGACGAACATATCACTTCCGTTTATGATCGATTTCATCACGATATTACTGTTAATCTTAGAGAGTAATTAGACATTCTTATTACTCAAAGTAGAGTCCAATAATGCTATAAAAAGCTTGGATAATTCCAGAAAGATAGCTTTAATCATTTCTAAGGTACAACGTTTCAGAGCATAATCTAACAAGTGGACAATTTTGCTGTTACACGTTTTGGACAATTTTGCTGTTACACCCAGTATATATATATATATATGAGTTGTATTAAATTCAGTGGTCTTTTACCAGTTTTCCAAACTGAGAAAAAAGTATAAAAGTTAAAATTAAAAATCTTTTAGTTTGGATTAGGTACTACTCATTTAAATGTAGTTCTTACCAAAATATCGATTACTTTCACGCACGCACGCACACACACAAACACAGACATAGACAGAATCAAACGCTTGCCTATGTGTGCGCTTCTGCATGTATGTGTTTTTGTTTAGAAACTATTGAAATACGAATCATCATTGCATGGTGATTGTCATTTAAAGGATTTCATGCATACTTCAACCCGAAGTTAGCCTTGAGGCGGGAAACTGATTTGCTCGTTCATCGGTTCATACTTTCTAAAAAACACAGACGCACTCTAACACACACATACACACAAATATTTCGTAAATTTCGTTATAAATATATATATATATATATATATATATATATATATATATATATATATATATATATATATATATATTTATATATATATATATATGTGTGTGTGTGTGTGTGTGTGTGTGTGTGTGTGTGTATCAGTGGCGTCTTCGTTCGGGTATGGAGCTTGTCGGGCTCAGCCCAATTGTGTTAACATTCAAGTATATATATTTGAAAGCAACAAAAACCTATTGTAGTTGTCGTTTTCATTCTTGACTTCAGCTGGATTCAAAATGAATACTTTTAACTCCGTGCCTCAAAATATTTCCGAAATACATTTCATCGATATTTTTATAATAAAGAAGAAAGAAAGAAGAAATAAACAAAAAAAAACAATGAAAAAAGTTAAGTAAAAAAGAATGAAATAAAATTAATGCGGCTAGTTGGGCTGCATAGATCTGAGCCCTATCAAGATGGTGACATACTTAAACGGCAATGTATTTCTTGCTTTAATTTTATAAATAATCCTTTTAAAAACTCCGATGACTTGTATGCCCTGTTTTTCAAAGAACACACTTTTAATTCAAATGTCCATTTTAAATAATTTATTCCGTACAGTATAAGATTTTTTTTATCAGAATGTATCAATTGAAAAAAGGGTACACTATATTATCCGGACTTAAAATCAGCGAAAATCAAAGAAAGTAGCAGCCTTTACTCGTCGACTGTTCGGTTGGGGTGAGGTGAGTGACTGGCGTAGTGTTGAGGGAATATGATATCAGTTAGCATTACTGATTATAAGCCTACAATAAATTAAACAAAAAATTCACAGAGAGAGATACATGAACACACTAACGCATAGAGATATATAAAAACACACATTCGAGATAGATACAAACGTTAATAAAAACATATCTGGCTTGGTAAGGAATGTTAAATAATATTTTAGTAGACTATTATTTCTTAAACAATTCTATTTAGATTTGACTGCCTCATTTTAGTCATTGAGGTCAGATACAGGAAAACAAGGGAAGTCAATTGTGATTGGCTGAAGCTGGCATGGATATGTTAGATAGAAAGGGATTTCAGGGAGTCGGATCTTATACGTTATACAATGTAGACGTGGTTTATACGTGTCTGGGGGATTTCTCCCCAGTAGTGTTGATAGAACAACTCCACGGGATAGTTAAAAACGAACACGTCAAAATGGTGAAGAAAACTAAATAAGTCTAAAAAACCTTTGTTGAAATTGCCTTTTAAATCCGAACAAAGCAACAAGAAACCAACGACAGAGAATGAAGATTATGATCGGATCGACATCGTCGGTCCAAAACCAACCTCAAGCAAATGGATATGCAACATTACATCTTCGTAATTTTTTTTTAAATAAATGTTTATTTTTATATAATTATTACAATTAATATTAAAATACCAGATAGTGTTTTTTTTGTTTTATTTCATACACTGAGATTAAATTATATATGTTATTTAATTTAGTTAATCTAAGGGAATCATTTAGAATCAAGGTTATACCGAATGTATAAGATTGTAATGAGCCTGGCAATCATTATATATATATATATATATATACACGCATATACATACATACATACATATATATATATATATATATATATATATATATGTATATATATATATATATATATATATATATATATATATATATATGTGTGTGTGTGTGTGTGTGTGTGTCTGTGTGTGTGTGTGTCTGTGTGTGTGTGTTCGCGCGTGCGTGTGTGCGTATATATATATACACACACACACACACATACATACACGCATATATATATATACACACAAACACATGTATATATATATACACACACATACATATATATATACATATATATGTGTGTGTTTTGTTTGTTTGTGTGTGTGTGTGTGTGTTTGTGTGTTTGAGTCTACCAACTCAAAACAAGAAATCGAATTGGACTATTTTCCCCCTGTCTATGGATAGCAAGGTAGACTGTACTCAGTAGCCATGGTTGGCAACCAGGATAGAAAAATTACAAACTATTTCTTAGTGGCTTTATTGCCTTTCTTGTTTGAAAATATTATTTATTGACATACAAAACTTCGACGTGGTTTAATGTTCATCAAGCTTGTCTCGCCAGAATACTTCCGACTGTGCAATGAGGTCGATACTCACTGAGTACCACATACTTTCGGCCATGTGCTACGTCTAAGCTACGCTTCAAAAATTACGATACATATGTATAAATTAATATTTCTTGCTCCCTTTCGTGCCTTTGTGCTACACATCTTTTTTTATGAAAGCAAAATTGTAATTAAGATATATATTCTACATTTAATGCACGTAATTATGAAGTTATTTCTCAATAACAGCGTCCTACATTGTTAACGTAAAACGTAACAGTATGCAAACAAAACAGTTTCAGAATAAGTCATATGTTGGAGCGAGATTTTGATCGAATGCTCCCAAATAAAATCTCTGAAATTCTTTGGAACACAACGATAAAAATAATTTTCATATTGATTTACTGATTTCTCTTCAAATTCAGACTTGGGGAAATATAAAATGACTTATATAACGATTGCAATATAAAATGAATATTTCCTGGACTGCGCCCAAAGTAGTCAATTATTTTTTAATCCGATAACAGCATTTTAATGTTACTTCAGTACCAAGAGAATCCAATTTTCTTTTTTAAGTTGCACCCCAAGTATTCCGCAGAACATTTGGGAGCACGTGGTCTCTGACGAAATCAGCCAGATCCCAAGAGAATGGCTCATTGCTTGAACATACGGGCAAAGAGATTTCATTTTCAACTGTAACATTTTTCCTCTGAGAGAACATCTTCATTTTTATCTCCAACATTTTTTTTTATTACTCTTAGTGAATTCCTACATAATCAAGATTAGCAGCTGGAGTAAGGGTAAATATATCAGATCCATGCTCTACATTAACTGCAGATTGAAGTTTAAAATAAGGAATTTCTTTCTAATGCTCGTTTATATTCTTGGAACTCTACGAAGAAAGATATTAATCATTACTTGGATTATTGGTTCATTTCAGATAATCAGAATCGCTAAAAGAAGAATTATGTTCGTGTCTATTTTCCTTGGTCTTAATGACAAATACAACAGACACTTTGAGATTCACGAATAGTGTTTTAATTTTGTTTTGCTAAAACCGGCTTAATATAAATGTTTTAATAAAAATCTTTTATATGTCTATATTTCTTAGATGAGCTATTGTAACTATTCAAACCATTTACAATGTTCGGAGTATTGTCCTCATCTTTATTGTCATATATTCCAAGTTTTTGTTCACCTCTGCTGTGGCCAAATATTGAACTCACAAGCGTTGGTAAAAGTAAGTAAAAAGTGACTTGACCCAATGAGTTGTGAATTCAATACCTGGCCAGTGAATAAAGTTGGAAAGTTGAGTTACTAAAGGGAATTAACTGACACTGAGATATCTCTGGTACGTGGAACTAGAACAATCTACCCCCGTGGACTAAATAAAGGGATCATTTCGAAATTCCAACGTATATCACTTGATGGAGGCCGTTAGCATACAACGGCCGAAACGTCGTGAATATGGCAATAAAGATGAGGAGAATAGTCCGAACAATGTAAATAGTGTAAAATCTGTCATGTTCATCCTCTGTTTATTCAATGAGAATTTTCCACCTATGCAGTAAATATATTTGACCTATTCAGAAACTCCGTAAAATATACATTTTAAAATAATACATAGAATTTTTCTTCAGGGAAAATTATCAATTATTTACGGCTTATTTAAATCGCTAATATTTTAGATGAAATTTGTCATTTTATTGGTGTAACCGCATATATAGGCAACAACTCCGATTATTAAGAGGCGATAACTATATTTTAGTTTATTATAAAATAACATTTTACAAATATTAATTTAATATTTTAAACTACTGAAGTCAAACATATATTGTAATTAAAGTATCTAAATATATCATTTTATATTCTTTTTAAAATGGGTTTTATTCGAAGAAAAGTCTTGCATTTTGTAAGCAGAAAGTATCGGCTGCTGCATATACATTTACTCATTATTTCATTTTATCATGAAATAAAATGTTTTAGATTTTATTTGATGAAGGTTTATATGCTGATTGTTGCATTTACTGACAATATTTTACAAATATTTGCAATGATTACGCTTTCCCTTTACTAAAGCCTTTAAATAATAATATGTGTAATAAAACCGATCCCATACAAGAAAACAGTTGGCTGTTATTGACGGAGCAACCAGTTTTCGTTTGAAATTTATAAAACTTTCTGTTAAATCGATTTTTCCGGGAAAAGTTTAGTATCTGTTACCATTCTTTCCAGAATTTATGCTAGTTTCCTTTCCAAATATTTATTTTATTGATTCGTTTTCTAAGTCTTATCAACCTTATGCAGGTTGTTTCAAAACAGAAGATATTTTTTTAGATTGTACAAATTATTTTGGAGTTGGTTTAAATTGGTTTAATGACTTACAATTCATTTAGATAATCATGATTTAGTTTATACAAGTTTTAATAATTAATCCGTAGCAGGAAGAGAAGAGATGGAACGTTAGTAAAGACTAAAACTTTACTCATCTATATGTCTCTAAAGAAATAATTATTTTTCTTTTATTAATCCACCATAATTGTATTGCGTTAAACATTACTTAGCTTCTCGCTTTAGTATATGTCGGATTTCTCGCACCTCCATTTGTTGCCCCCCCCCCCCAAGTAAACAGCTCGACGACGGAAGTGTCAACTTACACATTGCGTCTCTCAGTTGTTGGTTAAACGCATCCACTCAGTTTTCTTTGGGTAAAATAATCAACAAATCGGACGAGTTTCAGCTCGAAACCACCGTCATATATTTGGATCCACGTGGACTGTATAAAACATAGAAACCTGTCATGGAGTTGTTTACTTCACCTCCACCACAACACTGCAAGAAATTGTGCAACTACGTCATAGAAGCTTCTTCAAAGATTGACACACTTGGGTATGAGATACGGAAAATATCACCCTCCAATATGAGCTATATCACAAATTTCTTAGGACTAATGACAGGGCATAATTGAGGACGAAATGAATTAGCAAAATATCCACGGAAATATTTATAGATACATGTCTCTGTTAATTTGGCCGTCTTCAGTGATGACTGAAAGTCTTTTAAATATGGCTGATAACCCGAGCAACTCTCCTCTCTCCAACATTCGCTGGTAAACTTTGTTATTCCTTTTTAGGTGAACCATCAGAAGCAGCGGTAGCCCAAATCGTGACCGGTTGCCTTCTGTCGTTTGAAATCTATGGCAGTATATTCGGCAATGTTTCTTGACGAAGTAGTGTAAACAATATTATTTTGGGAGTTGAGCCTACAGAGTGGCTACCAAATGAAGATTTTGTCTGCTAATCGCTGAATATTTTCCAACATTTCTTCTGTCAAGTCGTTTTTGCTTGTGGGTACTTGAGAGAAGCTGTCTTCGTTTAATGTCCTATGGTATTAGCAGTAAACTCTCTTTCATAATCCTTCTTTGTGAGCTCACTTCTTTTGCTATCTGCCTCATGCATCCATGTGGAATTCTCTTCATCTTCTTCTTGAGGCTTTCAATGACTTTTCTTGCACGAAATGAACAGTTGACTCTTGTAATTGTACAGGGTGCGATGGATAAACTGTCGTCTGAATTACGCAACAATGAAAATAACACTGACGTCTCATTTATATAGATATATTTACCAAAATGACATACAAATATCCTAAAATATTTCAGAATAGATTTCTTCAATAAAATCGACATTGGCTTCAACCACAGCCTCCAGACGACTTCGCAATCTCTTGCAACTCTTCTGGATGACTTTCTTGTATAAGGTGTTGAATGCTGCCATAATGCTTACCTTCAGTTCATCTTTAGTGTTAAAGTAGTTCCGTTGGTCTGTGGCTCAACTCTGCCCCACACACAATAATCAAATGCGTTATAATCTGGGGAGTAAGGCGGGCAGATATAAGGGGTGATGTGGACGCAGAAATTATCTAACAGCCATGGCTAGGTTCTCGTGCTGGTGTGGCAAGGTGCAGAGTCCTGTTGCCAGATATAGGGTCTTCCAGCGGCCGAACTCTTGACCAGTGTGGAGCACTGCATCCTGAAAGCACTTGATATTGGCCTCCGTATAGAGTTAGACGCCCTGTGTGATGAGGAATTGAGACATAACGTCGCCATCACTAGTGATCACTCCAAACACAGTGATGTTGACTGGATATATTATCAAACACTGTCTGAATCCTCTGCACTTGTCCTCAGACGCGGAGACTCTGAAATGTTCGCATGGAAACTTCCGGCACGAATGCCAGGCAGTCCATCACGGCGTTTCCAAATTTTTATCGGTGTGAATTGCGTCATGATGCTCATTTTCTCACAGACGCTGCCCAACTGATCCTATTATACTGTACATCCGACAAAATCAAAAACAAACGACGCGCATGCGCAAAATTAAAAAAAACAAAATGGCTATAATTTACACATTGCACCCTCAATGTGATCACAATATTTGCTAAACTTAAAACTTTTCCACACATTAGAAATTTTTCTTCTGCAAATATTCAACTGATTCATCACCTCACAATTCTTCATATTAGTCCTTTTTAACACGACAATTTTATCACGTTTTGTTTTAGTCGGCATATTTGATTTAACTGCAAGCAATAAATCAAAAGAACGTTCGGAAGTATTAGGCAAAATTTCACTGTATAGCTCTGATCTCAATTATGTGACTACCGTCAATGTAAGTGAAAACGTAGAATTTACATAAAAGATCTATATCTTACTAAAAGGCTTCGCCTGCTCGCCATCGCTTCGCAAAGTAAGACATATTCACTACTTGGAATCTTTGAAACAAACATTTTAAATGAGCATTTCATTCATAAATTGGCTTGCTATAGTTTAGGAAAGTTTTACAAATAGATACTAATTTGTTGAAGACCAAGTAAAATGAGAAAATATTTCAGCACTATATAAGACGATATTCGTAAACAGAACTACTTTTTATGTAAAAATCAAAACAATCTTTGAATAAAAGAATATTCATGAAGGACAATTAATGAAATATATATTTTTAAATCAATTAGTTGAGCCCGAAGAGTGATATCGCCTAGAATTAGATAATATATAATACAGATATATAGGTATTGTGGGGACCTACCTACAAATGGACACTTCCACGCCTAAATAATATGGCTACCAACTCTGAGTAAGGTCAGTCACCCAGTGACTGGAACAGTCGTTTAGACTGTTCTTTGCTGTCGAACTCTCCGCCTCGGCGGAGAGGAACCCGCACGAGGCTTTGCCGCAGGGCAAAGTTTCGTCCGGGGAGGTAGACAGTCCCTAAACCCGTTTATACGGATTGGAAATGGGCATATTTTTGGTCGAGACTACGGGCTCGGTTATCCCACATTAAGCCGGCCTTGTGCCACATGCGACCCGTGTGTGTGTGTGGGGGGGGTGAATATTCAGTCACCAAGTGTGGGTCACCGAGTAGTAGCCACAGAGTGAGTGAATGAGTGAGTCGGGACACCAGTGAGAGAAAATACTCTCCAGTCCACCTTTACCTTTGAACTACGTTTCCGAGAATATACTATTTAACCTATATCCTATAATAGGGTATAAATTACTATAAAATAGAATTGGGACTTTTTAACCCTAGAATACGTTGGATAATTGTGCTCCAATTTTTCATTTAATCATATAGATTTCAAAATATAGGTTTAACTTAATTAGCTATTATGATTTTCTAACTCTTCAGATATTGAATGTATAATTATTTCTAATTTCTGTTTTCCCATATTTACACAAAAATTACTTTTATTTTATAAATTGTCCACTGTTCTGTCACCAATGAAATAAAAATAATTGTTTTTACGGAAAATAAGGATCTACGTACATCAAATCATCTTTAAATCAAGTGGCAGCAGAAGAATTATCGTTGAACTTTTAAAAGGTAAGATTAAACATTAATTCAATATTTAAATGCAGCGATCAATTTTGAGTTCTTCTTTAATGATGGTTAACGCAAAATCCTCCACAGGAGCTAGATTAAATGCCGCCCGGTAGGACCGCTTTTAAACTAGTTTATAATAAAACGTCCACTGCAATTTTGGATACAAATAGAAAATAACTGTTACTCCCCTTGAACCATCAAAGCAACGATAATAGCTAGTGTAATATATTAATATATAATTTAACCTTGCATAATCTGACAACCCTGAATCTGAGCTCACCGAAATTCGTTCCCTGGGCCTAACTATTCTAGGACATTTCTATAATAAAGAAAATAAATAAAGAATATCACGTGGCAGCAGAAGAAATAAAATAGAAAAAGGAAATCATTGAAATCGGACCAGTTCGAGCGGGGGAGTTACTTGGATACACACACACGCACATATATACACTGAACGTTATATAAAAGATGTGTTCGGATATATCTTGCTAATTTTCGATATTTCAAGAGAAAGGGATTTCATTTAACATTTAACATATTGTATTGGACTACCACTCCGTCTTTGTTGCTACTAAAACACCATATTATTATGGTTAATATTATTTTGTGTCTGGATCTTTGCCTTTCCACTCGGGGGTTAAATATTCGAATGTAAACGAGACCGAAATATTTCCTAAGCTCGCCTGCATTTATGTAAGTATGTAACAGTTCTCGTGATTAAAAGAAGCAAAATTGAGAATAATAGACCAAAACATCTGTGGAATAATACCATTTTCCTTTACACTGTCCAAATTTTTGCCCGCGGGCTAGACTAGAGATCAAAAACAATCTCATCCTGGTGACGAGCACTGATTGCGCCATTTTTTTTTGTCTCAAAGAACTAGAGACAGGAGAACGCCTTGCTGTCTGTAGCAAAGAGAAAAAAACGCAACGATTTTTGGCAGCTAACCGCTTAAACATTTGTCTTCTTTCGGTACCTAAACAAATATAATAAAGAAAATATATTAACTATCCACTAATGTTTCGGGAAGATGAGATGCTGTTGCTAAAAGTAATGTTTCAAAAACAATAAAAAAAAAATGCCCAAAATATCATAGTTTGAGATCTCCATCACAATTTGTAAGTAAACGTGTTATACGTTTTGCTCGGCTTCGTTCAAGTTTATTATACGTTAAATTATTTGTAGTTCTGCAGATAATTTATTATATATAGGTTAAATTATAAATAGGTTATATAATTATATATATAAAACAGAGTATGTGTGTGTGTTTGTCTGTCTGATACCATTTCACTCGAGATCCCTCCAACCGATTTTGACCAAACTTGGCACATACACTGTACAATGTAAGAGATAGGTTTTTAGCGAAAAAAATCAATATTTCTTTTTAATTAATAACCGATAAAGCCGATCAAAAATCGATAAATTCAACATTTTCCTCCGATTTCGTTCAAACTCGCTACGTAGTTTACTTACACCATTACAAGCTCAATGATACCTAATTTTTATTTCTGCGCTATAGCGTTTAGCGAAAAACGAATAATCGATTTCAACATAAAACGATTTCAACACAAATTTTAAACAAAGATTTCCCACAATTTTCATGCAATCTAATACAAACATCACTCAATTGTAACCAACAATAAGTTGATTGATTAACAGTCATTTAATTTGATAATTGACTCCACCCATATAGTGAAAACCCGCGTAAATATCGAAATATGGCGATTTTGCTGGTTTCTTTCGTATTTTTAGTTGATCTTTCACCCGATTTCTCATCAAACGTAACAATTGCTTTATAAATGTATCCTTTTTTACATCCCTGGTAATACACTGACAAAATGAATTTAAAAAATTCCAAAATAATTGTGGTCTCAAGTGGTTCATCTTGTTGCCTGTTTTACCCCTGCATGACATCGGTTAGCTTCGGTTGAATAAATACAGACTACTTCTGTTATATCAGTAACTGCATTACATTTTTAATGACATTATTTTAAAGTAATTGAAGAAGATAGACTCTGTTACATCTAAACATGATGCTGTTTTTGCTCCATTCAAATTGAACACTTTTTTCTGATAGACTACCTGGGTACGGCTGCCAGTAGGTTATATAATTATATATAGGTTAAATTATTTCTGTTGGACTTCTTCGTATAATTGAATATATTAGAGTTTAATCTGTTTCTCCTAGAGTAATTCAGATAACTAAAGTTATTATTTGCGTTTTCTCATTTTTGATACAGGAAGGTTTTTCTCATATTCACAGTAACAGTGATGGTACCGTGTCTTTAATTTAATATTTTTTATGACAGTTTTGGTATACTATCCTTAATTTATAATGATTTTGGTTATTTCACATTGGCTAAATGCGAATAGTGACATTATAATTTCCGATATTTGCATTCCTCCTTCTTTCTCTCACAAATTCCCTTTCGCTCTGTCTGTCGCTGTCTCTGAATAGCAGGCTTCCTGAATCAATAATATCTATCTATCTATCTATCTATCTATCTATCTATCTATCTATCTATCTATCTATCTATCTCTATCCATCCATCCATCTATCTATCTATCTATCTATCTATCTATCTATCTATCTATCTATCTATCTATCTATCTATCTATCTTGTTCTGTTCTTTATCTATCTATCTATCTATCTATCTATATATATATATATATATATATATATATATATATATATATATATATATATCCTGTTATGTTATCTATCTCTCTATCTATCTATCTCGTTCTGTTATCTATCTATCTATCTATCTATCTATCTATCTATCTATCTATCTATCTATCTATCTCGTTCTGTTCTCTATCTATCTATCTATCTCGTTCTGTTATCTATCTATCTATCTATCTATCTATCTCGTTCTGTTCTCTATCTATCTATCTATCTTGTTCTGTTATCTATCTATCTATCTATCTCTCTCGTTCTGTTATCTATCTATCTATCTATCTATCTATCTATCTATCTATCTATCTATCTATCTATCTATCTCGTTCTGTTATCTATCTATCTATCTATCTATCTATCTATCTGTTTAACTCTTCTGATTGATGGCCTTGTTCCTTCTATTTACGGAAGGATGTTGATATTACCATGGGCTCAGCATGTGAAGTAGAAGAAATTTTTAAGGAAAATAAGGACACCTATAATTTAAAGCAGAAAAATGGAGTTGACGTCCAAAACATACATAATGAGGAATGGGTTAGGGAATCTACACTCACAAGACTCTCAGAGAAAAACCTTGCGTAACGTAAGCTTTTTTTTTTAAAGAATGGATGGCTATACGGGTAATGGGAAGTATAGTAAGTGGATATAGTTGCTTAGAGCCTTAAATAATAGGAAGTTGTGTAGATCCATCATCACCTACTTCATGACTGGACACAGCTCATGAACGAACAATGAATACAAAACTCAGGTCTTTTTAGCGTAGATCACTGAGTGAATCAATAAATTTACCAATCTTTATTATAGAATTATTTTTTCTTTCTGTCGTCTCCATTTATGACGTAGGTTAGACTTTGGGAAACATCCTATCCTCTGCAGCTCTTAAAATATTTGTGTTTTTGTTAGGACGCTATCACTCTGTTCAACCATCTATTAACACAAGATCATTAACTAGGTTTCTCACTGTTTGCTTCTGTTCCTATTGATTTGTCCCGCGAGTTTCCAATTTCCTAAGCCTCCTTTCTTTCTTATTTTGGAGTTTTTGGTTACCTTGGTGTACTAGTGAGCCAGCCAAAATGAGCTGACCCATTTTATAGTTCGCCAATAGAGGGTTTAACCAATCAGAAGGCTCAAAATAAACAATAGGACGTGTATAAAGGCGGCCTTGTTTTTTTCTGGAATATTCACTGCCAGCCTTTGATATCGAAAACTGAAGAATTACGGAACTGCTGGTGGCGGTATTGGTAATATAGTCAGATCCAGTAGAGTGTCAGGCTCGTGAGTGTTAATCTTTAACATTCTTTCATTGAACAGATTACGCACTGCGCTGGATTCTATATTCATAGACTATGGTGAACATGGTCAACACCATATACCTCCTAGACATTTTAACTATCTCTTTCTGAATTTTATTATAATTGGCTTTATTGTTTTCATTTTTCATAAAACTTATTTGTTGCTTCCATTATCCGTCCATGGTATACCGATTTTAAAATTTTTTTTCTAAGTATTTCGTTTATTAATCAATGTGCTGAAACTATATTAATTTTTATTCACTCAGAGTAGATTAGATTTGTGTTTCTTTGTAGAAACAAGAAATGCTTTAAAAATCAGTATTTGTCTTTCAGTTGAAAGATTAAGCAAATCAAAACATTTGTAATCCTACAACAGGGAACATGAAATAATGTCGTTGGCCCATTAGGACATTAAACAAATACAACGTCTAAGGAAGGCTTCCAATATTTTCATACGATTTGGTGATTGCAACTTTTTTTCCCAAAACGAATTACTGTCGAGTTTACACAGTAATTCGTTCATTAGATCGAAAGCTTTGGTAAATAACCGGTGATCATTATTCGCCGAATAAAGCAACCTTTGCAGAGAACCTATGTAAAATGTTAGATTAGGTTGGGGGAGGATGTCAGGGTTAAAGGTCCAATGTTTGTACATACAGGGTGTCCATAAAGTCCGTGTTCACTTAAAAGAAATTCATAACTTTATTTGTATTTGCGATAGAAATAATTTATAAAAAGGATTAGAAAGAAGTAAATCTATATTTTTTTAAGGTTTTATTGAAATTTTATTTAAGTTTCCACATGTCCTCCATCATTAGTATTACAAAGGGTAATACGATTTTGCAGTTCACGGAAAACATTTGCCAACTGATTTACAGTAATGCCTGAAATCACATCAGTTATTTTAGCTATACTTAAAACTAGGTACATTAAACTTTATAACATTTTGTACAGATTATTTCTATCGCAAATACAAATAAAGTTATAAATTTCTTTAAGTGCGCACGAAATATATGGACACCCTGTATAGGGAAGATAAATCTACAGACATTGCAGCCATTTCATGATAAATGTGCATAATTTTTCACTATTATCTCTAGTTTTAATTTCTGACCACTGACCATTTTATACTGATATTTCTTACACTAGATGTTTCTTAGACCCTGATATTGTATGAACAAAGTATTTACGGAAAAATTGTAATATTTAGGTTCTCTCAGAATTCGATATCTTTGTTTTAGTTAATTCAACCAGCTGTACTAATCAGCAGGCATGTTAGGTTTAAAGCTCCAAGTTCACGGCGTAACAATATCTTAGTGGATTAAGTCGTTCTTTCGCCAATTTGTTGACATAGTAATTATTGGTTCAATCACTGGTCCAGGTTATGTGTACTTGGATTCAATAGGAACGGGTGAGCAATAACTGAGTAGCACTAAATATTAAAAAAACTAGACGATATCCCTAGACATAGGCTTTGGAACGAGAACAGATTACCACTGTAGATTAAATAAAGTGTTCAGCTCAGACATCTCTGCAGGTTATACGGATCGATATACAACAGATAAACCGTGGACATCATAAGACCCGAAACGTTGTGATAACTGCAAAAGATATGAGGACAATAGACCGAATATAAATAGTGCAAACAATGTAATATTCAAAGCAATTTTATATTTTATATACCACTTGCAATATTTAGTTTCTTTATGAGTATAATAACTTAAACTAAATGGACATTTTGTGATATACGGATATTGTCAAGTGAAATAAAAAGCTAAATAAATGAAGGACTATATGTAGGATGCATTGAGTAGATACTAAATTATATATTTCCCTATTACCACAATACTTATGTTAATTTGTAATCATTAACCAGACAGTCTTGTCGTAATTGTTTAATAAAACCTACCTATAATATCTGACGTTAAATTAATCCCGCGTATTAAATAAATATTGTAAGAGCTTAAAATAATAAAAGTTCTTCATCAAACAGAATTGAAAATGTTAAGTCAGTTTCAAATGTAGGCTTAGGTTTTTTGCTCACTTTAAAATATTGTTCTTGCTAAGAGTTCTGCCATCTGTTTTCCCAACATATCAAATCGGGGATTATTCCATGATACACTTTCCATAACATTCAAATACATGTTGTTTAGTGTGATGAGGAAAATTTCCGAATACATCAACTACCCCAAGAAGTCTCATGAACAGCCCAACATATAAAATGACGATTTATATATGAAGGAAATATTGTCAGGTAGATTATGTCACTAGAATTGTTTTTATTTAACGACATATTTATTCAACCATGAGTTCTCATTACGTTTGCAGCGGTGGCTATGGCAGTAAAGCTTCAGTGGGATCCTGATAGCAGACACGGAGAAGAAATTACAAAACCTCCTATAGATGGTAGTGACGAAGAGCGAGAAGTAGAGAATAAGTAAAAAGATGATCCCGAAATGCAATTTACAAGTCGCAGACACTAAAATCAAGCAATTGATATATCTGGGAAGTTTTCCGACAGAGGATGAGAAGTGCGACGCTGAGATCCGAAGACGTATTAGGATGGCCAAAGACGCATTCCAAAAAGCTAGGCAGAGTATTACGAGACAGGAGGCTTTCGTTGGTAACAAAGAAAAGAGTACTGAGCAGCTTCGTGACTTATGTCCTCCTTTATGGCGGCGAATGGACGGTCTACTCAATGATGAAGAAGAGACTTGAGCCAACGGAGATGTGGTTCTACAGAAGAATGCTAAGGATATCATGGACCGAACGTGTGAGCAACGATGAGGTCTTTGAGAGGATGCAAACAAGGAGGAACCTTATATTTAACACCAAGGGGAATCAGCTGAAATTTCTGCGATTATGTAATTAGAATGGGGGGCCTGGAGAATCTGATACTCACAGGTCTAATAGTCGGAAAGAGAGACAATGGAACGCAACGTATGACATACCTGGCGGGCTTAAGCAAGTGGGTGACAGAACGTGGTCTGGGGGAGATGGCAGAAAGATGAAACTTATTGAAAGCTACAAGGGATAGGGGAAAGTGGAGAGCCATGATGGCCTACATCCTGAACGTACACATAAAAAGAAAAAAGTTGAAATCTATTGTCTGTCAGTTTGATGCATTATACCCTCATTGTTTTTCTAGTGTTTTTCTTAAGAAAACTATCGTTAAGTCGATAGTATTCATCTCTCTTCAGGGCGAAGGTGATCATGGCCCTTCACAACATTCTGTCCCTTGTAGCTCTTAATAAGTTTTGTCGTTTTGCTAATTCTCTCAGACCTTATTGTGCCATACATTTGCTCAAGCCCATCAAGTATGTCTCGCGTTGCTTTCCTGTATTCCTCTTTCCCTGTATTTGACCTGTGTGTGTCAGATTTCCCAAGCCCACACTTCTCATTACGCACCCCAGAAATGTCAACCGCCTCTTCCTGATGTTAAGTATAAGTTTCCCTTTGTTTACATTCTCTCCGAAACCTCGTCGTTGCTGAAATGTTCGGCCCATGGTATCCTCAGTATCCTTCTGCATAACCAAATTGTTGTTGCTTCGCGTATCTTCTACAACTTTGAGGAGATTGTCCAGCCTTCGCTGTCGTACAGGAAGACAGATATCGCGTAACAGTTCTAAACTTTCTCCTTTTTTTCTAACAAAAAATAAATAGTACTGAACTAAGAAAAATAATTAAGGAACTAATGTTAGTGCGATTTTCCAAAACATTAATTCCGTTAATTCAATTTTTGGTTAAAGGAAGAAATTATGGTGATATTTACATTATTCGGATTATTTTCCTCATCTCTGTCGCCATATTTATTACAACGTTTCGGCCGTTGTACGCTCCGCTCTTCTTGGAATGTCGAACTGAACCCTTCATTTCGCTCACTGTTGTAGACTGTCCTAATTCCACGTGCTATGTTTAATGGATGCCAGTTATCAGTTATCTCCTGTTAATTCCCCTCTCCAAGTTCTCCACTGCCTTAACCGGGTATTGAACTCACACACTTTGGGTCCTGTCACTGGATTTAACCAATGACTCTATTCAGCGTGCCACAGTGGATAAAGATCAGAAATATAGACAGTTCTGGCGAGCTTTATCTATGGATAGATATGCACTGTTAATTATCAACGATGGACCGATTTTAAACATGGAATTTTGGTTTGATTATTTTCCGTCGAATATGGTGAGGAATATTATTAATAGGTGTCAAAAAAACACTACGATCTAAGCTTATTCCCCGCATGAAGAAACCCTTTAAAAAGGATTGAAAGCTGAGGTTTCTAACCTGTTATCTATTGTATACATACAAATACTTTATGATCTTGTTTGCAAGAATTTACGGGATTTATGACGTCATGAAGCCACAAAATGAAGTAAGGCTATATCATCGGAGCATGATGTTTAGAATCAGAGGAACATTTAGAAACCAAAGAAAATGATGAGATAATTATGTCACATGAAACACGCACACATACGCACACACAAACATGCACACACACACACACATACTCTCAGGCACATACATGCTAATACACGTACATGCTAACACGCACATATATTCCCACACACACACGCACATATATATATATGTATACGTACATATAAACACACATATAAATCTCTCTCTCTCTCTCTCTCTCTCTCTCTCTCTATATATATATATATATATATATATATATATATATATATATATATATGAAAGTGCCTATTTAGAAAGGGTGAGAGTGACTGCACAGAGTATGTGAGAATGTGTGTATATGAATTTAATGATATAACCTGATAGATCATTTAATAATATCTTGCTTTCTTGTGATGTGTGTGTATGTATGTATATATATATATTATTAAATGATCTATCTGGTTATATCAATAAATTGATATGCACACATTCACACATACTCTGTACAGTCACTCTCACCCTTTCTAAATACACACACACGCGCATATATATGTGTGCGTGTGTGTTTGTGTGTATCTTTGTGTATATATATATATATATATATATATATATATAAATGTGTGTGTGTGTGTGTGTGTGTGTGTGTGTGTGTATGTATATGTTTGTCTGCGAGATATATATATATATATATGTGCATGTGTGTGCCTATATATATTTATATGCATGTGTGTGTCTATGAGGAGTGGGGAACGGCCTGAGAGAATGTGAGCATGATTGTCTACATAAGTGTTTATTAGATTTATCTCATCATATTTTGCACTTAATATGTCTATCAAATAGTGCGTTTCTTCAAGTACATGACTTCTATCCGTACATGGCAGAAGAAAAGAGCATTGGAAAGAAAAAAATATTTTTTCATGTGTATAAACACACACGGAACGTATATATATATATATATATATGGAGGAAGAGCAGATAGGAGTGGTAAAGGAGAGGACGTGGAGAAAGATAGTGGATCGATCAAGGCAAGGTGGTTACAGAAGATTTGGAGTGAGAGCAGATAGGAATGAAAGGTGAAAGGATGTGGAGAAGGGAAGTGGATAGATCAAGGCAACTGGAGATGTCGATTGACGTTACACTTAAATAGTAGGAGATTACATTTGTCAGGGAAACAGGAATAAGGAAGGGAGTTCCACAGGCGAGATGTAGGAGAATATATATATATATATATATATATATATATATATATATATATATATATATATATATATATATATATGTCGTGTGTGTTTATACAAAACGTGTTGGCATACTGTTGTCCTTTCATTCAAATAAAAAGAAAGAAAAATAAGATTTATAATCCGGTGTTCTTAAAGATATTTTTATTTTTACGCAATAGTGCTCAATGTAAATTTACAGACCATTAATATTATAAATTAACTGATTTAAAATATTAATTTTTCGCTACATAGTAATAACCATGTTTCAAAAATGGAAGCTAAAATCTTCGAAGTTCCATTTCCTCGTCAAGGAAGACTCCAAAATTCGCTTGACGAGGAAATGGAAGTAATGTCTTTAATTTAATAACAAAATTAAATTCGAAACATTTAGCTTCCATTTTTGAAACATTGTTATTACTATGTAGCGAAAACACATATTTTAAATCAGTTAATTTATAATATATATATATATATATCTTGTCCTTTCA
Organism: Acanthosepion esculentum; assembly: GCA_964036315.1. Classification (NCBI taxonomy): domain Eukaryota; kingdom Metazoa; phylum Mollusca; class Cephalopoda; order Sepiida; family Sepiidae; genus Acanthosepion; species Acanthosepion esculentum. The sequence goes on along the minus strand of OZ038484.1, from coordinate 30,653,641 downwards.
TATATATATATATATATATATATATATATATACACATATGAAAGGACAAGATACATATATATATATATATATATATATATATATATATATATACACACACATATACATATATATATATATATATATATATATATATATATATATATATATATATATATATATATATATATATATGTATGTATGTATGAATTAAAGGACAACAGTAAACCTACGCGTTCTTTCATTTCAATCCATCATTTTAACTTTTGGAGGTATATAATAGAAACGTACGTCTCATATTTCAATCCAAGAAACTTTTTCTTCTTTTCGCTTTTACATTCTTTCTTTCTTTTTCCAGTATGATAAATGACGTTTCTAAGTTCTAAATGCTGAGACAGTTCAGTTAACCTGTCATTGAGTGTCTTTAAATTTAAAAATGTCCTTTCAAAGATGCCATATGACGTAATCTAAAATCCAACATCTAAATAATCTTTTGAAATTTTGAGTAACTGTAAAATATATACTTGTTGCTAAATAGACGCCTACATTTTCATTGATAAAGCCCGAAGAATGAAGATAGGCGTCGGCTAAACTACAGATATACACCATCTAATAATCTCTCTCTTTGTTTGTATATATATATATATATATATATATATATATATACATATATATATATATATATATATATATATATATATATATATATATATATATATATATATATATATATGTGTGTGTGTGTGTGGGGGTGTGTGTGGGGGTGTGTGTGGGGGGTGTCATTCACAGACAGTACTGTTTCACTGTATCACAGCTCCTCAGTGCGACTAGACTTTCGAATGCCTCAAGCCAGGATTGAAACACAACTAATTTGGTGTCAACCAGAGCTATCTTCACTCGGTAGAGTTACACAACTAGATTTAGCGTATTGTTTTTACAAATGTAAACAAATGCCCATTTGCCAAAGTGCCCCATTCATTTTACTGAAGAGCTTTGCATTAGTGCAGGTGGCTGTTGTTTATAGAATTAGCTTATCACTCAACAGTGCTCAACTGAAATGTATTTTCAAGAGCTAAATTATGTCAGTACTGTTTCACTGTATCACAGCTCCTCAGTACGAGTAGACTTTCGAATGCCTCAAGCCAGGATTGAAATGTTTTAATACAAATATTGAATTGACCAGCAATCACTCTGTCCACTCGTCTACAGATACCAGCAATTAACTTAGCTACCTCTACGATATCGCTAAAAAAATGGCATAAGCATGATTAAAAAGACGCCAAACTTGACGAAAACAAAATTTTATCTTTTAAATGCTTATATTATGTGGAAGAGGAAAGAACAAAGTTTTTTTTCATTATTTTAAAAAATTTCTTCCTTCTTTTTAGAATATTCTTAATTTTGATTAAAAAACTTTGTTTATCTTTGTGTCACGGTCACCAGTGAAATAACATATACAATTTTTATCACTTTTTTTTTGTATGACACACATTATTTTTGGAAATATTGCAAAAATGAAAATAATTGTCGGATCTTAATGAAACTTTCAGAAAGTATTCACAGATGATCGAAATTATTATAAATATGTTTTTTTTATTATAGTCATGGCAGAAATATTTTTTTTATATTTATTATCCCCCCACCATAACTAATTTTATGAAAACTCTAGAAATTCGCTCGCATCGGGTTTAGTTATTACAATAGTTAAAAGCACAAGGCTTTGAAGAATGCAAATCACGTTTTGTTTTTTTTGTAATTACTCCACACGTACCTGAAAAATAGCTTTGAACTGTAATATACAAAACTCAATAAAACAAATATATTATTTAATTTCAAATGCTTTTATTTGCTTTTAGTTGTTTGTATTTATATGGACAATATTTTCTGAAAGCAAAAAAATTTTCCGATGAATAATAAATTTTTTATTCAGTTATTTCTTGATTATTTAACTATAATACATTTTTTACATTAAGTTGGTGAAATATTTTAAAATTACTTACAAGCCGCGTCAGGTTTTCTAAGTGTCCTTATGATATAGATCTTGTTTTAGTGCTTTATAAATTGTATCGTTTTGACTACTCCGAACTCCACACGTACTTAAAAAATGTAATTTTGTCTTAAAAAAAAAGTTAAAACGGTTGTTATTAAAATGTATGAGAGGTAACAAAAGTATAAAAGGTCACGTGACTTGTTTAAATGGCGTTAAAAATTCTTAGCGAGACAAATGTTGTGCATTTTGAATTAGCGGTTTTTACTCATTACAAAAATTTAAACATCATCCTAAGCCATTTTCACCATCAACATTACTACATTTTTAAAAATACCATTTATTTCATTTATCATTTTACATATTTCATTGCAATTTCAATTTTTTGAAGTTGTTTTACAGCTGTCACTTTTTTTCTTTCAGTGAGCCGTCTGTCAATTTTTCAATTACGATTCATTTTCATACTGTACCATTTGATTTATTTTTAATTTTTTTATATAGCTACTTTTTCAATATATTTCTTGAATTTGTGAAATTCTTTTTATAGATTTTTTAATTCATGTATATTTTTTTTGTTATGAAATAAGAAAGATAACATATCCAACCGAGCACTGAAATTTGGCGCACTCAGATATTTTTCGACAATTTTTTTTTTTTTCGTTTTTTATATTTTTTGATTTAGTTTTAATAGTCTTCATTGAGATTTTAATTCATTTCATTTACATATTTTTCATATAAATAAGAAAAAGAAAAGAAAATTACCTAGCAATAGCTGATATTATTTAATTTTTGTCATCATCATTTATTTATCAAAATACTATATAAATTTACAATTTTTTTTTTTTTTGCTCCTTATTAGTTTGTTTCATTTCAAGACATAAAAAACAACATATAACTATTTCGGTGATCATTGTGAATTCAAACAAACTATCCAGTATTGCCTCCGAGTCCTTGGTCCATTCTGTCTGCAGCTCATAAAAATTCATTGTCATCACCCTGCTCAAAATGTGTTAAAAAACAAAAATACATCAAGCCATTTCTCAAACTTAAATTATAAAAAGAAAAAAAAGAAAAAAAAGAAAAAATTGGGTTTTTTTACAAGGTGGTGACAACTTGTTATTGTTGGCTGGCTGGCCCTTGACCCAGCAATGTCGAAGTCATTTTTTTTGGCTTAATTTCAACACTGTTTTCCTCAATGCTGATTTCAAATAAAAAACATGCAAAAAAAAAAAAAAACTGGTTTCTAATGTTCAGATATAGTAATTTTAACTATTTTTTTTTCATATTTTATGCCCAGAAAAAAATTTTTATAATCATTTTCATTTCACCAACCAATTTCACTCAGAAATGAAAGAGCATTCTTTGCTTTCAGGAAATACTTAGTTTCATGGGGTGCAGATCAAAGGTTTCCTTGATATTTTGTTCAGATGATGACATAAGTTATTTTTCAATATTTATTTCAGGGCAAATAGGCTGCAGAGTGTAACAAAATAACTATTGATATGTTTGTGATGATTTTTACTTAGGATAGAAATGTTTTATCAAGCAGATATGTATTGACTTTAGGAGGCTACAGCAACGTGACGTCATTTACGTCCTTCCGTATGATAATTCGGATCTCACGTTAGCTGACGATATGTGATGACAACACATCACTCATTGCCTTTCAATAGCGAAAGATGTTAAGATCGCCTCCCTTTATTTTAAACCACATTTTTTTTTCGAAGAAAGTAAGTAAAAGTTTCCTTAGAAATATATTAAATAATCTTTAAATTAGATAATTTTCGTTAAAAAAATTTTGAACAACCTATAATTTATTTTTAAAAGAAATTTAAACTCGGATTTTAACTTAGTTTAAAAAAATTTAAAAATATGGCTGATATCGATTTTTTTTCGATAATTTTGCTGAAAAAAAAAACAAGATATTTAACTAAAATTTCGGACATGCTAAGAATGAGGAAAAAAAATTTAAAAATACTCAAAAAATACTTCGGTATTTCTTCTTAATAATGATATATATACTTAAGCAGATAAAAAAAATTTTCGTCAAATTTAAGGCCTTTCTTGTCAAGCTATACTGATTTGTTTACATTTCGTGGAGGTACCTAAATTAACTGGTTATTTCTCGTGTTCGTTATTTTTATATTATGTTAAAAAAAAAACAGTATTGATGAAGGTTGATTTTTTCCTTCTTCTTGCATTGTGTCTGTGTGTGTGCACGTGTGTGTGTGCACGTGTGTGTGTGCACGTGTGTGTGTGCACGTGTGTGTGTGTGTGTGTGTGTGTGTGTGTGTGTGTGTGCACGTGTGTGTGCACGTGTGTGTGTATGCGTGCGCGTTCATATTCGCGTTCGCTTGCGAGTGTATGCTCGAGTGTGCTGGAGTTTGCCCGCGTGCATCTGGGTGTGTACGTACGTGTAGAATATCGTTGTTAGTTCTCCTTTTCATCATTTGTTCTTCTCTTTCGCTTTATAACACCCAGAAATTCATACACAGATGTCCTCAATGACACATGGCACAGTGAATACAGTCGTTAGTTAGATCCAATGATGGCAGCCAAAGAGTGTGAGTTCAATATCTGGTTAAGGCGGTGGAGAGGGAGTTAACAGGAGATAACTGATAACTGACATCTATAGCACGTTAACTAGAAGAGTCTACCCCAGCAAGCGAAACAAAAGCTTCAGTTCGACATTCCGACCACCTGAAGAAAGCCGGAGCGTACAAATCACCGGTGATAAATATGGAGACAAAGATGAGGACAATAGTCCGAATAATGTAAATAGTGTACATAATACCTCATCTTAGACATACACACACACACACACACACACACACATATATATATATATATATATATATATATATATATATATATATATATATATATATGTATATAGCATCATCCACTTGCAAAAAAAGGCTAAAAATAATGGAAGCCTTACTAATAAAAACAAACAAACCAACACTTAATAATATTAACTTTGAACATGGACATAATATCTTGACCGTGTTTTGAAAAAAAAAATGAATGACTTTATAAAACATACATATAACAAACTATTTCTATTTCAAATTCTAACAGTTGAAATATAATCCTTGAAAATGGCTAAATGTATAGCCGAAAGCGCTCGGATAAAAAGAACATTCGGACAGTTTTTATATAATTTATCCTCTGAAAAGAAAACCTTTATTAGATCGCACGAGAAATTATATAAAAAACTAAATAAAAGCACCTTGTCAGTCGTTCTTAATGAAATGTGCATATATATATATATATATATATATATATATATATATATATATATATATATATATAAAAAGATGTCAGTATATTTATATTAATTAAATGATAAAGTAGTTTATTTATGTCGGCACTTATCCATTATGTTCACTAATCTTTCTACAATTATTTTTTTTGTGGCTGCATTTAGATGTTCTTTGTATATAAACCCATACTTTTCTGAATTATATTTGCTAAATAGTTGATTATATATATGCCTACAAATTCGCATATGATATGGAATCAAATAGAAATTAACTATGGATCTGAAAATGATACAATACATAATAAATAGTTTAACTTTTATTAAATCTTCATCAGAGAATAAGATATGAAGAAAAACTTCTGTTTTTTATTTTATTTTTCTGTGTGTGTGTGTGTGTGTGTGTGTGTGTGTGTGTGTGTATATATATATATATATATATATATATATATATATATATATATATATATATATATATATATATGGGGGGGGGCTAATAGCAGATCAGGCTGGGCTCACCAGACATTGATTACAGCCAATCTACGAGAAGGAAAACTCTGAAATCAAAAGCGTTTGCAGCCCTGGTCGGTCTGTCTGAGACTGAGCAGCCATCAACAATATGGAGCTGACGATCTCACTATAATCACGACATTATTTTCATAATTATATTATCATCATCATCCTCACATAAAATAATGTGATAATGATATTATTATTATTATTGTTGTTGTTGTTGTTGTTGTTGTTATTCAGTTTGTCTCTCCCTTCTTTAGTTCTTTAATTTGCAGGACGGTTTCGCCCTGCCGATACCTCGCAAATAATGGTCTATTCTGTTCAGAGTGCATGGTTTGACAAACGACTTATGAGAGAGGGGAATTTAATTCAGTTTATAATGTAAAGTAAAGAAAGAAAGAAAGAAAAAAAGAAAGAAGGATCGAACGGAACATAAAAGTGTCTAATGAAATGTTTAACGTCATTTGCTAATAGTTAACATATTCTGGGCTATTCGGTTTTGATCGTGTGAGAAGACAAAACACATATCAATGATGTCACTTGGTTTCAGTGAGAAAATATTTCAGTGAAATATTAAAGTTGTCCATGCCGAATCCTTACATTTGTATAACCTTACCTCTCCAGCCTTCATATTTATGATTGTTATTGCAATAATTTGTAAACATTCTTAAGCTCAAATACTTAACGGTGTGATAGGGGAAATTCTACGGTTGTTTTATCGTCGTATATATTGCCATGAGCTTGGGCACCTAGAGGAGTTGTAATCGTTAGCGATCTTGTCTCGCTATAATAATTACGACTGAGTAGTGAGTATGATCCTCACTGGGTGCCTCATACTTTCGGCCTCGTGCCACTCTAATCTACGCTTGGAAGATCATTATATTGCCATGAGCTTATTCAATCATCAAGTGAAGAATTAAGCTTCGTCAGCAAATTTAAATAAGAAAATCATGAAATGTTCACGTATTAAAACCAGTTATTTTTAATAGTATTATCATTTTTATTATTTATGTTATTAACATCATGAGTAAAATATATTTTTCTACTTATCTATTCAATCCCCATAATCTAAGTTTCATGAATTCACATTCACCTATTATGAGAATCCTTATTAATCCAGCAAAAAAATTACAATAAGTGATTGTATTAATACGTTATCTTCGGGAATGAGGATTATCGTCCAATTTCTGTCGAAAAACGATCTTGTTGTTGCTGTGCATGAACACACACGCACATCGCCTAAACTCGTACATTTTTATATATATATATATATATATATATATATATATATATATATATATATATATATATATATATATATATTTATGATAAAAATATTTTTAAGGTATGCTATATTTATGGGCAAAGGTTTTCAATATCAGAGATAGAGAGTATGTAGATATAATAATATAAATATGGACACTGAAGTTAACAACGAAAGAACGCGAACTTCAGGCTTGAAAACAATCTTCAGGTTGGAAGATTGCGTCCAAGCATGAATGAGACTGTCGCCTATATATATACATATGTATGTATGTTTGTATGATCTCGAAATATATACGGTTTTGAATAATTTCAGTTTGTCCTTGTGATGTCTATAATCTACATGAAATAAATATGACACTTTACTTTTTTAATTTGTTCGTATATACCTTCTTGAATTTACTTAAGGAAAAATATATGAATAAATTCAATAATATACACATACAGAATATACAAAGGAAACTCGGTCAGTCATGATCGCCATGCGGGATACGCCTTTAGGCGATCATGTATCCTTCGATACATGACTGATGAGATGTATTTTTCTTTCTGTGGTAGAGCAGTTACCCTCCAAGACTATAGAACCTGGTCTATCCTGCTATTTATCCATAGCTGGGGAGAAGAAGACGAGGTTTCATACCTTTCCCAGAGGTATTAGCACATAAGTGAACGTAATGTATTTGGCTGGAATTCGGACTCAGCTCTCTAATTCCGTAATCCGAGCCGGTATCCATTACTCCACCTAAACTAACAACTTCGTATTTCATGTTGCAATTTGAAACTCGCTTGCTTATATCAAAAGAGTTCTGTTCTAGAATTGAACAAAGATTTAATAAATAAATAAATAAATAAAAAATAAAACTAAGGAAGAAAAAATATAACCATCCTATTTTCTGGTCATAATCAATCCTTTTCCACGACAATAAATATATGAGGGCCTCTTTATATATTTTTCACGTAATTTCTCGTCCAAATAATAGCCACTTAGTTCAGTTAGTAAATCGGAAAAATCTGGATCATTTACTTTCGTATATAAACGTACGTACGTTAGACATATTCAAGCAATGCTTCTGAGTAATTTTCAATCTGTTAGCGAAGATTTCTTTTGCAACTGATCGATTTATAATGAATAATAGCTTTTCTGTACGATGTGCTGATGTTTGACATATGCTTGATCATGTCAGTAAATATTCTGCGTTCAATGAATCGTCGTCCTATTAGAGATGTGCAAGTAGCCATCATTTGGTTCAGGTCATTACCGTAAATACTGTTGCTGTCTGCAAAACGTTGTTTCTTAAAAAATTTTGACAGAATGTTTAATTGAGTACTGGACCTTTAAACTTAAGACCTAATGCAGACATTAAATCCCAACACATTCTTCTCCTTCGGATATATTCAGGTATCGTGTCGAAGGTCTGTTTGATTTAGTCAAGAAGCACACGTATACGCTAGTTACTTCTAACAATTCGTTATAGCTAAGTTCTAAATGAGTTTTCATAAATGAAAAGTCTTTCTTGAAGATTTCAATTTAGCTTTAATTGAAAGCTACTGGATTGAGTTTTCTAATTCCAGAAGGCAAAATACTGTGGTGCATCTCAATTTCTTTTCAGAATAAAACAATTGAAAACAACCATATTGACATAGTTGTAAACAAAAGTTAATTCTCAGTTTAAAGATCTTGCAAAAATAAAATATATATTTCGGAAAAGTTATTTGCACAAAATTAGAAAATTTAAAGTTACATTAATATTACTTACTTATATAATCAAATGTTGTATACAAGCATTTCGTAACCACGGGTCTTCTTTTTCCCAGGTTTCAATCGACATATTGGCGGCCTAAGGAGTTGATAGGTTCAGTAGAGTGGACCAGAATTTGCATACATTTACGAATTTTAAGTAAAAACGTAATTTATTTTTAAAATAATAAAATATTTTAAGCAATTATATATTTTCTTGAATTTTTTAGATACTTAGTCTAAATGAAGATGCTTTCTGAAAATATAATAATATTTCAACTACTATAAAAATTTCTAAAATTAATAACATTTCATAACTTATTGAATTAAAACTATAATTTTATTTTATTAATTATCCGAGTTATTAAATTAAAAAAATAATAAATAAGTTAATACGGTATTTGAATTTAACAGAGATCATATAATAAATAAATTTATTAATTATTATATTATTACAGTTATCTCATTATTAATTTAATAAGTGAGATAATATATATCTATATATTATTAATTTAAAAAGTGAGATAATATATATATATTAATAATTTAATAATTTAATAAGTGAGATAATATACATATTAATAATGTAATAATTTAATAAATAAGATAATATATATATTAATAATTTAATAATTTAACAAGTGTGCAATATATATATTAATAATTCAATAATTTAATCCGTGAGATAATATATATATATTAATAATTTAATAATTTAATACGTGAGATAATATATATATTAATAATTTAATAAGTGAGATAATATACATATTAAGAATTTAATAAGTGAGATAATATATATATATTAACAATTTAATAATTTAATAAGTGAGATAATATATATATTAATAATTCAATAATTTAATACGTGAGATAATATATATATTAATAATTTAATAATTTAATACGTGAGATAATATATATATTAATAATTTAATAATTTAATCAGTGAGATAATATATATATATTAATAAATTAATAATTTAATAAGTGAGATAATATATATATAATTATATTATTTATATTTTTATCTCAGTTATTAACTTTTTTAATTCAGTAAATGAGATAATATAATAAAATGCAATGATAGAGGTTAAGTCAATAATTTGAAATATATAGCATTTATTATTAATTTATGCTTAAGATTTTACTTTTTCATTTTATTATTTTTTATTATTTTTTATATTCTTATGGTTATGAAATGTTAAAATTATTTCATTTATTAAATTTTTAAAGTACTTAAATTGTATTATTACTAAAGCGATTGTACACTTATTTTATTTAAGCATAACCCAATACCTCAAACAATATTATATGAAAATAAAATTGCTACGATGCATAAGAGTTAAAAGATATTTGGGGATATTTTGCGACCCTGAAAAGTGACCTTTTTTTCTCTTCAACCGTCCTCGGGAGTTAAATGAAACAATTGCCCACAACCGAAAATGTTTATCTGTCAGGGGGACAATCCTTAAAAACGTGATCTTTTACCGATAATATCAATTTAAAAACAAAGATCACCCAGACACACAAATCTTTATAGAAATATTTTAAAGATTATTGACGTGATGATTTGAATTAAATCTTTCAATTTTAACTTGGTAAATATACTCTTCACTTAATAACTTAATAACATAATTTTTACTATGTTTGGATGAATTTTCAAAACCTTTCTGAAACTTTATAAATTAACAAGTAAAATGGTAGCAATTCTTGTAAAAATTCATTATTCATCGAAAATTTATTTTCTTCAGACTATAATGTCATTAATATATATTATTTATAAATTTATATGCAATGATGCAGTGTCCTGTTAGCAGACATAGGTTCTTCCGGCAGCCACCCTCTTTACCCAAGGCAGCAATACCTTCTCTAGGAACTTGATGTAGTCTTCCGCGTTGAGAAGATGAATCGAAGCGTATCGTCGTCATCACTAGTGATCACTTCAAACACCTTTGTGATCACCACTCATCCAACTCTTTCCGAATCCCCTGGATTGTCCTTGGATTGACACCCAAATATTGCAATATTCGTATTGGAGCTTCCGGTGCGAATACCAAGCAGTACAGCATGCCTTTTTAAAATTTCTTGCGGAGTTAATTAAGTCATCGTGCTCTTTTCCTCACAGATGGTGCCCAATTAGCCTGATTATAATGTGCAGTGGACAAAATTAGAAAAAACAGCGAGCATGCGCGAAATGAAATATATCAAATGGTGAAAATTTTCCCATCGTACCCATTGGATTTTAAGTTACAATTTTCATTTCGATTTATTTAGGTGTCCACCATTTCGCCCTCCATTTAATCGTTCATTATATTTCTCTCTGCGTCTTTTTCTTCAAACTTTTCACTTTTTTCTCCTTTGAATCTTCTTATAAATTATTTTAGTTTTCTACATTTCTTTCTTTCCTTTCCAACATTGTTTTTCCTTCTCTCCTTGCATCTTTTTCGATCCCTCTGTATTTTAAACATTCACTCGATACTTGTCTTTTATTCTTTTGATTTTCAGAAGCACATTACGCGCTCTTTGACAATAAACTGAATCTTGCCCAAGACCTTTTAAAAACATATCCTAATAATAATAAAAATATCTCCAAAACCAAAAGCAAAAAAACAAAAAAGAGTATCCAATATCAAGAAGGATGTATTCATTGCTTAAATATAGAAATCTCACAAAGTAAAGAAAAAAACATCAAAACCCGGAATAGCTATTCGCAATTGTATTTGTCAGTTCACTCCAGCGATGGTGTCGCTTCTCCCTTGAACCTAACGCGTCATGTGCCTGAAAAGGTCAGAATAATGTATATACAATTAGCTGGCTAATGTCATAGTAACCTTAAGCTACTATTTGACCTCAAGGTATAGCGAATGGCAGATCGACGATTGAAAGATAATGTAAGTTCTATAAAACGGTAGGAACCACTTCTATAGCTGAAAAAGGTATCATATAGGCTTCTTCTAATATTATTTTCTTTAGTTGGAGATTTGGGATACACCGATGAACATTGCAATATCCAGAATAATATTTCTCTGAATTTTGTCAAGAGCTAATCAAAAGCTGTCTTTCAATTCGAGGATTTGAAACAAGCAATTATAACGGCTTTTTGAACATCGATTGAAAGACAACAGAATACATTGCCACCATAAAAAAGTATTAGATCAACATGCGATTCAAGATAGGAAAATTAAGGAAATGGAACAATTTAAATATCTGGAAAGTGCGAAAGAGGTCGCAAAGTGCGATACCGAATTCCGAAGACGCATTGGAATTGCAAATGATGCCATCCAAAAGCTAATCAAATTATTGAGAAGCAAGGATAATTTGTTAGAAACAAAGAACGGAGTAATGAATTGTAATGGGACATCATTTCTCTAATATGCCAATGTAAGCTGGGCAATATCCTACAGATAAAGAGGAAATTTGAAGTAACAAATATAGAGTTCTACAGAAGGATGCTGAGAATACCGTGAACTTGAAATGTGCCCAATAACTAAGTTTTAGGTAAAAATAAAAAAAACAAACATTTGTACTTGCTTGGACACATAATGAGGTAAGCAGGCTTGGAAAATTTGACACTCACGAAACATATGAAAGAGAAATGTGTCAGAGGAAAACAACGCATAACATACCGAAAGAGGCCTCATAACAGGGTTTAGGGGAGGTAGCAAAAATCCAACATTTACTGGGTGTTACAAAAGCCAGGAAATTGTCTTATGTACGAAAGAAGTAATTCTTCATGCCCATGAATGAAAGCCTATTATTAAAATGACTTTTGCGAAACTATTCTACCTCTTCAATTAATACTTAATTGGGGCTACTTTGGCATCGATATCTGCTACAAAGATTTTTATTTTTTGCGACATCCGGGTATCTTACTGTGTTGCCACACCCAACCCATCCAGCGTTGCACACAGAATCTTGCCTGGGGTGTTAATGTTTCATGGTCGTTAAATGTGCAAATCTTCAAGATTGGCGTAAACTAGATGTTCCATTGTTTCTGATTGACAGTTGGGATAAAAATCACCATTTCTGATTGTTGGCTCTCCAGGACCAACAGCTAATCTGGGGGGGCGATTCAGGCGGAACCAGAATGACCAGGCATCACCAGAGCCAGGAAGAAGTGATTCTGTAGGGATTTTGGGGCATCAATCGATTGATATTATCAGCTATTCTCCAAATGAAGAACTTTCTTAAAACCTTTTAAATTTCGACATACTTCTTTGATTAACAAAAACTTTTAAACAAAGTTCAATTAGATTAAGGTCATTGCCGTACCTCATGCCACATTCCATGAGAGTATCTTGGTCAGACTATGAACTTTTCTGCCGCCTCTCGTATTTCTGGCATTAATGTCTATATATGCGCCAAATTCTAAATTCTGTATTCGAATTTATTTCTCTTGAAACATGCTCAGGTAATTTTTGAATAAGTTTCGGATCTATTTCGAAGATGTATCACCTGCCATTTGTAAACTGTAAAGAAAATAGAAAAAGATACACCGAAATCACGGACTGTTATAATATTGATTCCATTTTCACAACGCTATCGAGTCTTCTGGAATCTTCTGCACGAAAGCATGCAGAAACTGTAATATTATATTCCGATACTTCATGATTAGGTGTTATTATTTTAATCGTGTACTGCATTCTTTATCTATTAATATATATATATATATATATATATATATATATATATATATATATATATATATATATATATATATATATATATAGGTAACCATACTCGTGTCGAAAAACCTTCAAATTCTTGATTTAACGATAGCCGAATCAATCTCGAAGGGGAAAAAAGGTTTTAAAAAAAGAAAGAGCCAAGAACATGAAAGTCTGTCGAAAATAATCGCACAGATACAGGTTCAAGGCCCAAAGAAAAAACCCCGATAGGAGTAAACAACTAACTAAAGAGCTCGATACAAACGTCGAGCAAACCTAGTCAAACCTAATGAGCCAGACAAACCTACCAAGGTTTCACTTAGGCAGATCGTCAGGGTCAGGTTTGTCTGGCTCATTAGGTTTGACTATATATAATTATATATATATATATATATATATATATATATATATATATATATATATATATATATATATATATGCATGTTTCATTAATAATGACAGAAAAGGTACTAGGATTGAGCTTTTTATTTTATGTTTCTTGTGTTCGAAAAAGAGCTTTCTTTACAGGACAAAGGGTGTGTAAGAACTGTCCAAATGTTTTATGTTTCCGAACGCTTTCGGCTATACTTTTAGCCATTATCAAGGATGATTCGATTTTTCAGCTTAATTGGGTGTGTACATTATGTGTATGTCTTAGTGTGTAGTAGGGACGTTTTTAATTTACGAATAGGATTAGCACATTTTAGCTTTGTTCGTAGTTAATATTGTTTAAGAGTTGGCTTTTGTATTATTAAAGCCTATTATTTTAAATCTTTTTTTTCAGATGGAAGCAGTCAATATATTTGTGTTTTTTACTAATATGTTTCTAATGGAGTCTGGTAAATTTAAGACGTAAGACATCTGGATAAGCATGTAGTTGTGTAACCGATGTAATTATTCATGAGTCTGGTTTGATCAGAAATAACAACACAACAGCTAAGTCAAAATTACAAAGAACGAACAATATCTATGAGTTCAAATGCCCCTTACACACCCTTTGTCCTGTAAAGTTAGCTCTTGTTCGAACACAAGAAAAATTAAATAAAAAACTCAATCGTAGTACCCTGTCTGTCGTTTTTAATGAACATGCATAAACGAAGGATTGCTGCCTAAATATACAACTATATATACATATATATATATATATATATATATATATATATATATATATATATATATATATATATATATATATGTATATAACGTTGCTGGTTTTGTCGTATAATTTCAATTTTTGTTTTGCTTACATTGATTTATTGATTAATTCGTTTTTTTACGTCTTACCAACAATTTGAAATTTATTTAAACCAGACAATATTTTTTAGATAGTAAGAACTTTTTGTGGGGCGGGTGTTGATTTAGCGATACAGGTTTTACTAATTAACTTATAACAAGGGTATTTGCGTGTAACGGAATATAACATACACATCTGGAATTGAAACTCGGCTCTCCGATTAACAATTTCGAGCCATTATCCATTACTCCAGTCGTACATACAATCTTACATCATCTGTTATTAATCAAGCGGTAATCTATCTAGGTACTGATTAAGTGTGCCAATCGCAGAAACATCACTGTAAAGGCACAATACAAGGCGGCGCATCTGCCGTTTCATGTAACTCTGGCTACACACAGAAATCCGTACACATTTTTTTGAAAATGTCACTTTTGCCTTCTGTTGGTCATTTTTCAAAATTAATGAGAATAAATATTCTTCCATTTTCGTGTTGTAAATGGTTTCGGATTCAAATAATGTGCTGCCGTCCAAATGCGGTATAATATCGGTCTTTTCATTCGTTGCCATTTGCATCTGTCACAGAATCAGATACACGTTACAACCAGTCCAAAATGCCCGACCTTTCTCCGGACCAGAAGCGTAAATATGCCTAACTTGATTTGATGGCAAAATCATGGTTTGTAGTTAAATCCACTTTCGGCATGGACAATAGGAAATGATGCATTCTGCATTTCCTTCGTGGATTTGACAGTAATTATAAAAGATTACGCAACGTGGCAGATATTTCTAGGCAGAAAAATGACAGCGAATTTGTCAGCATTGCTTAGAGGCTAGCATTTCATTTAAACAATGCTTTGCCGATACTGAAATGTAATTTCTGAGGAGGACTGAAAGTGGATTCGACGTCTGCGCCAGTAAATACAAAATGGAGCCACTCTCAGTCTTTCATCGGCCGGACAAAATCAAACCTGAGGTGTGCTTCAATTTATATCTGCGACGACGTGCACAATACCTGGGCAAGGGTCACTGCAGTTTGACAAGGACACGTATCGTGAAAGCAACAAAACGACAAGAAATTAAAATACGTATTCTCTTTTCAATAATTTGGTTATTTATTCAAGGATCGATTTTCCAACCGGGACGAATAATCTCTCTTGTCACTTAGCTTCTTCTTCGTCCAACGAGCGACTGATACCAAAGTGACTATTTGGCTAAGCGGCTTCGCTCCTTGAGCTTAGTACACAGATTTATCCTATATAAAGTAGTAATTTCTATCTTCCTGTTTGTTACAACTTGTTCCCATTTTTTTCAGTTTTTATGCATTATTTTTTTCACAGATTTTAATCAAAGAACACTAACCATCAATCAACGTTAAACGATTACTACCCATGGGTATATTATACACGATTTTGAAATTATCGAAAGAATATTAAATATAAATATTTATTTGAAATATTTTACATGCAGGCACTTCAAATTTTGTACTTTGAGTTAACATTAATAGGAATTGAAAATCATATTATTTAGGTAAGAAAATCAGGTACTGAAAATTGTATTGAAAAATAGGAAAGTTTGCGCTGGCTACAATATACCCAGGGTTAGTTTTCTAAGGTTAAGGCCGTCATAAGGCATCATATATTTCTGAAAAAGATAATATCATTTGGGGCCCATATTTTGTGTGATTTAAGCTAGTAAGTGTTGGGCCTATTGTGCCGTTTTTTATTTTCAGAGAAAAAGGGATTTCTTTTGAAGCCGACAACGAAGCATTTATTGAAATAAATGTAAAAAAACAACAAATAAGATGTAAAACAAAACGGCATTGAAGTTTACTTTTAGTTAACATAATACAAAGTGTGTCCAATTTTTAAAAATTATGCAATAGATGGGTCCATTGATAAAGGGTTGACAGAAGGGATTTTAAAGGGCAGAAAAGTAGTAAGTAAAAAGGACTACCCTTAACCACATCGGGGTAATATTTTCCAGTACTTTTTCTCACATAAAAATTTTCCATTGAAATGAGGTGGAATGATTATTTTAAATCAATAGACATGTCTGGTGATAGAAAAATTGGACTCTATCTGTTTGTCTCTTTCTTTTTCGATATATATATATATATATATATATATATATATATATATATATATATATATATATATATATATATATATATATATATATATGCGTTCTAATATATATATATATATATATATATATATATATATATTAGAACGCATATATATATACTCGACTCTCCCGACGAATTCGATTTATTCAAGGAGATCAGTTCCTATGAACCGACATCCCGCCCGACACCAGCACATGAGATTTGATTTTAGTGGTGAAGGTTTTGTGCAGAACCATCCACACTTTTTGAAGAACCGAATGCAGAGCCCCGGTGCACTACATGCCACAAGGTCCCTAATTGACACTTGCATTCAGAGTTGTCCTTCTCCTAGACCAGTTGCTATCCAATGCTATAGAACCTCGTCTGTACTGTTATTTACCCATACGTACCACTAGACAATATTTCTCGCCAGCAGAATCTTACACCTATATATGTTTACCTTTCATCCATACATTAATTTTTGCTGTCACGTCTTACTTTGTGCTTCTGCAATGTATTTATGGATTATTGACAATATACAAAGGAAACACTTCGATGTTGTTGGTCCTGACCTGGCATTTCGGTTTCAGTCAGTTTGTAGCTTCCCCGTGGTTTTTCTATGACTATTTTATTGATAAATATTCTGTTAGATTTCCTCTTTCATGGCTTGATGTTACGAATTTAAGCGCAGTACTGGGTTTGTAGTTAGGTCACTGCATTTTACAGTTTTTTTTTCTTACTCGCACATCTCGCCTGGTGAATCTCTTCTGGCTTCTTGCTTTCCAGCCAATTTTGATCTTCAAAAGTTTATGTGCAAACTAAATCACCACCTTCTATCATTTGCATCTTCTTGTTTTATTGTCTTCCCTTATCAATATTGTTTTCTTTTAACAGAGTAATATCTTCACAATAATCGCCTTTCTGATTTGAACAACTACATGAAAATAACTTTAAATACTTAGGCACCAAAGAGAACTAACTAACTATTATATTGTGTTATATTTATCGGATAAATCGCTCAATATTAGAGAGCGTATATAAATATGAATATAAAAGTGAACTTTGAAGTCAACACTCAGAGGCGACAAATTGTTTTATGCTACACACAATCGTAAAGCCGCGAGTGTTGGATTTGTAGGAGAGAAAAAATATGAGAGAAATAATCCAACATTCGCGGCTTGACGATTGCGTCTAGTACGAAACAGCCTCTCGCCTTTGAGTGTTGACTTCAATGTTTACTATATATATATATATATATATATATATATATATATATATATATATATATATATATATATATATATATGACATAACGATATGTATTTTTGATATATCAAGAACAATATTGGGGAAAATGTATGACAAGGTGGAAAAGTTTTCTTGTGACGCGTTTCGTCCTTTAAGAATTCATCAGACCAAATTTGTTACGTTGGTGATACTACACATGCGCACGAACGAGGGATGCTGGGAATTTTTAATTTTATATATAAAAAAATGTAAAATTTAAAATTCCCACCATCGCTCGTTCTTGTATAGTCTTTTGCATTAAAAAAATGTTAAATTTTAAATTCCAGGCATTCCTGGTTCGTGCGCAAGTGTAGTCGTACCAAGGTGACAAATTTAGTCGGATGAAATCATGAAGGACGAAACACGACTTTGTCATACATTTCCCCAAACGTTGTTCTTGATATATTAAAAATATATTTCATTATTTCATATATTTGCTTTGAACAATAAATATATTAAAAAATTATAATTTTCAGACACACTGGTTTGTATATTAATTTTCCTTTTATTATTTCAGTTAGGTTCCTCGAACAGTTTCGGCCAATATGGCCATCATCAGGAGAAAAACTACAGGAGTGAATGGCTGTTTATAAAGAAAATTAACTTTATCTGTAGTTTTCATTTGTTTTTTATCGTTAATGTTGGTTGGTACTTGTCTTAGCCAACCGCCTCTTTCATGTTGTTTTTAAAGTTAGTTGTCTTTGGTGGCTAATTATTTAATGTTATTACCCCCAATATACATATATATATATATATATATATATATATATATATATATATATATATATATATATATATATATATGAATGAATGGAGTTGTCCTTTTCTATGATTTATATTACTTTCGGAGAGATACAAAGAAACGGTTAATTAAAGCTGCCGAAATGTCGTACGAATCCAGGTAATAATTCTTGTTAATTAAATGAGGAAGCACAAATAACTAATAGCAAACAGAAGAAGGAATTGCATTCTTTTTTATGTAGGTTACATTCAGACATTGCTGCATTCATAGCTCTATACAGCGTCTTGTATAACATTGTTTTCACTAGTACATACTTCTTTACGACCCTTCGTTGATTCTACGATACGTTTTACTTCATTCGTTGGTTAAAACCTGTCAAGTAACTTAACAGCAAAACGTGCGTGCTACGAATTGGGTTCAACAGAATCAAGGGAGCACGTAAATTTAATTATCTGGAAGGTGTTATGACAGACGACGTAGAACGTGACGAAGGAAATACTATGATGCTTTGAAATAGGAGAAGATACCTACTAAAGGCTAAAACTCTATTGCAACGTGCGGAATTTTTGTTATAAAGTTATTAGTCTATATATATATATATATATATATATATATATATATATATATATATATATCAGCGCAAGCTGGGCGAAATTTTGCAATTGAGGAAGCGATCTAAATGTGCTTCTACAGGAATATAATAAGAATACTGTGAAGATGATATGCGAACAATGAGTTTTTAGCAAAATGTCTTATGTAAATTGTGATAAACAAATACATTTATATCTAGAATACATGATGTAAAATGAGGTTTCAAACTCACAGGACATATTAAAAGCAAGAAGGTTGAATAGAAGCAATGAATAACATGCCTAACAACTTTCTGCAAAAGGTTGGGTGAGCTCATTTTTTATGGATGATAAGAGTAAAAACCATGCTTCGGAGAAATATAAACAAAAATCCTTTATTAACACACCACATACTAACTATAGCAATGGAGAAAATTGACCCCCTTAATGGACAATATTTAACTTGTATCATCAAATATAAAGCAGCTGTTGAATTTAAAGATTTTCCCACTCTGACGTATATTGGTTCCATGGAATGCCAATTAAAATAGAAATACTATAATCACAGTATACTTTTCAGCCTGAGTAAATATAGCATCAGGACTGATCTGTTTACATGCGTTGAGAAATATGATAAGAGATCAAAATGCGCCTACATTTAAAATCAGGTATAATAGAAATTAGTAGAAATTAAAAAGGAAGAATTAAAAATTAAAAATCGTCTCAGGAAGAGAAGCTGACAGTTTCTGTATTCCTAACCTCGACAAACTGTTAAATAAATGATATGAGATTCTTTCGGGAATTACGAATATGTGCATTTATCATAAATAAATATGCCTAATATGCAACCAGGATAAACCCTACATCCGCGGTCATGAAATATTGTCATATATGAGAAATATATATCAGAAAAATATATATAAAAAATTTATGTATATATATAAGCAATATATATATATATATATATATATATATATATATATATATATATATATATATATATATATATAAGAAATATATAGATAAATGACATATATATATATATAAATATATATATATATATATATATATATATATATATATATATATATATATATATATATATATATATATATATGAGTGTGTGTGCGCGTGTGTGTGTATTTTTATGTGTGAGTGGATTATGAAATCTTCCATCAATTTCAAGAAATGAGACGCAGCTGGTCGCCTTAGAACTGGACTGTTAGACTAAACTCCCGGATTATTTGATTACCGTGGCGATGGGTTGTCTAAATCAAACTATGATATTTTGAATAAATAATAGCTGAGAAATGGAGTACAGTGTAGCAAAGAGCCGCCTCCAATTCTGATTCAGTGTTGTTCTTCTCCAAGACGGTCTGCTAACCAAAAGATGAAAGCTCAGTCTACCCTGCTATTTACCTAATAGTGGGACGGAGATGAATTCATATCTTTTCCAAAGGCATTAGCCTGAAACAAACAAAATTTGAACTTGGCTCAGCGAATTCATTTTCCACACCGATAATCTTTACAATTCTTACACATCCATATGTGCATGTGCATACATACACACGCTCAAACCAACACGGATAGAAAGACATCCCACACGCATTTATATAATTGTATCTTATACATTAATACATATAGAAAGAAAAGTATATATATATATATTTAAATATATTTGCGACGGTACAGAAGCGTATCAAGGCATAAAAAAACAATTTTTTTATTAACGGCCATGTTAGATTTAAAATAAAACACCAGTTAACCGGTTTCGTCCCCTCTCATCAGAACTGTTTAACGGGGAATAGAAATTATGAGAAAAATATTTGCTATGGGTGACATGAATGAAGGGCAGGGAAGCGAAAGATAAATACAAGTGTATAAAATTACACGTGTATAAAATTAAAGTAATACCACTTAAGATGCTAGAGACACAGCACATCTAAATCTAACATGGCCGTTAATAAAAAAAAATTTTTCTGCCCTGATATATATATATATATATATATATATATATATATATATATATATATACATATATATATATATATATATATATATATATATATATATATATATATATATGTATATATATGGAGAGAGAGAGAGAGAGAGAGAGAGAGAGAGAGAGAGACGGGGTGCGATAGATAAATTACTGACATTTCATATTTTTAATTTCGCGCATGCACATTGTGCCTTTTTGATTTTGTCAACCGCACGGTAGAGTAAGGTCAATTTGCAACCCTCTCTGACAAAAAGTGTACCGTCAGAGTGTCAATCTGAGTACTGTTCAGTAGTTTCGAAAATAGTTGGATATGCGTAATGATGATTAGGCAGGTATGGTTGCTCGGATAACTCACTCGGACGTTCTGATAAGTAAACAAATCCCGAATTTGTCGATGAGTGCCTCGAACGCATCAAACAAGCCTACTTCTTGTAGGTCTAAAAGGTGGCTGTTTGAAGACACAATGTCTGTTAACAGGACTCTGCATCATGCCACACATGCAGGATAACCTAGTCATGACCGTCAGATCATTCCTGCGATCACATCCCATATTATATCTGGTCACCTTATTTTCCAGTCTGCAACAAACTTGATTATTATGCTTTGGGCGCAGTTGAGCAGGAAACAAACATATCTCCCTGTAACACTCAAGATGAACTGAAGTTAATGATTATGGCAGTATTCAACAACTTAATCAAGTACACATTCCAGAAGAGTTGCGGAAGATTCCGAGGTAGTCCTGAGGCAGTGATTAAGCCAAAGGTGATTTTATTAAATAAATTTAGTCTTTAGTATTTCAAGATATTTTTGTGTCATTTTGAGAAATATATCCGTTAAAAATGTGTCAGTGTTATTTTGATTTTTACGTAATTTCAACGACAATTCATTCACCCCTCCACACACACACGCACAAGAACACACACACACACACAAACACACACACACACACACACACACACACACATATATATATATATATATATATATATATATATATATATATATATATAATGAAATGGACAAAGTTCGACAATTATTTTAAAACATTTTTATAAAAATAAATTTTCGACGCTGTTGATAGTGTTAATCATTTTATAAAAAGAATGTATATACATAAAAATATCTCAGTTACTGTCTCTCTCTCCTACTCTCTCTCTCTCTCTCTCTCTCTCTCTCTCTCTCTATATATATATATATATATATATATATATATATATATATATATATATATCGTTGCGTAACTACATATAGAACAATCCTTGAAAATGGATGAATGTAGCAACATTCGCAAGTACTTGGTGAAAAATAATAAAAAATTAAGTATGAGTTTTGTAAAATTTGTCGTAACACAAGACAAGCTATTCAGAAATTTGAAGATTTAAATAAAAATATATCTTGTTCACAATGTTTAAGCAATCATGTTTCAGATAATTCTTGCTGTCGAAAAGCACGCGTACACACAAACAAACACAAGACCACACACACACAGACACACACACACACACATATATATATATATATATATATATATATATATATTTAGTTCCATGAATATGAATTTGCGACCCTATGTTTCACTCTTTTGCGATCATCAGACAAACTGGTTTATATTTTTTTTTAAATTGAATCTATTTATGCATGTTTGTGTTTGATTGTTTTTGGTGGTGGGAAGATAGAATCTTCTCTTCTGTGTCCGTTTGGGATGACACTCTCACACACACACAGATTTACATACACACAGTTGTACGCATTTTAGTTCACACAAACACAGGCATTTAAACAATTCGAGATCAGGGGCAGATACACACCCATGAGTTTGAGCATACATATATATGCAATTGTAATTCTTTTTCGCTATAGAGACTTTGTGGCGATGTTCTTTCATCAAGCTGGGTGTTCTTGACTCTTTTCAGATCGACCGCCTGCATCGTCAAATGAAATTACCCTTCCTCACACACGTATACGCACATGGAGACATGCGCATACACTCCGACTGGTCTGGGCCTTTCATTATCAGTTTGATTTAGTGGGTTCAGTTTGTGGAAAAAAAACTGCCAAAATACAAGGACCTTGAAATAGAAATCTAAAAAATGTGGCACATGGGAACATCAACAATCCCTGTTGTAGTTGGAGCCCTTGGACTGGTTGGAAAAGATTCCAGTAGGCTGATTGAAGAGATCCCTGGAAGTCCATGCCTGAAAGAGATATAAATAATTGTTCTAACAAGGACAGCCCACACTTAAACGAAGGGCTTTAGCTATGTAATTATTATTTTATTTTATTTTTTGCAGTGAAAGTGTCTAAAGTTTCTAACCTTAGGTCGCTGGGCAGGACCTGGAAAGAAATGTGTAAACGCCAGATATCAAAGGAAATAAATGTAGAAGTGAAGTCCACACTTAGAGGTAACAGTCTGTTTGACTTTTATTTTCACTTTTATATTTACACACACTCTATCTCTGATATTGAACACTTTATCCCATAAATATAGCACATATTTCTTCATATATATATATATATATATATATATATATATATATATATATATATGAAGAATATATATATATATATATATATATATATATATATATATATATATATATATATATATATATAATCTATTCAGAGAGATAGATGCACATTATATCAATGGAGAGATGGATACTATATCAATATATATATATATATATATATATATATATATATATATATATATATATATATATATATAAAGAGAGAGAGAACGACACTGATATGAAAGTAAAAATGAAGGAGAATATTTATTTTTGCCTCCATTTCCTGAAATTAAACAAGTACACATTGAAACATATTTTCGCCATATATTTTCATTTTTCCGAATTTTTTTTATTTTGCATTTTTCTTCTTAAGTCTCACTTTCATCAAATTCGGACAGAAAATTACAAATATACAATAATTTATTTGCATATTTGCAAGAAAAAATAAATAAAAGAATCCATGTAAATGTTCGAATTCACAACTTTAGTTGAACAACATTAAATTTAAAAGACATCTGATGTCTAAATAATTCAAGTTAATATGAACGGACGGATCTAAAAAAAACCCAAAAAGGTTGCATCTTTGAATGTCAGCCGTCCATTTGAAATGGGCAAGACATGGCAGTTGTGGAGATGGAGAAAACGTTTAACGAAGAAACACATTTCTCAGCCTTATTCTGGGCCTGTCAGCCGTCACAAAGATTTCTGTCAAAGCGAATCTACAAATGACGAATGAGCGAGCGCCATTTCTTTTGAACCTTTCAACTTGAAAGATGAAAAGACATTTTAGAGGACGGGCTTCCACACGAAATGTATGAATTTTTCGAAAGCTTTTTCTATTTATTTTTCATTAAATCAATATTCCTCTTCGTTTCATGTATTGCATACGATCGAAAAGTTCAGATGAATAGCCGATCGGCTTTGAGACCGGCAAAGTTTCTACAAATCCTTCTCACTTCGTTTCAAATACTTGAATTGCATTTTTCGATAAGTACATATACTGGATTTACATGGGTCGAATATTTAGCAATCTGTGCGATCTTCTGTAAGAGTAATATAACATAAGTCGAAATATCTTAAAAATCAGTACACCACACTCTTACAGTAACACTTTCTTTATATATATGTTTTCATTTTTTTTACTATGATATTCATACTGTACATGGCCCATGAGCCACTGAGGAAAGACAGTTACAGAGTAAAGAGCACGGTTTATAGTGACATGTGGGGAAAATAACAATTGACCCAAGACTTGAAACGGCTAAGATTTTAATGATCTGGGAAGCAATCTCTTGGATGTCGCTTCATGACAAAAAGCTGGTTGAGTGAACTTTACGTCTCACTAATTGAATACAAATTTAACGGGGATAGCCTCATTGAGGATGACTAGCGAGTTCCTGCTAAGACAACAAATGACAGCTTCTGAATAGATTTGTTTACATACTTTCACCTATAAGGCGTGAGTTAGGAGAATCTGGGCACGGCTTTTAATCACTTGTCAGTGGTGCTGCACGCTCGATTTCCTCCATCGTCCAATGTTTACAACAAAATCGCTTCCTTCAAACGGTCACATTTGAAACGTTAAGACGCTAAACCCTCGGTCATATTAAATTTTTGCTTATAGATCGATGGTTACTGAATGATTTAATAAAAAAAACAAAGACCAGTGAGTACTTCGTTTAAGAATGTTGCGGGAATAATTTCATTGTTTCGACGTGTATGAGCGATTTATAGTAAATAATTACGAACTCCTGAAACATTTGCTCTACAAACAAAATTCGCGGACTCTTATGAGACCAGGTAAGAAATTCAACACAAAACATAGAATTTAATACAAACGACAACCATTGCATTTTCATTAACAATAGAAATTACATGTATACCCAAAGGAAAGGAAAGAGATATTTGTTGAAACTAACAATAAGAATGGGCCTGTTTGTCTGGATGTGAAACAAGCGTGTGTGACAGATATGTGTTGTCTATGTGCGTGTGCGTGAGAGTTCAGTCAAGAGAACACTAAGGAAGCGAACACCATTTGGTATCAAAATTCTTTATCTACGTTCGGCTACATCTGGGTGCAAATGAAAAAGAGGCAAAGAGAAGGGAAAAGTTTACATTTTTATAAACACCAAAGAGCGCTCTCTGACGCACGTTTTCGGCAAAGCCAATTGGGGTAACAGTTCCGACACTACTACAGAAACTGATTTATCCATTGCTGTTAGAGATGTACCTATAGTTGTTGACATTTCCTGAGAAATAAATATGTACTTTCAAATATGTCACATTGAAACCATTTGACATGATCTGTCCAAATTTTCAAGAGATTTTCAAACGCACATGTTTCATATCCATTTCAGGAGAAATTGTCATGTGATCTTATTCGAGTCATTTGGATAGTGTTTAATTGTTATCCGGAATTGTTCAAGCAATGCTTATACAAAGAAACCCCTGATACGAAAGTCGCTCTTTGTCAACCATGAGCAGACATCTTAAAATATGTTTACACTTTTAAAATTTGATAGCAAAGTGTTTTTAAACATTTATATAGGCTATGTTTTTGCTGAAGCGAAAGTGGGTAATCTGAAAGACAGAAACTTGTTATTTTTGTTGTTCTTGTTGTTGTTGTAGAAGATAATTTCTTCTCCACCTTGGCAAACGTAAATCCAAGCGACAAACGAAAGAGGATATTAAGTAGGGGTAAATAAAAATATAATGTATTTTGATATATACACAAACTGGTCACATCTGTCCAGTGCTGTTGCCAAGGCAACAGGGAGGGAGATTGGAGAAATTAGAAGCCAATAGACACTTGGTGGCGGACACGGCTGATGCGTTAGTGTCATCGGTGGCGTTTCTCTCTCTACTGGTCTGTATTGAGATTTAAAGCTGATCTGTACAGTGTGTCTTTGAATTTGGGTATAGATAGTTTTACAAAATCAGAATTCGAATTAGGTAACGGTCAGTTTTTCCAGAAACACCTGAAGATTGCGTTGTGCATGAAACTCAGAGTTGTGCAACCTGTGACGAAAATGTACATTTATTGTTAAAATATAATTTATAGCTATGTTGCTATACCTGCAGGACTATTGTATTAACAGGAGCGCTCAATGTGCAAAACACACACACACGCACGCACACACACACACACACACACACACACACACACACACACACACACACACACACACACACATATATATATATATATATATATATATATATATTTAAAGACATTTATATTATGTTTAACGTTCTTTTTATAGATACAAGTATTTAAGCAAATGCTCTGTTTTATAATAAACAGTATTAAATAACATTTACCGGCCTGAATGTCGGAGAGCGAAAATTTTCTATGAAAATTTCTCTGACATTCAGGCCGGTAAATGTTATTTAATACTGTTTATTATAAAACAGAGCATTTGCTTAAATACTTGTATCTATAAAAAGAACGTTAAACATAATATAAATGTCTTTAAATAAATTGTCGGACTATGTCCAATTCAAATATATATATATATATATATATATATATATATATATATATATATATATATATAGAGAGAGAGAGAGAGAGAGAGAGAGAGAGAGGGAGAGAGAGAGAGAGAGAGAGAGAGAGAGGGCTGGGGAATTTTTATATTTTTAATTTCGCTTATGAGAGTTGTTTTTTTTATTTTATTTGGTCGACGCACCGTATAATAGAGTCAATTGTGTACCGTCTGTGGGAAAAAAGAACACCATGATGCAATTCACTCCGTCAGAAATTTTGATAGGCTATTCTGTACTGCTTGTCATTCGCGCCGGAAGTTCAAATACGAACATTTCAGAGTGTTTGGGTGTCAATCAGATGAAAATACTGAGGATTTGGAAACGGTTGGATGCGTCAATTGGTGATTACGAATGTCTGTGGAGAGATCAACAGTGATGGCGATGTTATGCCTCTATTCATCTTCCTACAGAGCCTCCAGTGTCTTGAGGAGATAGTGCTGCCCTGAGTTAAGAGAATGACTGCTGGAAGACACTGTGCCTGACAACAGGACTCTGCACCATGTCACAAAAACAGGAGAACCTAGTCATTTCTGTCGGGCAATTTCTGCGACCCGCTACATCTGGCCACCTAACTCCCATGTCCGCACGCCCTATTGATTATGTGGAGAGGGCGTGGTTGAGCAAGACACCAACAAAACTCCTTGTAATACCAATGATATACTGAAGTTAAGGATGATAGCAGCATTCACCAAATTAATCAAGGAGACCGCCTAGAAGAGTTGCACGAGATTCCGAAGTCACCTGGGGACCGTGGTGGAAGCCAGTGGCGATTTTAATGAAATAATGTACTCTTTTCTTTTTTGTTTAAATTTTGAAAATATATCTGTTAAAATGAGATACCAGAGTAAACTTCATTTAGAAGGCAATTTATTCATATCACCTTGTATATTGATGTATAAAACAAAGTACACATATATCTCCACACATTATTGCTATTTTTATAAACACATTTCTATTGAATATTCCCAGGTGACCACAAGATCATTAAGAAGAGGAGACGTTTTTGTTGCATCAGTTTCGTGAGAAAATATGGCACACGAGTGGGGCTTTGATTTTACGGAAAATCCACATTGCTTCTCCTCCATGTTTGCTTCTGATCATGTCATAATGTAACTGCCCCTTCTTCTTATCAGTCTTGTCTACTGGACGTCTGTAAGAAATGAGTGGATTTAAATGTGTAATTACTTAAGCTGGTGGATTCGTTAATATCGACATTATTAGTGTCAGATGAATTCAAAAAGCAGGATTTGAAATATTATTTGGATGTTTATAATTAGGCACCCATTCTATAATTTCACACCGCATTCTTCTTTTTTATGCTATCAGTAAGCATACGGCCATCTTAATAACGAACTTCCTGTTAATCTAAGAACGACTTACTCTTTTAAAACGCATTATTTCCTTCATAGTCATAGTTCTGTAATCCATTTACTCAGAAACTTTATGTAAGTTAATCACACTTTCTCCCATTTCTCTTGACTTCAGTAAGCCGTATGACTGTTAGATTATACAAGACATGTAGCCTTATTATTAATCTTAACAATTCAATCTGTTTCCATCTGATTATTAGTGGCAGTTTCATTCAGTCAGTTATGTGCCATGCGTGATACACGCTTAGGCGATCATGTATCTTTCGATACATGACTGAGAAGGTATATTTTTTCCCGCAGTAGGTTGTCATTTCTTTCTGCGGTATACCAGTTGCCATCCAAGGCTATCCGGTCTGTTCGGCTGTTTACCCATAGCTGGGGGGAAAATATGAGGATTCATACCTTAATTCTTATTTTCATTAAATCATTCTTGTTTCTAACGTATCTTACGTTAGTCTGTAATATTTTAGGTATTCATTGCTAAAACCGTTTCTGCATAGATTCAAATTCATTGTTTTACTGTGTGGAAAGAGCCCAACATTCTCTACCAAAAAAGGAGATGTGCCATTGCAGAGCAATAATTAACTCCTTTCCTTGTTTCTAGAGATAATATCCACTCCCTTAGAACATAATTAATTTTCTAAACGGCAATCTTTCTATTTTCATGCACATTTAAATTTAATATCACACTTACTGTTATTCCCATGCTCTTATAGTCACATTACATCGGCTATTTTACTTTGACGTCCCCGACATGTAACTCGCATGCTGAGACGTCTCATGTGCTAACAATCATGAATTCGCCCTTCTTACGTTTAACGCTAAGTCCTTCCCTTTTGCTTACATTTACTACACTATATACTATTTCCCTAAATTTCTTTCGTAATCTGCCATTCATACATTGCCTTCTGCGTGCCTTTTCTTCTTAAGATAATATCCACTAACAATAAGTCCTGTTATGTCAGTTTTCTTAGAATGCTATCGCTAGACAGGTTAAATCAATCCGATTTGAAAACACATCCCTGACTTGCTCCTCTTTATATTCTCCGTGTAGTCACTAAACTCGTTCTGTCCACATGCAGTCTGTTCGCAGTCGAGGTTAAGGATTACCTGAATGACATTTACGTGCGTGAATAGCTTTCCTAATATCTCATCTGTCGTACGATATTACCTGAAATAAAAACACGGATAATGAAATTATAAGTTTTATCTTGTTCTTCTAAATGCCACCAAAATAATAACAATTTATTTTAACATAGAAAATGTTAAAAATAAAAAATTAATAAACAATTCATAACAATAAACAAGGGGAAGAAAAAGGGTATATTACCGGAATTTGGTTATACCGAAATATAACGATTCAAAATATTTAAACCAGTTTATGGGGTCTCTAACATCAGAAAAAAAAAAACCCAAGAAAAAGAAAGTGCATAACGACTAAATATATGCAACTACAGATTAATGCGAACAAGATATGTAACATTAAAGACTAATTACAATTACGCCCACCAACCACTTCTACTTGCAAAGAGATGGTTGATAGGACTTAATGTATAATGATCACAGAAACTTTAACTGTTAATCAGTATTAGCCTTACTCAATACTGAAAAAATGTCAGGGGTAAAAAAACGAGGACACTGCTAATTTTTAATCAAATGTTCTGCAACCGCTGACCCCGATAGAATGACGCACCTATGCAAAGTGTCCACTTTTCCTTTCAGTATTGGCTAGCACTTATAGGTTGATCCTTGCCATCAAAATTTGATCCGTTCAGTCCAAATATTCAGCATCTCACTGACATATTAATCAGTACATTACAGATATAATATGGTGATTTTCTAAACGTAGCTTAGATGTGGTACAAGACCGAAATTATGCGTCACCAAGTGAGGATCGAACCCACCATTCAGTCATTAATGAAATAACAAAACAAGCTCGCCGAGAATTACATCACGTCGAAGTACCCAATGATTTTCTAGGTGTAGCTGATAATGTAGCACAAGTTCAAAAGTATGGAGTACCCATTAAGAGTCGAACTCACTACTGAGTCGTAGTTCATCTGGTAAAACTAGCTTGATAACCATTGTACCCCGTCGAAGAGCCTAATTAGGGAACTAACATGATAGGTAGTTAAAACAACGCAATCAACACCATTGATGGAATTATTTGACCCCTGAAGGCATAATCTACAATTTCTTAGTGAAGGTTTTGCATGCATTTTAAATGCCACCAGCAGTTATTATACCTTTAGCCAGCTTAAATAGAGCTCATGTTTTTTATGGAAGCTTTATGCAGTAATGGGTTAATTGTTCATTATTATTATTATTATTATTATTATTATTATTATTATTATTATTATTATTGGATATATGGTAAATCACTTCAGAAAGAAAATGTCGATCTGTCTTAAACTGAACTATTAAATTAATTTGGAAAAATGTACGGAGGTTTCAATGTTTAGCCGAAATCTTGAAATCCAGATTGCGGCTTCAACATTTTGGTCTTTAATGTAGGACTTTGTATGCAGGAGCAATGCATCATATGCCTTGTAACTGTTTGATTTGATTGTTTAACGACATATCAACTCATGGGTCATTTATGCAAAAACTTAATGCTTTACAGATGTTTGAATTAATTTGGTAATATTACTATAAATATGTATTATTGTTATATAATATCTGGATAAAATGAATGAAACAAAATTGGGTGTTTTTTTTTATGAAAGTATTTATTTCTGTGTTTTTGTATATATTTATTTATTTAATATTTCAGACCACCTAGGTCTTTCCTCAGAAATCAAATGAGAAACTGTGTTTGTGTGTTTGTTTACAGCGTTTGTTTACAGCGTTTGTCGTGAAGCGTGCGCATGTCACGTGATGTGCAATGCAACTTTGTTTGAATTTTTGGCGGAAGACTGATGATAGTGTCTTAAATGTTGTTTAAAAGGTTTTTTGACCATAACTCAAGTAATATTTCTTAAAATATTTTTAACTGTTAAAATATTTATGTAGATTTGAAATATTCATGTGTTTGTTTACCCCTAGTTTATGTGTCTAATTTTAGAATTTAGTATTTTTCTTTTTTTCTTCTTCGTATGTGTGTTGTACTTAAATTACTGTGTTTGTGTGTTTGTTTTTAGACTTGGACGACACGTGGTGTGGAACGCGATTGTGTTTGATTCTTTAACGGACATCTGGTGTTTTGGTTATTGTTTAAAAAGGATTTTTTACCATATCTAAAGAAATTTTTTTAAGAAATATTTTAACTATTGAAATATTTATACTGATTTAGAATACCCAAGTTACGTGGCCTCTCATTATGCTATTATTGTTATATATATATATATATATATATATATATATATATATATATATATATATATATATTGTCTTAAGGTGTGCTATATTTATGGGATAAAGTGCTCAATATCAGAGATAGAGCGTGTGTAAATATAAAAGTGAACATTGAAGTCAAAACTTAGAGGGGACAGGCTGTTTCATGCTAGATGCAATCTTCGGGCCACAAGTGCTGTTATTTCTCTCGGCTATTTTTATATACTGGTCAGTGGTGAATTGTGGGTAGTCTATTTTAGCGGTTATTTTACCGGTAGTCGTTTATTTGTTTATTTATTTATTTATTTGGGTTAAATTATTTTGCATGTCACTATTTTTTTTTTTTCTTATCTTATATATATATATTTTTATTATTTTAATCGGTGTTTTTATTAACGCAGAAAATTTATTTATATCGCTTATTTAATAGTTTTGGTTTGGTTTGGGAAGATAATTAACGCTGTTTATTCAATCTTGGGGGTGATTGTTGTAGTTTATTCTAACTATTAGTTTGGCGGGAATAGTTTTTAATTTGTTTATTACGTCATGTATTTATTTGGATTGATTATCTTATTATTATTCTAAAGGTTAATTTATCGTGATCGGTTTGTTAGTTTATTTATTTATTTGGATAAATTTATTTTACTTGTTATTTTTTTGTTATTTATTTATTATCCTGTGTATTTTTATTTACTTTTTTCAGTTTTCGATTTTTAAGTAACGTAGTATTTTTTATCGTTATATAACAGTTATAGCTATGTTTTTCGTTCGATTTTTTGATTGACTTTTATGGTCTAAGTAATATTTTGGTCATAATGGTTTGTTAATTTGTTTATTAGTAATGGATAGCGGCTTGGATTGAGGAATCGGAGAGACGAGTTGGAATTCCAGTCGAATCCATTACATTCACGTGTGAATCCTCTTCTTCTTCCTCCAGGAATAGGTAAATAGCAGGACAGACTGGATTCTATAGTCTTGGAGGGCAACTGGTCTAGGAGAAGGACAGCTCTGAATTCAAAACCTGCGGCGTGTGGTTTGGGGACCTTGTGACACTTAGTGTACCAGATCTCTGTATTCGACCCTTCAAAAAGTGTGGATGGTCCTGCGCGAAACATTCACCACTATAATCAGATCTCATGTACTGTTGTCGGTTTCCTAGGAACTGATCTGCTTGACCTCATACGTCGAATTCGACGGGAGAGTCCAGTATATATATATATATATATATATATATATATATATATATATATATATATATTACTGGTATTTTATTCTAAAAATCTATTTTTATGCTTTCATAGTTTTTTTGTTATGTTTTGTTTGGGGGTTTACTATTTGTACTATTTGTCCATAGCTGGAACGATAATAAGTGTTACCACTCCTGATCATGTTGGAACTGGAAAGAACTGCAATTAAGAAATATTCCCACGCGCCGCAAAACCTCCAGTCTGCCGGATGTAGTTTATCGTCATACCCATGATTCCTATGTCTTGTACGATCTATATGTGATCAGTTGTCTGGAAATATGCATATATTTTTTGGGAGTTTAATCTTTAACTAAAGTAATATACAAAATTTTTTTTTAACGTTGTTCCTGGCATAAGAAATCGCATCGATACGTACCACAGGTAATCTCATAAGGAGGAAAATACATTGATTGGAAGTTAGCATTTCGGTTTCAATAGCACCTACATTCAAATATGACGTCGTTTCAGTATGCATTTATTTTCAGTGAGGTTTAATCTCGCTAACGCGAACTAAATGGAATACACGAACCAAACGCTATTCATCTGTGAGGTGTTAGTGTATGTCTTAATTATTTCGAGTCCGTAACAGACAAGGCACTCGTTTCGCATCTTATTTAATATTTTCGGGTGATTAAATCTCGCCAAATATATGACAAAAGATTCCCAGCCTGCAATCATTAAGGAATTCAACCTTAAATATGATAACAACTCGATGGTCTGACTAATTAACAGATGAACCATACTCATCTATTCGTTTCCAGTCGATTTAATCGTCAATAATTAAACGTTTTAAATATGGTTTGGGAAATCAGTACACAATTTGTAATTTAATAGTTCACGCTTTTATGTATTCACAGTTGTTATGAGAATTATTCCAAACAAAAGATCAACATTCCCTATTGTTCCATGTACTAGGATTCAAGATAAATCTTTTTAAAACAGAAACTATGATCTGGAATATAAGGAAAGCTGAGATGTCATGTACAATGAATCTATTATAAAAAGTCACGTACTGAACTAATAAATTTTAAACATTTCAAATAGCTCGTAGTATGCAACAGTTATGACGAATTTTCTATGGAGAGTAGGAAATAGAACAAGAATAGGCTACGCTCGGTATAGTCTCACCCAACACCGGACGTTGTTACAAAACCAAAATATTAATCTAAAAGCGCGATGTCTGTATTAAATAGACTCATCACATCTAGATTCTAATGTGTATATTATTCACGGCGTCCACTCTAAACGGAAATGGCTATCATTTGTATACAGCCGTTTTCTCAGATCAATGATTTAAAACAGCTTCCAGTAAATGCATTATCTCGCTCATAAAGATGTCAAGACTTCGTAAAAAAAATTATTTTATATTATTTTATTTTATTTCTGTGTTTGCGATTCTGTATCGCTAACCTAATAGGATTGAAGGACTATTTTCTTTTTTAAGACCGAGAAAATTTATTCGTTTGAAAAAAAAATCTTTGGTCAGTTATGGGGAGATATGTAATCACCACCGGAACATTTGATATAAGGGACCGTGTCACCGGTCACCGGATATACATCAGGAGAGTCTCCCTGGACTGAACACAACAACTACACCGTGTCTCTCTGTAAATACGTTAAATAAACTTCTCTTCTTTATTTAAACCTACAGTACCTATGTATTCCTTTATTTCCTTCATGAAATACTATCTCTTGATTATCCCTATATTATCACCACCTCAGGATATATCAGGTCTAAGAAAGATGTTGTATACAGTTGAAAGGTTAAACATTTATGAAAGGCTTGGTTACCATTCATAGCATCCATCTGAAAGTTGCAATCTAACAAAGGTACTTAAGTGTATGATCCCATTTCTTAATTTAATAGTTTTGTAGTTTAATTTGGTGTCAGGGAAAACTATCTGTAGCGCATTCTGTCCTATGTTCAGTATTCTTATCTCCTGTGGTATATTTGTTATAACTGATCATTTCACAGATGCATTTGAAGCATTTAATATTTATAAATTTCACATCCTGAATTTTTTTTATAAAGTATTTGGTGCATGTGACGTCACTGATACCATTCCAATTCCAGATCATTGTTTCTGTTTTGGACATATTTACCTTGCGCCATACGTGGATAATGTTTAATTTTTTTGTTCAAGATAATTTTTATCCTAAATAGAAATATTTATATGATCAACCCGTCCCCTCATCGGTAAATTACTGACTTTAGGACGAAGGTTGGTAATTTTTTTTTCTCAAAAATATGTTGCTGTAAATAATTTTTTTTCAAAAATCATTTGCTGGTAATATTGTTTTTTTCACAAAATTATTGTTGGTAATAATGTATTGCTGGTAGTAATTTTTTCTTCAAAAATTAATTGCTGGTAATAATTTTTTACAAAAATATATTGCTGGTATTAAAACCTATTTTACACTTTCATAGCGTTTTCACCCCATTTTGGGGTTAACAATTTGCCCATAGCTTGGACTCTAACAGAAGTTCCAAACTCAGTTCAGGGTGAAACTGGGAACCAGCAGTTAAGAGATAGTTCAACACTTCTCAAAACCTCTCGATCAGAGGCCTTGCTGTTTGCATGTATTTTATCGTCTTAC
The DNA here is from genome assembly GCA_964036315.1 of Acanthosepion esculentum. Taxonomy (NCBI): domain Eukaryota; kingdom Metazoa; phylum Mollusca; class Cephalopoda; order Sepiida; family Sepiidae; genus Acanthosepion; species Acanthosepion esculentum. The sequence goes on along the minus strand of OZ038484.1, from coordinate 30,617,678 downwards.
CCAGACGGACAAAATAATTGTATATGATTTATTGCAAAAGTGTTAATTAACGTCAGTACTTTACTGTGGCACATTTGAAAATATATATCAGTTGCCTCGAGAATTCGGTGATGTAATAATTGCGAGTTCATTTCCAGAGCCGCGAACTTACACCCGGAAGAAATAGGGAGAGCAATAACCAGATGATTTATCAAGAGACAGAGAAAGCGGAATCTAACCTAAGTGTGAAATATCCTGCATGAAGTTATCTAAACGTTATCTTAATCTGCATGTACTTGAAGAAGGACAATAATCTGCTTGGGAATAATGTAAATATTGAAGATTATTTGCTGGAGAGAAACTGTCTTCGAAAAAGATGAAAAATAACGATTCAAAACGAGAGCAAGTAAAAACGTGCATTCGAATTAAGAACTTTTCTGACGTCTGACTGAGGCACACACACACAAACAAATACACACACACACAGATATATATATATATATATATGTTTATATATATATATATATATATATATATATATATGTATACACACGGTGTATATATATATATATATATATATATATATATATATATATATATATATATATATATATATATATATATAATATCGGGTGTAACAGCCAAATTGTCCAAATCGTTTAACAGCATGGGATAATTGTCCATCTCACAAAATGTTTAATATCTAAATAACCACTAAAATAATTGAGTTCATTTTTACAGAATTTCAGATAAGACGTTTACCCATATTTACATCATTTTCATGGGAATCATTGAAAAAAACCTTTGAATTATTTAAATAAAAACGAGCAGGCTAAAATTCTTTTCTCTCAGACTCTCTGAGAAATGGTGAGAGGTAAAAGATCTTTCAGCCCTTAAATAATGGCACCAACATTAATATTCTGGCTTCCATCTGCAACAGTCCTTGCAACAAGGATCAAGATAACGGTGAATAAGTTTTAAAACGAGAGAAGAAAAACTTGATCAGATGTTTACAAAAGAATGATGGATCATCATTTCAATTTTGAGGTAAAAAGATCAATTAGAATTTTCATCTATGACAGTCCAAAGAACAGTGAAAAAAACCCTCATGAGATCGTACCTGAATCGAGTGAGGTACCTTGTTACTCCAGGACAGAAAGTTAGAAGATTAGAGAGTTCCAAGATCGTCTTGAATAAATTGGAAAATGTTCCTGGAATAATAGATATATATTTGAAATTCATTTCAATACTCCCTGAGATTCCGATTCCTAAATATGATTAATTAATGTCATTTTTGGTTATGTTCGAATTCCACATGAATCCAGTAGTGCTATAACACCCTCGGAGACTTCCAGCAAGATATCTTTAATCATTTTTAGGATACAACGTTTCATATCTTCATCTAACAAATAGTTAATTTTGCTTTTACACGATTTAGGCAATTTTGCTCTTACACACACCATATATATATATATATATATATATATATATATATATATATATATATATATATATATATATATATATATATATATATACACATAAATATATATATATACACACACATAATATATATATACACACATACATACATATATATATATGTGTGTGTGTGTATGTATGTGTGTATATATATATATGTATGTGCGTGTATATATATATATTATATATGTATGTGTGTGTATATATATATATATGTATGCGTGTATATATATATATATATATATATATATATATATATATATATATATATATATATATATATATATATATATATATATATGTCAAAAACATATGTGCTGTCTTATTTCTACCGAAGGGATCATGGCTCTATACAGATTTATTTTCTTTATGACCTTTGAACTACCATGGTTTCTTTGCTTTCTGTACAGTTGGGAATTAAAGGTGGTCTTCATCTGTCACCCTAGTATAGAGAGCTAAGTCTACCTTGCAATTTTCTCACGGTAAGGGAAAATATGAATTCATACATTTCACAAGCGCCTTAATTCTAAAGGGAATAGAAAAGAATAGGTTAAAACATGTAACGATTCAGCAATAACTTTTACAATAACTGCATATTGAATCTTACAAACGGATAAAAGGGTAGAAACTTCAATCCAAGTAGGTATTCTCATAAATGCGAGAAACGGGTGAAAATTTGTTCAAAAGTGAAAAGTTAAAGCATTATGGTCACGGAACATCAAGCAATACATTTATTACTTCTTGCATGACTGAAATATTATTTTCCCGGGACTTGTGTTCAGTGTTGGAGCTCATGTAAATCGATATAGTGTCGCATAGTGATATTTTTAAGCAATCCTTCTTTCCACACTTCACCAATTTAGCGACACATGATATTCCTAAGTTTCATTGACACATTCCTAGAATTTTAGCAAAAAAAAAAAATAACAAATTAAAAAATACGAAATAAATTACGAAAAATAAAAGATACATTATAAGCACCGGAAAATGATTGCATATGCATTAAATATTCAGTCGCATCAACTGAGAGGATACTCAACGCTATTAAGATATCAAAACCAGAATTTACAGATGCCTGTCGTATCCACAAGGGACGATAAAGTTTGATCATGATGAATTGTTGCGCATAGAGCGATCGTAGCTGAATGACTTCTTGTATCATTTATTCTATATGATTTATTCTTTTGATAAATCTCGACACAAAATCGGTTGTCACCGAATATATTATTGTTCAGGTACGTTGATCGATGACTTATCGGATTTACGGTCGCAGTCGGCTTTCAGTTCAAAATATTTAGTCTTCACAGGCGTCGTCAATAAATGCTTGAAATAACGACTTCTATTTTGCTTAAGAAACAAGAACCTTGATAATACAATCACAAGACAGTATGAGAAGACTATTATATATATATATATATATATATATATATATATATATATAAACAAAGAACAGTCAGATATAAAATCCGGTGTTCTTATAGATATTTTTTATTTTTACACAATAGTGGTCAATGTAAATTTACAGAGCATTAATATTATAAATTAATTGATCTAAAATATGTTTTTTTTTCGATACACAGTGATAACCATGTTTCAAAAATGGAAGCTAAAGCCTTCGAATTTAATTTTGTTATTAAACTAAAGACATTAGTTCCATTTCCTCGTTAGCTTCCATTTTTGAAACATGGTTATCACTGTGTAGCAAAAAAACATATTTTAAATTAATTAATTCTTTGTTTAACCCTAGTTTATATGTGTCTAATTTTAAAATCCAGTATTTCTCTTTTTTCTGCGTGTGTATGTTGAACTAAAATCGGAATCTATCAATAAACATTTACAGTTGTCTAATGAGTGTCTTGATTGATTAAAGCGTTAAAGGGAATAAGGATTGTTTTGACGTATGGATAGTTTATGATTGTTGAAACGAAATCTAAAATTAATTCCAGATTCACCAATATATCCACTATTGGGACATATTTTGCAGAATAGATAGTAGATTATGTTATGGCTATCACAGGTGGGGCGAGGTGGATGTATTTTGATATCGGTGTTGGGTACAGAAAATACACTCTCGGTTATTAAGTGTTTGCAAACTAGACAACGAGTTTTATTACATTTGTAATTTCCTGATTGGTTTGTATTATTTAGATATTTGGTAGAGGTGTGGATAGCTGATAGGTTAGGTGTTTATTTCTTTGCATTAATGGGTGGTTTAGCGAAAATGTCTTTGATCTTTTTGTTTAACTGGAGGTTCTTGTAATAGTTTTTTAAATTGTGAATAAGTGTGTGGCAATATTGATTGTGGTTAAAAACCATGGGAATCCGATTGTTGTTTTTACTTTATTGTATGTGAGAAGTCTGTTACGATTTATATGGATAGTTTTATTTAGTGCTTCGTTTATTATATTTATTGGGTATTTACATTTTAGGAATTGTTTTGTTAAGTTATTAATGTTGTGTAGAAAATCTAGATGGTCTGAGCATATGCGTTTGATTCTTAGAAATGAGCTGTATACGATATATTTTTTAATTTAAGAGGATGACAGCTGTTGAAGTGTAGGAATTTATGCTGGTTTGTGGGTTTGTTGTATAGACTGGTAGAAAGTGTATGGTTGTTTAATATATATATATATATATATATATATATATATATATATATATATATATATGTAATACAGTACGATATTTTGGATTATTAAAACTTAATATCAAGAGATCTTTTCACGACTGCCCTGGAGTTTGCTACTGTATATTCTGACTTAACTAAGGAAGAAATGAACATAATTCTTAGTACAAAATATCTGTCCTCATTCATAATGGGGACCACTGAATTAAAATCTGATGACAATTTTGATATCACCATGGGATCTTTAGACGCAGCAGAGTCTTCTGACCATATCAGTCTATTCATACTATACAATCTAACCGCGCGCTGTGAATTAGACATTAAGGAAATCGGGCTATACAGTGATGACTGGCTCATGGTAGTGAGAAGCTCCACAAATTTTAAAATAGATAAAATTAGAAAGATAATATATAGTGAATTCAGAAAACTAAATTTAAAAACCACAGTCAATACTAAATTAAAAATTGTAAACTTCCTCTACGTAACTATAGACTTAATGAACAACTTGTACCTAACTTACAAAAAACCACACGCTAACCGTTTGTATGTACACCCTAAGTCAAACCACCCTCCATCTATACTTAAGCACATACCCACATCAATAGAGATGAGCATGAACTCCGCTAATAAGGAAATATTCCAACAACGCATATATTATTATAACACACCTCTAAAAAATAGAGGATACTAAAACGCTAACATCATTTATAGAAACAATAGTACTAATCAGAAAAAAAAAACAGGAAAATAAATATCATTTGATATACCCCTCCGTTCAACCAACTGGTTAGAATTAAGCTAGGGCATAAGTTCCTAGCTTTAATTGAAAAACACTTTCCTACTAATAGCAGACTTAGGAAGATCTTTAATAAAAACACCTTAAAATTAAGTTACAGTTGCACTGAAAATCTAGAAAGAATCATAAAAAAACATAATAATAAAATCCTAGAAAAACAGCCATGCCAAAATAGTATTAATAATAATCCTAAATTAAATTAGACCAAAATAATGAAAAATTATGTGATTGTAGAAACCTTGAAGACTGCTCGTCGGAAATTAAATGCCTCACAAAATCTGTAGTATACCAATGCACCATCTCATCTATTGAGAGTCCTAACACTGATAGGATATACATTGGTTCAACGAAGAATGAATTTATAATTAGATGAAGAGAACACAAAATCTCCTTCAATAATATTAGAAATAGAAATCAGACATCTCTATCCAAATATTTTTGGCATTTAAAAGAAATGAATAAAACACCAAAAGTAAAATGAAAAATAATAAATAGAACGAGAACTTGCAAAACCTGGGATGACCCATGCCCTTTATGCCTACATGAAAAACTACACATTATTAAGTTTATAAATAATGAAAATTTATTAAACCATAGACATGAGTTAACAGTTTTTTGCCGACATCAACAAATTTTCGCATTAAATAATCAGTATACAAAGATTAAATTTCATAGTCTAATAAAATGTTTAAAAGCTTAACCCGATCATGAGATAGAAAAATCCTTTATGAAGTCGTCAAAAAAAGAATTGTAGTTCAGTGCGACGGGTTTAGGTACGAAACAGCACTTTAGAAAAAAATAAAATAAAATAAAAAAATTCTTTAGACACTTAGCGGCGTACGATGGTGCCAACAGGTATTTGTCGTTGTGAATGAGCAGACGATGGCATCATTCGCTTTGAAATGGACACCTCGGATTGACCTCTTTCCGAATGTGCCTGATATGTAGATATAAATTGTTGACTTTACGCCCCTTATCAAAATGATCGCTCCAGCTGTTTCCATAGTAATTAATTTTGCGAACGAACATCCTTATAAAGATGCGTATATTTCAAGATTGGTTGTTCCTAAATTTTCGCTTGAGGATGAAGCAGGGCTTGATACTTTAATTGAATTTAATTTTAATAAAACTTGAGAACCTTCATGTAGCGAAGGAATCCTATTTTTTTTAAATAATTATATATATATATATATATATATATATATATATTAATACATGTCTCATTAAATAATATAGATAAGCGTTGTCTATATATTTTATGCAAGTTTTTTTCATATAGTCAGATATCAGACTATATGAAAAAAACTTGCATAAAATATATAGACAACGCTTATCTATATTATTTAATGAGACATGTATTAATGAAAAAATGCTGCCTAAATACACACATATATATATATATATATATAATCAGGGTGACCCCAACAAACGGGAATTTTTGAAGTGCGTATTGCCAGGCATGAGCAAGTAAACATTTCGCCATTTTAGTAACGAGAATGAAATTCACTGTATCTCAGCTGAGATGTTGCAGCAGTCAATGAGGAATCTCAACAGCAGATTTCAAGAATGCATTCGTACAGGAGGACGCCATCTACAGGACGTAATTTAAAAAAAATGAAAATTCCGTCATTGTTTCTTAAATGGCATGTTTTAAGGTTTCAATTACTATCAATTAAATATTTTTCTTCCATCACTCTTGGTTTTATGGGATTGTTACAATGTTCCCGTTTTTTTTTCGTCACCCTGTGTATATATATATATATATATATATATATATATATATATATATATATATATATATATATATATATGGGTGGGGAGGGAGATAGAGAAAGGATAGAAGGAGTGCAACTTAGTTTTTCGGTTTCAGTCATTTTTCCACTACTGTAACGTTGATTCTATATGTGTATTCAGTAAATATATTCATGCCAGTTTTTCTGGCAGTTTTTTTCCTCGTTGGTGCTTTCATGAATTAGAGTGTAGTAGTAATGGTAGATTAGCACGTAGGTCTCAATATTTTACTTTCGAAATAGCTAGATATAATCGCAAGATGTATTCTAATAGTTTATTCTATTGCATTTCACAACTGTGAAACCCTCTTCTGGCTTCCGGCTTTCCGTTTAAACTACGATCTTCCAAAATTTAAATGTAACATTAACCAACATCTGTCGTTTTATTGTAAGTTCTCCACCATCACGTCTTCTCATTTTCTTTCACACTCAATATTTTAGCGCCTTGCTTGGGGGGAAAATGGTGTACAATATACCCGTCTCTGAGAGTGTTTTATCACTGTTATGGCTTTTAGAATGATAGTGACAAATTTACTACACTCACTGCACTAATTCCTTGTTTGATCTAATGAACGGTTACCAATTATTTCAGTCATGCACATTTAAGAGAACCATCCCTTAGCACCCATTACTAAACGGCTTGATGATTTGAGATATTACAGTAAAAAGGATGACAATGTAAAAAGAATTTAATGAGACGTGTTTCGTCATTTGGAACTTTATCAGACTAAATCGATGTATACGTTGATGCGTCTCCACAGGTGCCTGAATGAAAGCTAATCTCTGGGAATTTTATATTTAATCTATTTTTAAGTATATGTTTTGAGGGTATAATTTAGCCGATTTCATTAAATTTCTTTCTTTCTTCTTGGTCATGATTCCGTCACTTTTGTTGTTGAAAATCGGACATTTTGATATTATTCGCATCAACGTAAACATCGATTTAGCCAGAGGACGTTCGAATGAACAAAACGCGTCACACGTAAACTTTTCCCACTTTGTCAGATTTATTTCCTCTAAAATTGTTTTTAATATATAAAAACATTATACAGGGTTATCCATAAAGTGACTTAAGTATTTAAAAAATATATTTAAAAAAGCAAATGAAGAAATAAATATGTAGAAATGTAACAAAAATCCATCCTTCAAATCTATAAATCAACCATCCTTGCTTGCATGGAATATTGCTGTTGTGGTGCTCTCGCTGTACGTCTCGAAGTCCTCGACAAAATCCAGAGACTAATATGCAAGATGATAGGTCCTGATCTGGCATCTAGTCTACAATCGATATCCCACAGACGTGCTGTGTCCTCCCTCTGTCTCCTCTACAAGTATTTGCACGGCAACTGTTCCGATGAGCTACTTTAACTGCTTCCCAGACTGCAGGAATTTAAGTGAGCTACCAGGCTGGCATCTCGGTCCCACTTTTTTACTGTCAAAACGGTTAAATATAACCTTCTCTTCTTCTCAAAGAGCTTCTTCTCCTGCACTTCCCGTCTGTGGAACTCCCTTCCTCTTACTTGCTTCCCCGATGACTATAACCTTCAAATATTCAAGTGCAATGTCAATAGACAACTAACACCCTGAGCTTGTTTCCCCGTCCTTCTCTGTGTCCTTTCCCCAAACATGCCTCTTTACTCTTGTTCCCTATCCTCTGTAACCCCTTGCGTGCTAGTGGCACTCCCGCCTTGCTTGGGGTGAATTGCTTTAAAAAAACAAAAGTAGTAGATATGGAAGATGATTAAACAGAATAATATACCTCTATATAGGCACTATTATTTGCAGGAAGGACATCAAGACGGTCCTCTATTTACACGATCTATGTTTTACTCAGATGGACTTGGTCCTCCACTCTACCCTTTATGCAACACTCTCCCTGTCTCCATAACACGAATTAACGGATGTGACGTCATATCTCTTCCATACTTAGTTCTGCAGTTTCGCTGAGTCTGATCATCCGATTTTGTTTCAATAAACCGTGAGGCACATTGTACCGTTTCTTGAGGAGTAGACATGTTTAAGGGGTTCATTTAACAGTATCTATTTTATCAACGAGTTATTACAGAAATGCAATGTTATTACAGACTTTGATATCTATTTAGTATATAGAACATCTTTTATTAAGATATCTCATCAGTTGTCATTGTAATGTATTTTTAACTTGTAAAGCGAGTCCATGGACAACATGTTATCCCAGAATATACAGCTTTCTAAAAATAAACTAAATACGAGAATCACATATTGCTAGATGAATAAAAAACTGGATAACATGATGTTTCTCTCCGGCCACTCATCATTTGGACATTTGCAAAGAATAAACCAAATATTGTTGAAAAATCTTTTTTTTTTTGTTGACTGTGAAAAGTTATTTGACTCGATAGAAAACAGGAGAAGCTTGAACTCTCAACGAGAGCTGAATAAAGCAGCTATAGAAATAGGATAACAGAAATTCAATTAATCGACTACATACATAACAGAAAAATAAAGAAATACATAGCAGTTATATAAAGACTTTTAAAAGATTAAGTCTGCTGGATTGGATTCGTTTCGATTCGAAAAGTCTGGGACGAAATGCAAACGGAGACTTAGGAAACAAACAACTCCATTTTCTAAATATCTCTCCAGATCTAAGTCTGCGATTCCTTTAATAACTTTGAAATGTTTTATTATCAATGATTCATAAATCTCTTGTGATTATTGTTCCCTCTAGACAAGTAGTTCCCAAAATTTTATCTCTGGTCTGCATTTTCGGGATTAAAATTTGCGTGTGCCTCGCCAAATCTGATGTGATAAAAAGTAAATTAAAAAAAACAATACAAAACACAGAGAAACTTAAAGGCAGATAACCGCGGATTCGAAATCAGAACATTATCATTGATAACTATCTCCTCTAATTTGCAGACCCTAGTTACTATATTCTTAATACTTGGTATAATGCACAAAATATCACAATGATACAATCGGTCAATAATTATTTATAAGTTTTTATACTGGGATTTATTCATGCAATTATAAGAACGTCCCACTAATATATACGGCCCCACATGTCATATTTCAGGTTAATTTCTTACAGGTCTATTTCGTTTATAGTCAGTGTACGTTTGTTTTATCTAAAACATGCTAAAACTGTTCAAAACACACACACACAAAGGTTGTCCTTTACGCTTTTTAAACTGAAAAGCAATAAGAAAATATTTTAAACAAATAAAAACAATATTAAAGACTTAAACAATATCAGTTATCCTCATTTAACTCAACTCTCCAAGTTTTTGTTTAACTCTGCTGTAGCCAGGAATTGAAATCACAACTTTGGCTCAAGTCATTGCATTCAACCAACGCTTTTATCCACTGGGTCATGTAGTTCTTATCAAAAGACAGGACATTGTGAGAGCCATGATCACTCATGCATTGATGGGACACGACACATAGAATACTACTACTACTACTACTACTACTACTACTACTACTACTAATAATAATAATAATAATAATAATAATAAGAAGAAGAAGAAGAAGAAGAAGAAGAAGAAGAAGAAAGGGAAGAAGAGGATAAGAAGAAAAAGAATAAGAAAAGAAAAAAGAAAAAAAAGAAGAAAAAGATGAAAGAGAAAAAGAAGAGGAGGCAAAAGAAGAAGAAATAAGAAAACAAGAAGAAAAAGAAAAAGAAGAAGAGGACGAAGAAAAAAAAGAAGAAGAGAATAAGAAAAAGAAGAAGAAAATAAGCAGAAGAAAAAGAAGAAAATGAAAGAGAAAAAGAAGAAGAGGAAAAAAAGAAATAAGAAAAAAAGAAGAAGAAAAAAGAAAAAGAAGAAGAAGAGAAAAAAGAAGAAGAGGAAGAAGAAGAACAACAAGAAGAAGAAGTGGAAGAAGAAGAAAAAATAAGAAAAAGAAAAAGAGGAAGAATAAAAAATATGAAGAAGAAGAAGAAAAAATAAATAAGACGCAAATGATGAAAAGCATTTAATATAATGCTATAATGAAACAATCCATCCTGAAATTTTCAAACTTGATATATAACTAATATCACACATGATGTAGGAATAAAGATATTAATAGAATCGCTTATTTATGTGACTAAGGTGGCCGTTAACAATTACGTATAACTCAAGATTTCAATTTTAAATGAAATAGTATTTAATTAAAACCGGAAATAAATACTCATTTAAAGAAGATACAAAGAAGAATATGTCAACCAAAGATAATTAACCGTTTCACTGAATACCTTGTTAGGGACACGGCTCATCTTAACGCCAAGTAAATCGTAAATCAAAACCCAAAGCACAATAATTCCCATTAATTCGACTTGATAGTTCCACTCAATAGTCACTACAGTCAGTAGCCTGACACCGCTATTTATACACCTGGCGGGAAACATATATTCATAAGTCCAGAGTGTCACGCTCGAACCTCGGTGTCGGTAGTTACTCATTTTCTTCTTATATGACCAACTTTCCCAACAGTAGATATACCAATTGATTCAATATAATCAGTTCACTTCATGTCAGTGGAAAACTTGATTCCAAGAAGGTTCAAAATGTTGCATTCCTGGAGTTTAGCCTCAGATAATTTGATGGCAGACAGAAATGCATCTCTGTGCATTTTTGTTTTCGTGGTGTTATCTAGCGTGATCAACAATTTGAACAAGGCCAGCACGCTCAAGCCCTCGGCCACGATGACATGTGACTTTGTGCTATCACAGCTATCGATGACTCCCAAGGCTTCCGTCTAGCTAATTTCACTCACAAGTCTTGGGCTAATTTGTGGTATGATTTTCAGGCACTTTCCAAAGGTGCCGTACACTGGGACCAACCCCTGCAGTTTGATGACATCAGCAAATTTCCTTCTTGACAAATAGTCCATTTTGAAATTCAAATCCGGGTCGCATGTTCAAAATGCAAATGTTCTAACCACTCAGCCATGTGACCATAGTCAATCAATAATCACACCAATCAGTAGCCTGACATCGCTATTTATACACCTGCCGGGAAACATATTCATAAGTCCAGAGTGTCACGCTCGAACCTCGATGTCGGTAGTTACTCATTTTCTTTCTATATGACATTTATAAAATAAGTCAGAAATCTACAAAGACAAACAAGAAATTTTAATCGTCGCCAGTGCCTGAGGCATAGAATGAGATGAACCTCATTTTGAGATATATTATACAAGTAATTGAACAACCAAATATGAGGTGAACAGAAAAAGGAAATGAATACAAATGAATAAAAATGTTCGCTGATATCCAATGGCGAGCAAGAAGTTGTAGTAAAAACCCAAGAGTTGAAAAGACGCAAATATAAGAATTGTTTACATCCAGCAATGGATATATTTTATAATCAGTTCGCCCCAGGCAGGGTAATAAAACCCACAAATCTGCAAGGTGTTATTTAGAGGGAAAGAAAGAGAGGACAATAAAAGAGGAGGTTGGGGAAGACAGAAGATGTCGATTGACATTGAATTTAGGTTTTAGAATATCATAGGAAGTCAGAAGACCTGGACAAAGTTCAATCTGGGAGGAGTGGGCCAGAAGAAACTATTAGCACGTAAACTATGGTTACAACAACCAATTTGTAAAATGAAATTATGAAATCAAGCTACCAATCATCTATTGCGCATAAAATCGTGAACTTGAATTAGAAAGGAACAAGCTCATCAGAACAATTACTGTCAAAGTATTGGCAGAATGCACATATGGACTCTCCCTTACGTCACACGTGTTCAGTGAGACGTGGCCTGTCAGAGGCGGTCGGTCGGAAGCGTTTCGTCGAACGTGGTCGCTGTCATGTACATAATATTATTGTGATGAATATAATATGAAAGCTCCGCCATTACAGATTCGATTTCTTTTATCTGGTGCAGCATTTTTAATATATTCCTAACTATGATTATGTTAAAATATATTTAACTGTGAGATTCTGCTCATAAATATTTATATGTTTCCATTTATCTATCTATCTATGCATCTCTCTATCCATACATATGCGTGTGTGTGTGTGTGTTTGTTTGTGTAAAATTTCAGATATAGCTAAAAATATATCTGTAAAAGTACAATATGATTATAGACAAGTTTTCCTTTCGTATTCATATATATATATATATATATATATGTCTGCAACAGTAGAAAAGCGTATTAAGGCATACATTTTTTTTATTATAGGCCATGATAGATTTAAAATAAAAACACAAAACACCAGTCGGCCGGCTTCGTCCCCTCTCATCAGAACTGTTAACGGGGAAAAGAACTTATGATGAACAAGAAAGTCTGTAATGGATGACATGAATAAATGGCACGGAAGAGAAAAAATATATATATATATAATAAAAGTAATACCAACAATATATATATATTTTTCTTTTCCCTGCCCATTGTTACTTATTAATCCGACAGATTTTATTAAATTTAAAATAATTGAGTAGACACTGTAATTATTAGCAATATATTTGCATATTCTCATCTCCTGGTCTGAATATTACATTAGGATACGCAACTGAATAGATACAAATATTTCGTGAGTATAAGAAATATTTCCGTTTATAAAGTACTTATTTAATTTTACTTGATCACTGTCACACTCCGTGGCTGATTTCGTCTAACACACATCCACTGGACACATATTTTTCCTTAATATATATATATATATATATATATATATATATATATATATATATATATATATATATATATATATATATATATATATATATGTATGTATGTATGTATATACAAACACACAAATATATATCTATCTGTACACACACACGCACACACACAAGTAAATATATATATATACATATATATAGTGATAATATTAGTGCTCGGTATGGATATTTCCAAAAGGATATAAGCCCAAGAAGTGTCTATGCAATAAATAATGTCTGATGAGTAATAATTAAGGTCTGATGAACTGGGGAAGTTTTTATATATATATATATATATATATATATATATATATATATATATATATATATATATATATATATATATATATATATGCGTGTGTGTGTGCAGTAAGAATTAATATACACGGAATCGGTTTATTTATATAGAAAGCCAGCTCAACATCTGTGATGTAGATTTTATATGAATGAACTGAAAGTAATTTCATTCTAAGTAGTTGTTTCCTTGCTTTTTTGAAACTTTAAGGGAAATAATTTACCTGTTTTGACTTTGTATTGTCCTATCCAAATTCTCTCCCACCAAAGGATCGAAGACACAAATATAAGAAAACATCAATTTCTCTAGGCAATGTGTTAAATAGACAACATTCTTTTTTCTTATAACTTTATTTGTAGGCTTCAACATTATTCATGTCGATATTGAAGCAAGGGCATAAAACACTCACATAAGAGCAAATATGGTTTCTATAAGAGAACCAATGCATGCTTCATTATATAAGCAAGAGTAAGCCAGGCATCAATTTATTCGTACATTTTTTACGATTTTTCTCTGGAAACTAAACTTGTACTTAAAGACGTAAAACCTTAAAAAAATATGAAAATATTGTTCCATTTTTGTCTGCTTAATTTTCAAACTAATTACGAGAAGATGCTTTTTCCAAAAATGTCTGCCGTGAAACAACCAATATTAGGTATTTGGGCCATAGTCCAGAATTATGATCTATTATATACTTGGATTTCCTATTGGACACATTCTCTCATTGTATATGTATATATAACCGCTTATATCGAAAGCACAATCCCATTGAAATTTTTAAATTATGACACATGTGACAGATTCCTGGCAATCTTCCACTTCTATCCATTTATTTCCAAGTTGTTGGCTTCGAGTGCCAAGAAAAGCACGTGTGCACACACCTGATTAAAATGTTTTGACCAATCGACGGCGGTTGAAATAAACCCGGAAGAAATTAAACGTTTTAGAATTGAAGCCAAATGTTTTATTTAATAATTATTTTTGTAAGAACAAAAATACATTCGGAAGTTTCAAAAAAACAAAAAAATGATTTTTCACTTGAATTCCAATTCTCTATTTAATTAAGAAATTGTAATGTTTGGAATTATTTCAAAATTCTTATGAAAACATTCTATAAAAGATAGATGCATGTTTTTGGATAAGTTAATACTTTTTCTTTTCTTGTAACTTATTTTTATGTTATTAATCAAAGTTAATTTAGATCTTATGCGAATAATTTGAAGGAAAATTATTTTCTTAAAAAGACGATGAGTACTAAAAATTCAAAAATACGAATTCAGTCTATAATTTTCTATTTCCGTCGAGGTACATTAACAACGAAATAATTGTTTTAGTGCAGGATTTCCCAACATGAAGCTATTGCCCACCAGTGGGCGATTTCAACACAAATAGTTTTTCACACGAAATAACATTTTTGGGGGGTAAAATCGGATATGGGAAAACGAAGAACGAAAATTATTCGCTGAAAGTTTATTAGTTGTTAATAGTGTTTATTTTCTATTCTATAATTATGAAGACAAAAAGTTAATTTTCTGCCAGTAAAAACCCTCAAACTAACCATGAAGCTAATCTTGACCATAAAACAAAATTACAATTTTTAATGGCCGGATTTTTTTTCTTTACTAGGGTAGTAGCAGCAAAAGGAGTGTAAGTTAACGTTATTTGTTACCTATATATGTCATTTTTTTTATTACATTATAAAGTCAGTCTTTGAACTAGTGACAAACTTTTACCAAACAATTTTAGCATGCTTTTGAATATTTCCTATACAGGTCGGCAGTGGATAATTTTTTCACGTGAAACTGTTAGATGGCGCAAAAAAAAAATGTAGGGAACACCTGCTTTAGTGTAATATATTTTTTATCATAATATTCGTATGTAATTTGTTATCAGGCTTCATGTATATTAGAGGAATTATTTATATATAGAATAATACCTTACGAATAATATTTACAACTGAATTTACTTATATTCATTGTGTGGATCCGATTTCATTATGTACACTTTTCCACTCGTAATTAGTATATCCTACATATTTCTGTCAGATTTGAGATGTTTATTTTGTGTCTTCTATTTCGAAACGGATATCTTTAACATTCTGTGTGAACTGAAGGATATTCATTTAATGTTATGGATTTTTTTAAAAATCTTTTCACTGGTAAAAAGCTACAGATTCTGAAAATAAACTGTGCTTCTGAAATGGAATATATTTCCCAGGGTCAGTTGACTTTTAGTATTTTCCTCCATGAAAAAGAACTAAAAAAATAATCAGCCTATGGCAATGTCTTTTCATTGGTCCGTGAATTGACGGAGTAGCAACTAGCAGAAACACAAAACTTCCTGATAAAATCGGCGTTCCTCGATCCTGTGTGATTTTTGTTTCTTAGCGAACGCGTGGATTGTCATTATGCTGGGGGAATTTATTTCACTTACTACACACTCTTCAGCACAGACAACTAGCCGGCAAAATTTCCCTGCTGGAACAATAAACGTAATCAATGCAGACTATATGCATTGTACCAGTTACTACTTCAAGAAAATAGTTCCCGTTGTAAAAAGATTTGACTCTCAATACGAATCAGAAATAGTGCGACATTAGTATATTTGCCTGAAGACAGTCGTGGCGACTAACGCAGTGACACCTCCGTTATGGTCTTCTACTAATCAACGACCATAATTGGCCAAACAGCCGGTCAATCGAATATCATGTATATCTGTATCTTATTATTATAATATATATATATATATATATATATATATATATATATATATATATATATATATATATATATATTTGTCATTCACAGAGAGACTGTTTCGCTGTTTCACAGCTCATCAGTGTGGCTAGACGTCCTGTAGCTAGGATCGAAACCCGACTGAATTTTTGCCCGAAGTCGGAACTTCTACCACTAAGCCCTCAGCGCACGGCAGCAATGAAGGTGAATTTTAGCGTGTTTATTTTTAGAATTAGATAAACACACAGTGACTGAGGGTGACTCAATTCTGCCGAAGATTTTTCTAAATTACATATATATATATATATATATATATATATATATATATATATATATATATATATATATTATGCAATTTAGAAAAACCGTTGATTTTAAGGTCACGTGAATACAGATCCGATTTCTTCATGAACACGTTTCTTTTGTAAGTTCAGTCCTTGAATATTCTAGCTGATTGATTTATTGTCCAAGTTTAAACCTCACTTGTTCTAATTTTTAACTTGACCGTTTTTTCTGCAGATCTAGACTTTATTGAAACCCCGGAAGAGTTAATCTCCTGTAATGTTTTCCGGCGGTTCAAATGGCATGATATAATGCACATACACTACGTATTTGCCCTGCATACAATACCTTGTGATCCATTACCAATATTTCCTAATTGCAAAATCTCTTTTAATGATTGCGTATCTCAGAAAATCGATATCCGCTAACGCATTTTCATATCTGAAAAGAAATTTAAAACAAATTAATTGTTTAATCATAATTCAACATTATTTCTCCTTATTTAAAGGTTACATTTAGTAGAAATACTTTTGTGAATGAACATACCAATTTTTGAAACAGGTGAAATATATTTCTACCGGCCTGCATATTCGAGTGTCTTATTAAATAATATATGCCTTCCACGAGGATTCGAACACTGCCGGAAAGAACACATGCTATTAAACCTGAGAACAACTTGTAAGTTGTAGAGATAATTACATTGTTTAAAAACAATAATCCAAATAAAACAACAACAAAAACGGATGTACACAACTGCGTGTATTAACTAAATATATCATATGTGTATGTATGTGTGTGTGTGTGCGTGATAAAATATAGGTTTAACGCATTGAGCCCTTCGTTCCTGAACAATATTAACGCTTCGGCATGAGCTCCTGTGTCAAAATTCTCAAGTAATTTGTATAATAATGTTTCAGCGTAGATATAAAAAGAGTTACAAGTGTTTAAACACCGTTCAGTCGGGAGCTGGGCATTAAGACTTTTTTCTCTACCACTGTTAAACCGGTGGCTAGGCATCACGTTATTCTTTTTCTAGCACCGGTAAAACGGTGGTCAGGTCACTAAGAGTTAAGATATGCGATAGTTATGGGGTAACGTTCTAAGTATCAGGTATAGAGCGTATGTGAATATAAAAGTGGACAATGCATTTAACACCCAGAGACAATAGCAGATTGTTTCATGCTAAATGCAATCGTCATCATCATAGCATGACGATGACAATGGCGTTTACTAAGTCTTCCAGACAAAATAGAAATACACGTCTAAACTACATAACAAAAAAGAATAATTCCAGATGTTCGTTTCTTAATTCCCATGTTTTTGTCTTTGTATTTTAATTACAACATTCACGAGATTTTCCATATTTTAACAAAAAATGTCCAGTATTTAAAACTTGACTCGATAATTAGAGCGAATATCCGATCCCCGCTAGACGCCACCACCCTAACCTACACACACTATTGACCACATCCAGTACGCATCTTTCACCACTTTACGAAGGGAATATGACCTTCAATAAACCTCGCGACAAGTCTGTAGACATATCATCATGATATCAGTTTCATCCCCGGCATCCATGTATTATTCAAACCATCATCTTTGAATTGTGATTGTTCAAATTACCTATATTTGCTTTTCTGCCACAATTGCCAACAAGGCAACTATGTGGAAGAAACGGGTACAAAATTCCGGCTTCGATTTAACAACCAGCAAAAATCATCAGAGACAACAGTAATAATTTTTTTTACAGCCGAAAACACTTCAAACTAGCATATCCTAACACAGATGACATCGGATGGGTGCTTTTGCCGATTTCGTTCAACAGCTGAAAAGCGAGACGTTGATCGGAGTTGGAAGTTATTTTCAAAATAAATTCCAACACTGAGGGATTAAATAGGGTTTTGGCTTTACTCAGAGAGTATAACTTCCACAGGGAAACCTTCAACCAACAACATTTCTTGAAAGAGTAAGTCCCACTTTGTTTATTCCTCGCAGCATTAAAAAGAACACAGGCATGTTCGAATATTCCAATATTAAAATATACAACTACAAATCAATATGATCAGACAGCGGCAAATAATCTCTCTTCTGTGGATGAAAGACTGGCTTGTATCTTACATTAGCTCAAAAACCAAAATAACATTTTTTCAAAGAACACACCCCGACTCTTCTACAGCCGTGATAAACAGTTGCACTCTCAACAAGGCCTTTAGTTTGTGTTTACTGGAACACGTGTTCAACCTAGTCTCCAATACATATAGACGGTTCATCTGTAGCTAGTGAAAACGGCCTGTACCTTCTACCGTTCCAGAAATTACCAGACACTTTACAGGCTTTAATTTTTTACAAGGAAGTACATCTATTTTGCAGAAGAGATTTCATTCTGGGCTGGAGCTGACCCGATTTGAAACAGTTCAAATATCTTTTACGGGGTGACATATTTTTCCACCATACAACCTCTTTCTTACAGAAACAACACAGCAAACTATCGTTGTTTATTGTTGTTTTATATCAAATGTTCGGAATAACTGAAGCGTTTTGTGCAACCAGCTCATTCCTTTACAGAAAAGACCTAGTTTGTTATGGCGAAAAGGTTTGATCAACCTCATTCCTCACGTATCCCCCTTATCTGTGCCTTCTTCTCCGAAAGAATCTTGCACTACTTATCAGCCTGTAAAGGGAATTTATTAGACAATTTTCAGCAAATACATGGAGAGGTATGAGTCATTATTTTAACGCGCTGGCCCAATGCGTGTGTGTAGATGTAGATGGGACCAGCTTGGGGATCATGACTACTTTAAATTCGTGGTATATGTGCATTCGAAGTGTAACGAACACGAGTTCGATTTTCTTCTTTCCGAGCATCTACTCATTACAAAGATTACAGCACCTGGTATTCCCAAGCAGTTTCTCAAATAGGTACTAATCAGATTTGACGTCGCTTAACGTTGGTTATCTGACGAGAACCGGTGTTTCACTATGATTTCCGCTTAAGCCTCACTTGAGTGGATGCTTCCCCCCTTTACGTCTAAAAATCATTCCTTATCTATCCCTCATATTCAACTTATCTTTACTTCTTAATATATGCTCTTACATTCATATAACACGATATTCAATAACCCTGTAACTTGGATGAATTCTATTAAAAGAAAGAATGTACGTGTCAACAGGAAATCACTCAGTAGAACTGATTATTAATGCGCATTTGACAAGTCACCCAGATGAGGAAAGGTGGCTTTATATGTCATACGGATGAGAACAAAAAATGGCAGATATTCAAATCAAAACTAAAGAAACCAAAGAAAGTCATTTATCACTAACCAACTTAGAGTTAATATCTTGACAAGTAATGGAAGGAAGAGTCATAGATATCCAAATGTTGCTGAATACACTCAGACGTATACTTCGTGGAAATAATCTATATAGATGACCTGCAGCACAAAAGGCCATCACTAACCGACAAACATCTAAAAGGAAAAGAAAACGTAAAAGAACATATCCTATAGGAGAATGGCAAATATCCAACAGCAATGTTTAGTGATGATAGCAAACGTGTGCGACCTCCTAATGCAAGTAAATATGTCTGAAGACAAGGCCATTAAACGGAACAATGCTACATTTACATCGAAGACTCTAAAACTCGGCCTTGGGTATTTAATGATTTGGATTACGCTATGGGCAAGAAAGTCGGCGAATATCAAAACAGCGCCAGAGAGCGAAAAATAAGTGAATTGCTACATCTTAATAGATATAGCAGAAGTTGAAATATTCTGAAGTGATAGATCATCATGCTAAACATCGCATACAGTAAAGAAGTTTTTCCAAGACTGGAGATATTGAATTGGTACAAGTTTTGTCTGCCGTAATATTTAAGATAACGAAATCAATATTTCAAAAGTTAATTACACATATTTACAAAAAAAAAAGAGAAAAGCCAAACAGTTCCAAGAGGATTTTTTATTTAGCGTCAAGATAAAATGGAAATAAGTCCAAACGAAACAATTTTCAGCATGTATTCCTCCACCCCAAACTAATTGTGGCGGTCGTTAGCGACAATAGAAGACATGGATGTTCGTGATTCTGACTTTTAATATCCGTAAATATAAGCATAACATTCATTCTGACAGTTTGAATGAGATAAATTTATTAACGAACGATAGCAACAAGAGATACTAACCCTGAACGTATAATGAAAATAAATTGACATCCTTTTTTGTTTCAAAATAAAACAACTTAATTTTCGTTAGTGGCTGATTCTTCTCTTCAATGTATTTTAGAATTTATCTGCTATTATTTACTCAATATAAGCTTCAACATTCACTCAAATTGTAGGGTTACTGAATGTGGTTGTTGTATGCATGTAAAGATTGTAGATTATGGTGATATGTAGGAAAGATAATGGAAAACGTGGATATGAAGTGGTTAATATTGTACTCGTCGAAGAAGTATTCCACGGGGGTTCCTTCCATAAAGCAGAGTCTCTTGGGAATAATTCTCCGAATCGAACTTCCTCCTTACTAATGGAATAGGAAGAGAAAGATGGTTTTAGCTGTTCTGAACTGTAGGAAATAGGAAACAGAGCTCGTCATAACATTCCCAATGGAATAACGATATTCACGCGACCATTGCGTCTGTGGGGCGAGGTTGTAAGATGGAGTGTAATTCATCAACTACAAGGCGGCTTAAATGCTTTTGAAGTCTATCGAGTTAGGAACGAAAGGTTTGGTCAGCTCTAGTAAAAGATATAGCAAAAAATATTCAATTACTTTTCTCTTTTTTTATTTTTGTTTTCTACAAAATTGAGCTAAAATTAATTCTAGGATACATGAACGTGGATTACTAGTTATTAGCCTGGGCTAGAAATAAATTAAATATCCTCACTTGGTGCTTTGCAAATGCGGTTATGCTGCAGATTCAAGTTAGTAAATACGGTTCCAGAATTTAAATTTTAGCGATATTATTTTAAATGAACTCCCCACGTTTTTCAGATAGGGAAAGGATAAAACTTGATCCTATGCCAAAACAAACACACATACACAGAATCATATGTGCCAAATAATTACCTCCCATAACAATTACATTTTAAGTAAATTCCACTTAAAAAAATCTAAAATGGACACCCTCTGTATTTGCACAATTAAGGAAAACTGTCTTGTAGAGGGCAAGTTCAGATCCACTAAAGTAGTATACCAAGCAAATATTACCCCTAAGGAAATTCGGACAAATCATATTTAACTTTCTACAGGAGAATTTATAAAGAGAACCAATACACATAGACGTTTATTCAAAAACAGCCAAACAACACTTTCTAAAAAAATTGGGAATTGAAGGAAAAGGTTCTGAATTCTCAAATAAATTCGAAAATTCTAGGTTTCGCGAACACCCCCAATAATTTTAGGGATAGGTGCAAGCTATTTTTAGGAGAAAAAAAAGAAGGATATTAAAGTATAAAGATCAATGCAAACTATTAAATCAACGGATCGAATTAATGACGAAATATAGGCACACAAATAAATTCCATCTTACATAAGAATACAGGTGCATATATATGGGGGTGTATGTGTACGTGCAGCGGCATGTATGTATGACCATATAAATGTACACATATATGTATGTATGAAGATATGTACGCATATAAGTGTGTTGGAGAGCACGAGTTAGTCCATTGGTTGCTCTGGTATTACTCACAATCTATAAATCTATAACACAACTAAATTTCATTAAACTTAACTTCACTCCCGCATCGCTTAGTAGTACAAAAATTGCTTACTATGAATCCCAGAAAAAAACACACACCAGGAACTTTATAAGAAACACCATACAGTAGGAGCTGATATTAAACTACAAACAAAAGCCCTAAACATAAATAAACTCCAAACTCAGACCACTTCCCCCAAGATAAGGCAAATAACGCTACCCATCAATCGCTAACAAAGACCCACTCTCATTAACAAGACGTCTACAGGAGAGGTACTGACTTTGAAAATAGATTTAGAACAGTGCTCCGAGAAAAGCACTTATAGGCTGACGAAAGCCGTTAAAGAACGGTTTGATATATTCTATTCCGATGTTCAGATAAATTTTGTGATATTTGCTGTAAAAATACATATGCTCTGTTAAAATCAAAGAATCTAGCTCCCTGTGGATCAGTTTTAATAATATATTAGAAGGATCCACCCGGTTTATATACCAACGGATCGATTACCTGCACTATATATATATATATATATATATATATATATATATATATATATATATACATCTGTTTGTGTGTGTGATAATTTCTTTTCTTTAGATATGTTATATTTATGGTATAGAGCGTATTTAAATATAAAAGTATATGTTTAGGTCAACACCCAGCGTCGAGAGTCTGTTTCATAAAAATAAATGAAAGATATACGGACCCACAGATTAAACTTGTGTTAAGATAAATACATGAAGCAGAATATCGCCGCTGGGTGCTGACCTCAATGACAATTTTGGAATATATATATATATATATATATATATATATATATATATATATATATATATATATATATATATATATATATATGTGTATATATATATATATATATATTGGCACCTGAAAAATTAATTTCGGTTGAGATCTTTGGTTTGAGGTGTGAGTTTGTAAACAGTGACTATTTAAGCTAATATTGCACGACTCTTCGGCAGAATTGAGTCACTGCCAGTCACTGTGTGTTTATCTAAATCTAAAAATAAACACGCTAAAATTCACCGTCGTCCCTGCGGTGCGCCGACGGCTTACTGGTAGAAGTTCCGACTGACGCAAATTCAGTCGGGTTTCGATCCTAACCGGACGTCTAGCCACATTGCTGAGCTGCGAAACAGTCTGTTTGTGTATTATATATATATATATATATATATATATATATATATATATATATATATATATATATATATATTCAAACAGGTTTGGCTAAATAATTTAGATATACTAAGTCTGTTTCTTTTTGTTTTAATCCTTTCTAATTCCCGAGTCAATCTCTTAAAAACTGTAGAAAATTGATAAAGAAAAATATCACAATTTTCTTTCAAAATATCTCCCCCACTGATCCAAGTATAAAAGTGAATTTAGTCGTATTCTATACTGAATTTTATGCAGCCTATCTAGTTGCCCCGAACAGTTTTTCTCACTCAACTAGCATCTTGCAAAAGGCCAAAGTTGTATATCAATTTGGGAGATTGCATCTCTGATAAAAATGTTAATCTTGATTTTACAAAGATGTTGCCGACGAGAAGGCTTACATTTCTCTTGAATGAATGCAGTTCAATGTTACATCATTTAAAGGAACACTGATGGCCACACTCACAGTTTAGACAGATATTAACATAAGATATATCTATATTTCATCAAAATAATAATATAAACAAAACATTAAAATCCTAGAAGGCCTTTATAAAAGATAATTAAATCAAGAGATAAATAAATTTAACTATGGGCATAGCAATAAAGTCCTTATATGTTTGTAGTAGCAAAGTTTGATATATATATATATATATATATATATATATATATATATATATATATATATATATATATATATATATATATATGAGGGATGGACAAAATAATTAGAAAAGGTGCAAATTCCACTCATATATTTCAAAGACCTATTATATTAAGAATGTTAACTAAAACTTCATAATTGCAGGTTATATCTATTTTAAATACGTTTATTTATTTAATCTACTGTCTTTGTCTCATTTATTTGTAGAATTTAGTAAAAATTAAGCTAAATGCTTGACCTTTCCGAGTTCGAAAGAGGGCAAATTGTTGGAGCTCGCGTGGTAGGAGCCTCGATCACTAAGGTTGCTAAACTGCTCTGTTTTCTTAATATCTACCATATCAACAACTATAGCACACTTTGTGATACAGGGCAAAATCCCTAGCAATCATAGCAATTCAGGCCGGATTTGCAAACTTACTGACAGTGACCGACATGCATTGAATCGCACTGTGACAAAATCATCTGACTACTGCGGTCAGAGTGACTGCTGAGTTGAATAATCATCTGAATAGTCCAGTTTCTACTAAAGTGTTCGTTGTAAACTCCATAAGGTAGGATATCATGGATAAGCAGCTGTAAGGAAACCTCTTCTATCCAGGCGCAACCATGACTGCATCTTCCAAGACGATAATGCTCCAATAGATACCGCTCGAGTGGTTAAAAATTGGTATGAAGAGCATGAAAGTGAGCTAGAACACATGAAGTGGCCTCCCCAATCTCTAGATATCAATATTATTGAACATTTGTGGTGGATTTTGGAGCAACAAGTTAGGAGCCACTAGGCTCCACCGTCGTGTCTTAAAGAGCTGGAGCAGGTGTTAATTCTTCTGGATGAAGTCGGGAAGCTGTAGTATTTCATTCATAGATGGATTAAAATTTATGTGAGGCTAAAGAAGGATTAACTCCATATTAAATAAATTTTCTTTTGAATTTAACTAATGTTTCAACTATTTTGTCCGAGCCATGCATATTCAGAATATATATATATATATATATATATATATATATATATATATATTCATGTTTCATTAAATAATATAGACAAGCGTTGTCTGTTTATTTTATGTAAGTTCTTTTCATATTGTCTGATAAGCTTAATAACATTATCATTAAACAATGAAAGAAAATCACAATATTGATACATATTTTTTTAATCCAATCTAAGCTTTCGGCTTACATAAGCCATTATCAAAGATGACAATTACACAATATATTAAGCAATACATGAACAAGAAATTGATGATAGTCTGTTTTTGTTTACATGGATGATTTCCAAGCAACGATAAACACGTGCATATAAGACGCTGAAAGCGAAAATCGCACAACAGCTCATGACGTCACACATGACCACGAGAGAGTGAATCCGATGAGTATTGAGTATGGAAAGCCGTTGGTATGAACCAATGGCTTGTTACTAATTCTAGGCATTTAAGGATATTTGTGGAGATTTCATAGTTTATTTTGTTCAGGTTAGGTTTCAACTGTTTTATGTATATAGATTCAAGAATTTTTAGTTTTTGTTTATTGTTTTCATGTTTAAGTATATTGTGTTTTCGACGAGGATTTTCCGGAATTGTGTATGCGGCCAGGCATGTTGTTTTAAATGCCTAAAAATGTTAGAGTTATCATTCAAATGTAGTGTCAAGCGTCGTGAAAGCGAGTTTGTGGTGTGACCAACATAGATATTATTTAGTTCGTTGGAGATACAATCTCCCAAAGGGCACCTGAATTTGTAAACTATGTTGTTTTTTTTTTCAAATCGCTAACCGGGGGAGAAGAATCATTGCGAATAATTGAGTTGGATATACTAGATTTAGTGTAGTATATAATTAACTTAATTTTTTTGCTAAAATCTCTTGTAGATATGTTAGTATTTACTAATTGTTTTAGTATATTTTCATCTTGTTTATAATTAGTATGCATTTGATTACGATATAGGAGATTAATATGTTTGAGATTAGTAGAAGCAGTTATTATGTACTATTTGCTTAGTATTGAGATTTCTAAGAAAGCATCTTATTTGTTCATCAATGATATAGTTTGGAAAGCTATTATTAACAAGTGTTTGTTTTATATTCTTTAGTTCACTGTAAAAAATCTGTTTTGTGGATGAATTAGTCTCTGCACGATGTATTAGATTTTTTATAATTGCTATTTTGTAGTAATATGAAAAACCCGACAATGAAATCATAGCTTCACTTGATGTTGAAAACTTATTTACCAATGTCCCTGTTAGTGAAACTATTGACATAATTATAAGAAATATATACAGTATCTCATCTTTACCCCCACTTAATATTAATCCTAATATATTACCGAAACTACTATTAGCTTGTACTACTGAAGTCCCTTTCTTAGATCATAATAATAATATATATATACAATGTGATGGTGTCTCTATGGGTTCAGTACTGGGTCCGACATTTAGCAATTTCTATATGTCGAACCTGGAAAATAAGATATTTACAGATTTAAAAAACCATCCATCTATGTAAGATACGTTGATGATATTCTTATGTTAGTTGAAAATACAGATGAAATACTTCAACTACAAAAATGTTTCCAAAATAATTCTGTCCTCAAATTCACGTATGAACTCAATACTAATAATAAAATTCCTTTCCTTGACATATTGATAAACACAAATAATAACAAATTTACTATTTCGCCATATAAAAAACCTACTAGCATAAATTCATGTACACTTAACTACAAGAGCGAATGCCCATATTACTACAAAATAGCAATTATAAAAAATCTAATACATCGTGCAGAGACTAATTCATCCACAAAACAGATTTTTTACAGTGAACTAAAGAATATAAAACAAACACTTGTTAATAATAATTTTCCAAACTATATCCTTGACGAACAAATAAGATGCTTTCTTAGAAATCTCAATACTAAGCAAATAGTACATAACTGCTTCTACTAATCTCAAACATATTAATCTCCTATATCGTAATCAAATGCATACTAATTATAAACAAGATGAAAATATACTAAAAAAATTAGTAGATACTAACATATCTACAAGAGATCCTAGCAAAAAAATTAAGTTAATTATATACTACACTAAATCTAGTATATCCAACTCAATTATTCGCAATGATTCTTCTCCCCCGGTTAGCGATTTGAAAAAAAAAACAACATAGTTTACAAATTCAGGTGCCCTTTGGGAGATTGTATCTCCAACGAACTAAATAATATCTATGTTGGTCACACCACAAACTCGCTTTCACGACGCTTGACACTACATTTGAATGATAACTCTAACATTTTTAGGCATTTAAAACAACATGCCTGGCCGCATACACAATTCCGGAAAATCCTCGTCGAAAACACAACTATACTTAAACATGAAAACAATAAACAAAAACTAAAAATTCTTGAATCTATATACATAAAACAGTTGAAACCTAACCTGAACAAAATAAACTATGAAATCTCCACAAATAATCCTTAAATGCCTATAATTAATAACAGAAGCCATTGATTCATACCAACGGCTTTCCATACTCAATACTCATCGGATTCACTCTCTCGTGGTCATGTGTGACGTCATGAGCTGTTGTGCGATTTTCGCTTTCAGCGTCTTATATGCACGTGTTTATCGTTGCTTGGAAATCATCCATGTAAACAAAAACAGACTATCATCAATTTCTTGTTCGTGTATTGCTTAATATATTGTGTAATTGTCATCTTTGATAATGGCTTATGTAAGCCGAAAGCTTAGATTGGATTAAAAAATATGTATCAATATTGTGATTTTCTTTCATTGTTTAATGATAATGTTATTAAGCTTATCAGACGATATGAAAAGAACTTACATAAAATAAATAGACAACACTTGTCTATATAAATTTAATGAAACATGTATGAATGAAAAAATGCTGCCTAAATACACACAATATATATATATATATATACACACACAATATATATATATATACACACAATATATATATATATATATATATACATACACAATACATATATATATATATATATATATATATATATATATATATATATATATATATATATATATATATATGTATGTATGATAGTGATTAGAATTTCCTCGATAGAAAACAGTAAAATTATTAATGTTTGGGAATACTTCTCTGTGAGGTTTTATGTATATACTTGGCGCCTCTTATTGTTTAATGTATGCATAGTTTGCTGAATAAAATAAGGCGAAACATATCACACATACACACACATCCACACACATACATATGAGTACATAATTTCCGGAATGACCCTGTTACAGAAAACTTTACTTATCACGACATTATTCTCAACTGTCGTCTTCAAATTTCTTACTGCTCCTACTAAATTCTTGAGACGATATTTCACTTTCGGGGATACGCTTCGAACTTTTTTTTCCGGAAGCGCTTTTATAAATATAGTCACATGTTGCTGGGTGACAGAAATGTTATCAATTTTTAGTCCTTTAAGAGCACATTTGAATTTAAGTAATTGTCCAAGATTTATGCGGGTCTCACATGATATATAAGCTAGTTGGCTCATTTTTTAGTTGATACGTTAGTCAGGAACTTGCGATCTCACTTCTATCATTGATATATCCTG
This sequence comes from Acanthosepion esculentum, assembly GCA_964036315.1. NCBI lineage: Eukaryota > Metazoa > Mollusca > Cephalopoda > Sepiida > Sepiidae > Acanthosepion > Acanthosepion esculentum. The sequence goes on along the minus strand of OZ038484.1, from coordinate 30,588,923 downwards.
AGCGAGAAGCCATCTTTCGGCTTCACTATTACTATCTTGTTCTGTCATCCGTCAAACATTCAATCTTCGATTTGAACGAATCGGGGTTCGTACACGCTTCAGATTTCTATCTGTTCTTTCTAATTTTAGTTTTTCCTTTTGACGTTAGAGTTCACATCTCCCTTGCTTGAAATTCACGGGCTAATCAAGACAATTCAATTTCTTCATCTTATACATATATATATATATATATATATATATATATATATATATATATATATATATATATATATATATATATATATATATCTTAAGCGTTTCACCCCAAGCAAGGCGTGAAGCCACTAGCACGCAAGGGTTTACAGAGTATTGGAGTGAGACCAAATAGGAGTGATAGAGGAAAGGATGAATAGGGGATAGATCAGGGCATCTGGAGACGTTGATTTACATTACATTTGAATTGTTGGAAATTATAACTATCAGGGAAACTGGAAGAGGGGAGGGAGTTCCACAGACGAGAGGTAGGAGCCATGAAGCTATTGAAGTAGAAGAGACAGCTACATTTAACAGTTTCGACAGGGAAAGGATGTGAGCGGGATGCCAGCCTACTAGAACCCTTAAATTCATGAAGTCTGGGAACCAGCGAAAGCAGATCATCGGAGCAGTTACCGTGAAAGTATTTGTAAACAAAGACAGAGGGAGACTGCACGCTATTTTTATTGGGCTAGCCTGGCATTTGTACCTTTTACACAAATTTAATTTGTTACTCTTTTGATATCTTTCATTTATTTTCCACGAGTAATATAACATGAACACATATAACTTTCACTACTCCTCGGCAAAGTTCGACTCTTCTGGTAACAGAAAAAAAACGGACGTGATCGGGTATAACTATTCACCTGACCATGTATCAGAGTGATATGATTTTATTATCCCGGTAATTAAATTTTCAGACGTAGTATATCAAACATCATGTTTTGCATTTCATGTACATTGTCAATAGAATCAGATCCTTCGAAGCAAATGACTTGCTTCCTTTTTTATTGAATTTTACGTTGGATTCAATTACTGCAAATAAAACGAGATGGGAAAATATATATCCTACATCGTTTGATCTACTTCATATAAAATATTCTGCTTTCAGACTTACGGAAAATATACAACTTAGCTGTTTTACATTTTAAGTAATATAATTCGTCAAGCTGTTAGGAAGAGAAAAAATATATTACGATTAATTTTACATGGTATTTATTTCCTTTCATAAGTTAGTCATTTGAATTCTCCCAGAATTTGAATTTTCTGCAGGAAATCTAGCAATGTCTACCATTTTTGGAAAATGAACTCATCATGTATATCTTTTAAGCATGTGTTAAAATTAAAGCGACAAAGATGTGCTTCTGCACACGAAAAAAAATGAGAATGCTATCGACAGAAACTACGAGCAAAGATGAAGTTTAAATAAATAAAAACTAAAATTGATACTTATAATTCGAACGAGAACACATGATAAGGAAAGATACCAGAATATATAAATAAGTGTAGAAGATACTGAAAGCAACAAGATCAAGTAACTTATTTGTAGTTTGTATTAATATATGAAGGAGCAAAGACAAAGAATGAATGTAAATAGTTAAACTTTACTAAAAAGAAAATAGAGGAAAATGATCGGAGAAACGATTTTCCACATCCTGAAATTAATTAGAACATAATAAATGCATCTAATTTCTGGATTATTCTATTTCAGTCTCTGTCTATGTATTTATAATAGTTTGTTCACTATCTCTCTATCAATCGATCTGTATGCGATTGTTCACAATGTATCAATATTAGCTCGTTCACTATCTATCGAGCTATATGTGATTGTTCAATGTTTAACAATATTAGTTTATTCATTATATATCTATCCATTTAATTATCTTAGATTTAATATTTGATTCGGTTTATTTAGTTTTACGGCATATTAACCATAGTGATTTATTTAATGCCGACTGAATTTTTAGGATAGGTTCGGATGTATATAATATGTCTTTTTTCCAAAAATATATATTGCACCAATAGGGTGTCCTAGGTATGACGCTAAACTACATCCGCGTCCAGGATAAGACGATAAACTACGTCTAACAGCAAGGCCTGTGATCAGGAGGCTTTTTCAGGAGCGTAGAACCTCGTCTTAATTGCTGGTGTCCCCAGGTCCACCCAGACCCGGGGTCGTAGCACCTGTTAGGGCCCCATCTATGGGCAAATAATTAACCCAGAAACTGTGGTAAATGGCATTATAAAAGTGTAATAATATGTTTTAATACCAGAAATATTTTGTAAAAAAAATAATAATAAGTTGTCGACATTAAACAACTTTTTTTTTTCTTTTCTTTGTCAAAAATCTATTTCTATTAATATTTTTTTCTTAAAGACGTATAGCTGGTAATATTATTTTTTCCAAAAAGGTATAGCTGGTAATATTTTTTTCGAAAACGTATTGCTGGTAATAGTTTTTTTTCAAAAACATATTACTGGTAATATTATTTTTTCAAAAACATATTGCTGGTAATATTATTTTTCTTCAAAAATTTATTTATGGTTTGGTTTAGTTTGGTTTGTTTGTTCAGGTTGATATGCCGGAAACCAAACCAAACCAAACCAAAAATATATTGCTGGTAGTATTATTTCTTTAATAAATGCATTGATGGTAATGATATATATTACTTTAAAATATGCATCGCTAGTTATATTTTTTTTTCAAAAATATATTGCTGGTAATGATTTTTTCTAAATGTATTCCTGGTAATATTTTTTCTAAAAGTATATTGCTAGCAATATTTTTTCCAAAAATATATTGATGGTATTTTTACTATAAAAATCTATTTTCATGTTTTCATAGTGTTTTCACCCCAGTTCGCAGTGATAAATATTTGACGATAGCAGGGACACTAACAGGGTGGGTCTGGGAACAACAGTAATAAATATATGGTTTCACTCTCTTCAAAACCTCGAAATTAGATGCCTTGCTACCGGATGTAGTTTATCGTCATACACGGGACCTTCCTATTTGGGAAGTAAATGATATAACAAATGTGTAGAACTAAATACACATTATACTAATAGGAATCTAAAAATGGAATTGTTTTAAAAAGCGAACAGAAATCGTTTATAAAATAGAACTTAAATCAAACATAGCACTGGTGCGCTGTTTCCCCATTCCCTGACGTCTGATAGTCTGCCGAGGCGTTGAACGGTGGAGTAATGGATAGCGGCTCGGATTGAGGAATTGGAAAGCCGAGTTCGAATTCAAGTCGAATCAATTCACTTACGTGCTAATACCCTTAGGAATGGTATGAATCTTATTCTTCTCCACCCCACCAGATATGGGTAAATAGCAGGACAGACAGAGTTCCGTTGCCTTGGATGGTATCTGGTCTAACGCATAAAGAAATGGTAACTTAATGCGGGGAAAAATGCCTCGTCAGTCATGTATCGAAAGATACATGATCGCCTTAGCGTGTATTACGCATGGCACATCACTGAGAAATGTATTGCTGGTACTAAAACTTATTTTTTCACTTTCATAGTGATAAACACCAGGACAGACCAGGTTCTATAACCTTGAATGGCAACTGGTCTACCGCAGAAAGAAATGGCAACATACTGTGGGGAAAAAATCTGCCTCGTCAGTCATGTATCGAAAGATACATGATCGCTTAAGCTTGTATTAAGCATGGAACATATCTGACTGGTTGAGTGTAGTACAGGGCCTTAAAACCTACTCAGCTAGTATTCACATCATAGCGAAACAATGGCATTTGTCGTCTCTATTTCTTCTACGTCTGAATAGAAGGTGGGCACACAACAATGAATCAGAAAAAAAAACAGTTAAAAATGCAGGACTCTTCACTAGTTATCTGTCTATATTTCTGAGATGATGTATTATGTACATTATTTACATTATTCGGACTAATCTCCTCATCTTTGTCGCCATATCTATCACAACGTTTCGGCCGTTGTACGCTCCGGCCTTCTTCATATGGTTGGAATGTCGAACTGAACCCTTTATTTTGCTCGCTGGGGTAGACTGCTCTAGTTCCACGTGCCATTTCTAATGGATGTCATTTATCTCCTGTTAATTCATCTCTCCAATTTGTCCACTGCTTGAACTCACAACTCTTTGGGTCCTGTCAGTGGATGTAACCAACGCTTATATCCACCATGCCATGTGTCCTTTTCAGTATGCTTTGTAATTATTTATAAAATGTATAAATGTCAAAAGAGATAAAGAATTCTTGCAACTACAAATTTAAAAAAAGAAGGAAAAACTACGGAAAGTTGAAATATAAAGTTTGCAGAACGTTTAGACAAAAACAAAATGTACAAAGAAATCAATTAGAACAAGACTAAATACAACATCAGAGCATATGGCTTTACAATTAATTTATAATATATTGCAGACACAACGTTTTCACGAAAGATTTGAACTCTTTGTGCATTGCAAAAAATGAGAGCGCTCACAAAAATTATTTTCTAAAAGTTGCCATTATTGGTAATATTAATTAGATCACGAAGCAGTTATATATAGATTTAAACGGAAGAAATTGAAGTTAAATAGAATCATGCGGCCGACAGGCAAATTGGATGACATAACAGGAAAATGGTTTACGTTGCTTTTAATGCCAAGACATTTATTAATCCATTGATCATTTCTATAAATAGTCTCCATAGATTGAAACATCAGAATATCAAAAAAAACTGGTAGGAGACGCATAGATTTTTCTTTGGCGCCATTCATGAAGGAGAATAATCAGACTTTGATTTTATAGAGAAACCATTATTACACACACACACACACACACACACACACAAACACACACACACACATACGCAGGCGTATGTTTCATTCTGTAAGCGTTATATCTTTTGTGAGTACATCCTTGAATTTTATAAAGTCAGTAAATGCAAGATTATAGGTAATGTCTGAATAGCAACTTCATTGATTACTTATACATACATACATATATATATATATATATATATATATATATATATATATATATATATATATATATATATATAATTATCTGTACAGACGGTTTCGCTGTATCACAGCTCTTCAATGTATATACATATATGGTGGACTCTCCCATCGTATTTGGCCGATGAGTGTCAAGCAGCTCAGTTCCTAGGAACCGGCAGCCCAGACACCAGCACATTTTGAAGGGCCGAATAAAGAGACCTGGTGCACTATGCACCACAATGTCCCCAAACGAGCCTCCGCCGGTTTTGAATTCAGAGTCATTCTTCTTCTAGACCAGTTGCCATCCAAGGTTATGGAACCCAGCATTGTCCTGCGATTTACCCATATCTGGGGTGGGGTGGAAAAAGAAATTCATACCATTCCTAAGGGTATTACCCATAGCTGGAGGGAGAAGAAATTAATATCTTTCCCACGGGTAATGGCACTGAAATTCGAGCACTGCTCGCTGATTCCTCAGTCTGAGCCGCTATCCACTACTCCACCTTGCCACACACACACACACACACACACACACACACACACACACACACACACACACTATTTTCAGTTATATAGACATAAGCACTTATAAAAACACAGACATGAATATTCATGAATCAAACTAAGCAAGAAAATATATTCAGACTCACACACCCATACGCACGTTTTAGAGTTCAATTTTCATCAATGGAATTTGGGTCTTCTCGATTTTAGGACGTTTTATTTATTAATTTTCATTGTAATGAAAACAGGGATATCTGCTGAAAAATTGTAGCCACTTAATATAAATTTTATAATGATAATAATAATAATAATAATAATAATAATAATAATAATAATAATAATAATAATAATGATAATAATAATAATATACATTTATACATATATATATATTTATATATATATGTGTGTGTGTGTGTGTGTGTGTGTGTGTGTGTGTGTGTGTGTGTGTGTGTGTGTGTGTAAAAGTGAACATTGAAGTCAACACTCAGAGGCGACAGGATATTTCATGCTAGACGCAATCATCAGGCGGCCGGACGATTGCGTCTCGCATGAAACAGCCTGTCGCCTCTGAGAATTGATTTTAATGTTCACTTTTATACTTATATTTACATACGATCTATGTCTGACATTGAGCACTTTATTCCATAATTTATAGCACACGTTAAAACTTGTCGCTCCAAAATGCAACACAAATGTTGAATAATATTGATATCTGGAGATTGTGAAGGCCACTCTATGTGTTCTATGTCACTTTCATGTTCTTCATACCAAATCGTAACCACTCGATGTGTATGTATTGGAGCATTATAGTCTTGGAAGATGCAGTCACTCTCAGGGGATAAAGTCTGGGCTATTGGATGAACATGTTCACCCAAAATGTTCAGGGAAACTTTGCTGCTGATTCTACCACGCAGTGCAACTATTGGACCGAGACATTTCTATCATATAGCGGCCCAAACTATCACTGATCAGCCACCAGGCTTCACTGTTGGAAGAAGGCGATCAGGGTTGTAAGCCTTTTTGGGCTGCCTCCACACATAATCTTGCCCTGAAGTTGGGAATAGAGAAAAACTGGAATTGACTGAGAATATGACTTGCTTCCATTGGTCTGCAGACCAGGCATTGCGATCTCTGCACAACTTCAACCACTGCTGAATGTTGCGAGTGGAGAGAAGAGGTACCCTTACGGCGGCTCTTCCATGATATCCGACGAACAGTTTTATTAGAAACTGGACTATTCAGATGATTATTCAACTGAGCAGTCACTTTGGCTGCAGTAATCCGATTATTTTTCGCCGCATTGCGTTTTAATGGACGTCGGTTCCTGTCAGTAACTTTTCAAGTCCGGCCCGAATTGCTCTGCTTGCTAGAGGTTTTATCCTGTTTTTTGAATTCCGTCATAATTCTTGATATGGTAGCTCCTGAAATGCCAAACAGTTTAGCAACCTTAGTGACCGAGGCTCCTGCCATACGAGCTTCAGACAATTTGCCCATTTTCGAACTCAGAGATGTCACGCATTTAGCTTAAATTTTACTAATTTCTAACCATTAATAAGACAAAGACAGTAAATTAGGTATTTACAATAGATATAACCTACAATTACGAAGTTTTAGTTAAAGTTCTTAATATAATAGGTCTTTGAATTATAGTAGTGGAATTTCCACCTGTTCCAATTATTTTGTCCAACCCCTGTATATATATATATATATATATATATATATATATATATATATATATATATATATATATATATTCAAGGCATTGTTTAAATGTGGCACAAGGCTAAATGTGTCGATCACCCATTGAACATCGAACCCACTATACAATCGTTATTGATCGTGGGAAATGCAGCCCTATATGCATCTTATGGATTTTCAACTTGCACTGATTTCAAATGTGATGAAGATATGCCTTGTGTTTCACCCGGAAGCCATATCGATTCATTGAACCATAAATTACGCTCTCTTGTTTCCAGCTTATATTTTCGCTTCTCGTTTCGACCGCTATTTTTTTTTCACTTTTTGTTCACTTCCATATTAAAATTTTTGACAGTTTTAACGCTAGTTTTTCTTGTCTAGACATGTCAGATACCCTGGCCAATTCATTTATCATTGGTGAATTACTGTATTATACGACCACACCAACCCCTCCTTCAGCCTCATTTCGGTTTCATACAATATCTCTTCCCCGCCCACATTGATCGCCAAAGATTGTAGTATTCTGATTCCCAGTGCATAGATTCCTCACGCGAATTGGTGTCATGCGCATCATTTGCTAACTATTTAAAAGTATCACTGTCTGTGAATTCATTTCCTCCTCGAATAATTTGTCTTATGTATAAATCACATTTTTTTTAAGTACGTGTGAAAGAAGCACTTTATTATTTTTTAAATAAAAAAAAATATGTCTTCTCTTTTTGTCATATGGGAATAAAGCGTCGCTGCTGAGATTTGGGTTTGAACGCAAACTGCCACAAAGCAAGCTCAGTCGACCTTATCTTGAAATAATTAGATCACGCGACGGTTAAAGGAAAATATATATCTATGGGAATTAGCGCCGTCTGACCGAGTATTGTTTGAAGGCGTTACTACTCTTGTATCTGTGGTTTACAAAGTCTCTCCTACAAACGGGAATTACAAAACTTTTATATTCTTTGTGGAGTTTCAAAATGCCAACTTTTTTATAAAATGAAATGACATCCTATATCTAATTTAGCTATCATTCTATTTACAGGTTTATCTTATCCATGTATCTTTCTAAAAAACCTTACTAAAACGTCTTTCTTTTCTTTTAATCTGTACCACCCCATAGAAGGCAGTAAAGCCAATAAGACACAAAGGGTCACAGGGTACGGAAGAATTAGGAGCAGAAACATTAACAATGATTGGGAAGAGGGAAGAGTAATTAAGAGAGCAGTAGATAGCGATTGACGTTGCATTTAAAATTTTGAAGATTAATTTTTGTCTGGAAGGCACGTAGCCGGAATGGAGTTCCACAAGCGAGAATTGCGACAAACCAAACTATTACGGTAAAACTTACGGTTACATCTAGCTAGCTCAACTGTCACTTGATGAGATCTCGACGCCAGTCTAGTACTGCGTTTAAATTCTAGTTACGATAGCGAAGAGCTCATCCGAACTATTACCATGAAAGTATTCATAGAAAATACAGAGAGAGGTAAATTTACGTCGGTGGGAAAGTGACTGAAGCCGAGCCGCCAGATCAGTGCCAATAATATTGCTGATTCTTCTTTGGATTTTATCAAGGAGATCAAGGTAAATAGAAGGGGTACTGTGTCATATGTGGCAGCATTATTCTAAGGATGGACGAATGGTAGACTTATAGATATGTAAGATAGATTCTGGAGAGACAAATTGTTTTGCACGAGACAGAGAACCAAATTTCTTAGTAGCTGACCTGGATTCAATATAGACTTTCTACTTCATGTCAGCTGAGAACTTTAGCCCGAGAAAGTGCAACGAGACACTTTCCTGGGGGTCAGCATCAGCCATACTGATGGAAATCAGAGAGAGGTCTCTTAGACGATTAATTATATTGTTTTTGTTCTGGTTCATAAACACATCCATTTGAATTAAATCCATGGCATGACACACACATCAAATGTTATTTGCTCGTTCTCGTTTCCCTTTCGTGATATGATTAATTCAAACACAAAATATATCGTTATATTTCATTATTATTGTCCTTATCTTTATTATCATAATCCCAAAGTTTTAGCCATTGTAAGGTCCGGCTTTATTCAGGTGATATTTGATTGAATTTCAATTTTTGCACAAACGTCATGGAACCAATCTTCTGAAATGTCAACATGCTAATTGATAATTCGTGGTTCGGTTCGGAATTCAATCAAATATCACCTGAAGAAGGCCGAATCGTACAACAGTCGAAACGTTGGAAATGTAACACTAAAGATGAGGACAGCACACTTAACAATGTAAATAGTGTACATTCACTATTAGTGTATCCATTTGTCCCTCGAATGTTCTGTTTTATCGTATAACAGCTCACATTTATTAAAAAAGCGCGAAAATTTACAGGGTTTGTTTTTCACTATTAAGAGATCAATTTCTTCAATATGTTTGTTTATCTTTCAAAAATGTCTAGACTAACATGGACGGAGAATAAAATGGACAAACGTAGAAAATGGAAGCAAAATATAAATTTTAATTACAAGCACACCGAGACAGGTGAAATGACTTGGGTACATATTAAGGAAAGAAGACTCGTAAAGTTTGACACTTACATGACATATTGAAGTCACGGTGGACAACGGAAACAGAGAATGACCGATATAAAGAAACCGTGAAAATGGATTTCCGAACAGCAATTACGAGGGATAGTGAAAAAAACAAAAACAAAAACAAAACAAAAAAAGCATAAATATTAATAGTATTTAAATTTGATAGCACGGTGTGGAAAATCTTGATCACACACGTCCTGAAGGGACACACTGCACTGACGAATAATATCTCAGAATTAATAAAGAGTTTATAATTAATCTAACTATCTTTCTGTCGAACTATGGGACAGGACCTGACAAGCACCAATCGAGATTGACATCAATAAACGGAATAGGAGATGCATAGGCCACACATTCCAAGCCTGCTTCTAATGTCACCAAGCAGGCGATTGACTGGAATCCACAAGGAAAGTGAAAAGTAACTGACTAAAACACACTTGGCACACAATTATTGACGCACCGATGAAGGCAACCAGCACGATATGCGCCGAGCTGAAGAGGATCGCTCTGTACCGCTTCTGTTGGAAAGGTCTTGTTGCGGTCCTATGTTTTCCAAGGAATCAAGAGGCATAATATATTATATATAATAATATATAATACACTTCTATCTACAGAGCAATTGTGCTTATCTACCTTTCTTTCAAGCACTGTCAAAAATAGTGTTTCTAATTATCCATATATAATTTCGTAAACATTAAATGCATATCATATATAAATTGTATAAATTGAAAATAAGAGAAAGAAAGAAAACTACACTGGATAGTCTCTTGTTACACGTTTATAAATTGATTCAGCAGGAAGATGCGTGAGGTGATATGTAAAATTTTCGAGAAGATTTGACAGCAATGAGAATCATTCGATATTTAAGAACGATTAATTGTATAATGTGCATTTGGGTTAGAAAAATCAGACACCGTCTCTGCTATGTACACATTGGTGAAACTTACTTTAGAAGATGATTAGGTAATGCATACCTGCAATGTGTAAGTAAAAGACTTGAAAAGACATGAAAACTACAAAACTACGGTCAAACACAGGGAGGCAACAATGCAAAACTTTTAAACTGACACGGATAGTAACAATCCAACGAAACCGAACATAACTCCACTTCTAAATTAAAGCTGTTGTCTCACAAGCTATAACCCGTGTACCTTGCAATCTAGTGAAAGTTGTAGCTTTTGACAGAGTGTTGTACAATATTGTTGTAACTCTGTAATGTAGATGAGTGAGTTGGCCTTTTTCAAAGTTCACGGACGCGAATCATTTTTTAGACATGCCTAATATAAACTTTGTACGAAACAATTTCCATATATTTATACTCGACAAAAAACTCGATATACAAAACATTCCCGAAGCCAAGGATAATCCACTTGAAATACACTTTTCGGCACTATTTAAATAAACTGGTCCACTCGTAAAAATGGGGAAACTTTTCGGGTAATAATATTCGTTGATTAGCATTCATTAAATTTTTCAAGACATGACAAAAATTGAAAACTATTGAATATCGATTTAAAAAATGGATCCAGTTCATAAAATCGCGACTGATTTTTATCGAATTTAACATATCAGCATGTGTCAAATGTGAAACTATGCTTATATCTGCATATTCATGTTTGTGTCGTGATTTTTGTAATTGTGTTAGTATTAACATGTTTAAAAACTTTTTGAGGTGAGAAACATTGATTTGATACAATATATCTTAAAGAAGATTATTTTATCTCCCTCGGTTACACAAAATTATACACAAACGAAAAACAAAGATCCACCAATTGATGACCGCGCCGAATGGCACACACGGAACTGGCAGATGTGGTTGATCATAGATCATTATAGTAGAAAATATAGTGCTGCGACATTTTGGTATTGAACACTTTGCGTGCAGTAGCTGAGATCTACAGATGTCTCCGAAATGCGTCGTTTATAAACTTTTCTATTTTGTACCATCAGCTCCATTTTTGTTTTAGATTCTAGTATACATCTCTCTCTCTCTTTCTCAATCTCTCTCTTTCTGTCAAATACGCACACAAACACACACACACATATATATATATACATATATACACACACACACACACACACACACATATATATATATATATATATATATATATATATATATATATATATATATATATATATATATATATATAATATGGATAAAATAACTATCTGTTATTAGGTGTTTTTACAATAATCGGATTCCCATGGTTTTTAACCATGATCAATATTCCCACACACTTATTCACATTTAAAACATGATTACAAGAACCTCCAATTAAACAAAAATACCAAAGACATTTTCGCTAAACAACCCATCAACGCAAAAAAAACAAACACATAACTTATAAGCTATCCTCGCCTCTACCAAATATCTAAATAATACAAACCAGACAGGAAATTATAAATGTAAAAAAACTCGTTGTCTAGTTTGCAAACACCTAATAACAGATAGTGAATTTTCTGTACCCAACTCCAAAATCAAAATACATCCACCTCGCCACACCTGTGATAGCAATAATATAATTTACTACCTATTCTGCACAATATGTCCTAATATTGGATATATTGGCGAATCTGGAACTAATTTTAGATTTCGTTTCAACAACCACAAACTAGACATACGTCAAAACAATCCTCATTCCCCCATAGCTGAACACTTTAATCAATCAGGACACTCATCAGACAACTGTAAATGTATATTGATAGACTCAGGTTTTAGTACAAGATACACACGAAGAAAAAAGAGAAATACTGGATTTTAAAATTAGACACATATAAACTAGGGTTAAACAAAGACTTAGGAATTTTAAATCTGTATAAATATTTCAATAGTTAAAAAAATTTCTTTAGATATAGTTAAAAAAACTTTTTAAACAACATCTAAAATACTATCGTTAGATTTACGTTAAATATTCAAACATAGTTGCATACCACATCACGTGACATCCGCGTCCCACGACGGACGCTGTAAACAAACTCCCAAATATAGAAATTCTGTAATTCAATTAATTTCTGAGGAAGGACCGAGGTGGTTTGAAATATTAAATATATAAAAAAACATATAAATAAATAATTTCGCCAAAAAACACCCAATTTATTTTCAGTTGGTTTTATCCATATTATATATATATCAAGAAAGTATACGTGGCTTCACATTATGCTATATATATATATATATATATATATATATATATATATATATATATATATATATATATATAGATATAGATATTGTGTGTATTTAAGCAGCATTTTTTAATTGATGCATGTTTCATTAAATAATATAGACAAGTGTTGTCTCTTTATTTTATGTAAAATTTTTTCATATCGTTAGATAAGCTTAATAACATTATCATTAAACGAAGAAAGAAAATCACAATATTGATACATATTTTTTAATCCTATCTAAGCTTTTGGCTTACATAATCCATTATCAAAGATGGCAATTACATTACAATAAATTAAGCAATACACGGAAAACACAGTGATGGTAGTCTGTTTCTGTTTACATGGAAGATTTCCAAGCAACGACAAACTCGTGCATATAAGACGCTGGAAGCGAAAATCGCACCGCAGCTCATGACGTCACACATGACCACGCGAGAGTGAAAACGAGAATTAAGTATGGGAAACCGTTGCTATATATATATATATATATATATATATATATATATATATATATATATATATTGTAGGGATATTATTATTGTAACAAATAAATAAAATAATAACAATAATGAAAATTATAAATAAAATAAAAGGATTCAATAATATTTAAGCCTTGTTTAAAATAGATAAAATTAAAAAAGCCCAGCATGCGACAAATGGGTCCGGCCAATAACACCTAAGATTCAGCATCTTCGCCCAAGAATCGTCAGGACTTGCAATATAACGGATTGAATTGCTCCCTTTTATAAAAAGTACATTAACACAAATGTAACGTACACTACACATGGAAATACATAGAAATCTCTATCTATAAAAGACAGGACGTGTGTGTGTGTGTGTGTGTAACGAATGCACGGCACCAACTTCCGACGGATTTGCACCAAAATTTACATGAACATGATCCAAGTTAGTATAAGGCCAAGACCGACATTGCATTGCCCAACTCACATCGATAGTGGAAATAATCGAATTTTTCATGTTTCCACAGCAGTTTTCATGTAGTTTGCAGCCATTTTCTACTGGCCAGAGTGAGTGCCTATAGCTGGCTGCTACGAATAGGCAGGAAGATTCTATTGGGCAGCGTGAGAGCCAACAGCTGACTGACACGAATGTTAACTAGCATGCTACATGTGAAATAAATCGATAGCTGCATTCGTCACGAGTGGGAAAAATTTAAATCTGCATGGCACTTTACTCCAATTGGCTCATTCGCTTGCTTAAACTTAACGTTGATTCTGATTCCGCAGAACTGGGTTGGGCGGGAAAAAATATTTGTTGTTAACATTCTTTTTTCATTCGGTTTTTCCAGTTACGAGTCGTTTTTTAAAGCTGATCGTTTTGTGTTCATTTTGTTTAGTTCTTTTTTCGTAACAGATTTAATGTTTAGTATAGAGCTTGGAAAAAAATTCGCAGTGTGAGATAGGCAAGAAGTAAGGTATGTAGCAACATCAGCACGGCAAACGACACTCCTTTAAAGGCAAGGAAGGGCAAAAATATTTTAGGTCAAGTGATAGCGATTGCTGTAGGAGTCGTACGATTTTTTAATCAAGCCCGGGCAACGCCGGGCCATGCTGCTAGTACATAAATAAACTGTATGAAATTAACATACAAATTGCCATGCCTTCTTTGTATTGTGTATCTTTATTTTTCTGTTTTTATCTTCAGGAAAACAAGTTTAAAATTCTATCACGCCTCCTATAGTGTGAGTGAATACACCACTATATATATATATATATGTATATATATATATATATATATATATATATATATATATATATATATGTATGTGTGTGTCTGTGTGTGTGTGTGTGTGTTTGTGTGTGTGTATATATAAATCCCAAAAGTTCATCCGTTTTGTCCTTGTTTCTAAATGTATAAAATAAATACAATCACATCTTTTCACACTTTCTTTTATTATTATTTGTCCCACTGATTTCAGTATAAACAAATAACCTCGTTATATATATATATATATATATATATATATATATATATATATATTGACTATTTTACATAATTTCCGTATTTTTCAGATTTCAGATGAAACTTTTTATGATATTTCAATAAAACTATCAATTTGCGAAATTATACTTCATAATTATAGTTTAGAGCAGTGAACATCAAACATTTCTCTAGCGGCAGTCGCCACCGAGTTGTTAGGTATGTTTCAAATACAGACGAAAAATAATCCACAATGTAAACACAGACGAACATCTGTGGTTTTATTGCTAAACATACAAGGACTCAGTCGACGTTAGCTCTCTTATCCAGCTGTTCGGATTTAACATCGGAAAAGGAGAAAAACATAAAACATGCGTTTGTCTATAAATTGTGTGTTAATTTTATTCCTTTTAACGCCCACATATTCCTTAACTATGTCTTAGAATTTGTCAATCAAACGCCATAGGTGACACTAGGGCAGGTCGATTTTGGACCCGTGATACTGCACTCAATTTGGAAGTTGGATTTGGCATGATAAATAATTAGACTATTTTCCTCCAAAGCTTTACCGTATTTTGAGGAAACGAATTTAAAGTTTATGTTCATAATTTTAACATTAGAATGCAATTCCTTTGATCCTTGAATGCCTTATAGTACAGTGTTTTAAAACGTATTTTTTACTGAAGCATTACAAACTCTATATGGGCAAGATGCATAGCACAATCACATTATTGGTAAATCATTGTGTCATAAAATAACACCTTTCATTTACTTCTTTGGGAAATTATACTGAACAATTGAGGTATATTAGGATGTAATATATTGTAGAGTGCAGACGTTTTGTGCGATCTTCAATAAACAATGTAAATTTGAATCATGTTGTATTATAATTTGTGTCCAGCAGTATTATAATGTTATATAAAATTGTATCTGTTTTTTTTTGTTTTCATTAATTATGATCTAACAAATGACATTACAAATTTTATACATTGGGTAGTTGTTGTTTTTTTTTATTTAATTTTACTTATCGAATACAGTAGAACGTTGCATACTTTGTTTGTGGCGATTCGTAATTAGAATTCTGCTTTGAATATATTTCCATTAAATTTAGTATAAATACAAAAGATATCAACATTCTTTGGATTTATTCTCGAAGTAGTAAAATCTTTAAGTCAGTTTGTAAGACAACATCTTCGGAAATTAAGCATTTCTGTACATTTTTTCAGGCGATCTTTAAAACTAAATGCTTAAAAACTGGTAAAAGCTATTAATCTAATAGTTTGTGGCAATACTTGTCACATGAAACCGCAGCTTTCATATCGAGGGCAATGTTGATTTTCTAAAAAAGCATGTGACACATCTATTTGACCTAAAGTGATACAGATTTGGACAATCATGTCTCTTACTCTTCAATATTGATGAAGCAGAAGTTTTGTTGACTGTCGCTTCTTTCTCTGGTAGACTGGTTGCCAACCAAGGCTATAGGTTCCAGTCTGTCCTGTTATAAAACACATAGATGGACCTAGAAGAGATTGATTCATACCTTTTCCATTTGTGTGTAACTGAATGTAACGCACCCGAGTGGGATTCTAATTTCTCATTTCGAGCGGTTATCTATTTGGCATATATATCTAAATTTTTAAATACAGAGAAATACATTCATTGATTCTAATGCCATACGATCAACTTTTTGCGTAGAAAGAAGGCAGAACTGATCTAAACGAAATGGTTAAACATAGAATCGTCCACTGAAAATTACGAGTTCTGCTCATAGGAATGTTGCTAAGCGGTCGCAAAGTGTGTCGAACGCATTGCGACATTAATTACGGTATACGTGATCATTGCATTATTAATCCATCTAATTAAACTGTTTATTCCCTAATCTTCTGTTCACCTGTTTTATTTGGAATATTGTTAACCAGAATCACGAGTTTATACGAGCATTAGAACACAATACATATGACCCTCTATTTTCTACTCCAGGGATAACCACTCGCTTTTTGAATCACTTGCTTAGATATATAGAAAACACAAACCATCAATTTAAACTCCCTGCTGGCTGACATTGGTTACAAAAGGTTAACGATCATTGAGTCGATAAGTATTCTTTATAAAATCAGATTTACTCCAAGCAAGGCAGTATAGCCACTAAGACGC
>OZ038484.1:30456907-30566907 GCA_964036315.1 Acanthosepion esculentum | reverse complement strand
GAGATACAAATAATGAAGGAAGAAAATATGTAGACGTTAAAATAAATGGTCGAACTATAAGCTGTCTGCTTGATACCGGAAGTGACATATCTATAATCGACGAAGTTACATGGAAGAAAATTGGAAAACCAAAACTACAACACATTCAGAAAAGGGCCAGAGGTGTTTTTGGAAGAAAGCTAAAATTCAAAGGAGAATTTTACGCGAAAGTGTCATTTGACGATAAAACGTACAAGGCAAAAATCTACGTCATATATGGAAGAAATTCAAATTTATTTGGTATTGACTGGATTGTGTTATTCAATTTATCGGAAAAACCATTTAACGATTTGTGTAGAAACTTAAATGTGTCGAATATAGAAATAGCAAACAGACAGAAAAATTCGTTGAAGACTTAAAAGATGAATTTAAGGAAGTATTTGCTGACGGAATAGGTTGCTGAACTAAGACTGAAGTAAAGTTCGAGTTAAAGGATAATGCAAAACCAGTGTTTAAGCAGAAAAGAAAGGTACCACTTTCGTCATTGGTAATGATAGACAAAGAATTACAAAGACTAGAAGAGATTGGAGTAATTAAAAAAGTAGATTACTCTGAGTGGGCTTCACCCACGGTGTACGTAAAAAAGAAAAATAAGAAAATAAGAGTATGCGCTGATTCTTCAACGGGGTTGAATGAATGTCTAAAGGACCACAGCTATCCTCTTCCTACGCCTGAATAAAGTTTCTCGAGGTTGAATGCAGGAAACATTTTCTCGAAAATTGATCTGTCCGAAATGTATTTATAAGTCAAAGTCAAGGAAGAATGTACAAAGTATCTAACTATCAATACACATAGAGGGCTATACAAATTAAAACGTTTGCCGTTCGGGTTGACGTTAGCACCAAGTGTGTTTCTACAAATTATGGATACGATGCTGGCTGGCCTTGAATTCGCAATGGCATACTTAGATGACATATTGATAAAGAGCCAAAATTTGGATGAGCACAAAAATCATGTTCGAGAAGTATTCAAGAGAATACAGAATTACGGATTTAAAGTGGGCCTTGAAAAATGCGATTTCTGCATGAACAAAATTGAATATTTGGGTCAGATAATTGATCATAAAGGAAGAAAGCCTAACCCCAATAGAACAGAAGCTATTAGAAATATGCCCATACCGGATAATGTAACAAAATTACAATAATTCCTGGGTTTACCAAATTATTATAGTTTATATATTCCTAAAATGCAGGAGTTGAGAGCTCCGTTAAACAAGTTATTAAGGAAAGGTAAGAAATGCTGCTGGACAAAGGAATGCGAAGAAGTATTTCAACAAAAAAGTGCTTATTATCGGATTTAGAATTATCATATTACGATCCGAAAAAGGAATTAATTGCAGCAACAGATGAAAGCAAATATGGTGTAGGTGCAGTACTTTTAAACAGATTCGAG
The DNA here is from genome assembly GCA_964036315.1 of Acanthosepion esculentum. Classification (NCBI taxonomy): domain Eukaryota; kingdom Metazoa; phylum Mollusca; class Cephalopoda; order Sepiida; family Sepiidae; genus Acanthosepion; species Acanthosepion esculentum. Next base: position 30,565,476 of record OZ038484.1, on the reverse strand, counting down.
GACGGATCAACGAAACCGATTGCACACGCATCAAGAACCTTCAAACTTGCGGAAAAATCTTATAGTCAGATAGAAAAAGAAGTTCCGGAAATAATCTACGTCATTAAGAAATTTCACAGGTTTATTCATGGTAGATCGTTCCTTTTGCAAACGGACCATAAACCACTACTGTCGATTTTTGGTTCGAAAAAAGGCGTACCAGCCCATACTGCAAATAGATTACAGAGATGGAGTATTATTTTAATAAACTACAATTTCAAAATGCAATACTTGCCATCAAGTAAAATCGCACACGCAGATGGCCTATCTAGATTAATCCCCAAAAACTCTGAATTGCTGGAATAAACAGTTATAGCAGCACTAAAAGAGGAAAAAGAACTAGCGGAAGTATTTGTTAACACCGTTAGAGAGCTACCAGTGACACTAGAAGAAATAAAAAAGCAGCAAAATGGATAACTATATTACTAACATGAAGAAACATTCAAGGTGGAACGAAAAGAAAAAAAAATGTTTAAGGGTGTCTCCATTTTCGATATGCGACGAAACGCTGATGTATGCGGATAGAGTCGTAATACTGCGTGTCCTACAAAAAGAGTTTTGAAAGAGTTTCATATTGGCCATCCTGGAATCGCCATAAGGAAGTCGCTAATGAGGAGTTACGATTATTGGCCTAGAATGGACCAAAATATAGTAGATATGATAAAACAATGTAACGGTTGTCAGTTAGCAGCCAAAACTCCACCGATAAGGACTCAACCCTGGCCAAAAACGGACGTTCCGGGGAACGTATTCATATTGACTATGCAGGACCATTAAAGGGATACTATTATCTAGTTATCGTAGATAGTTTTTCCAAATGGCCTGAGGTTTATAGGTATAAACACCCGACAGCTTCAAACACCATAAAAGCGTTAGACGAAGTATTTAGTCGTTTTGGAGTAGTAAATATAATTGTAAGCGACAATGCTACTATGTTTACCGGGAAGGAATTCAAAGATTACTGTGATTCGTTGGCAATTGAACACGTAACAACGCCGACGCACAATCCTAGATCAAACGGACTGGCAGAAAGATTTGTCGACATATTCAAGAGAGCATTAAGAAAAAATAACAGAATCGACACTGAAGAAAAAAGTTTACAAAAGTTTTTAGCGGTATATAGGATAACACCAAATTAGAATACAAACGCTAATCTATCACATGCAGAAATTATGTTTGCAAGAAAAATACGTTCAGTGTTCGATAGGATGTTACCAAATAAGAAAAAGAAAAATTATACGAAATTAAACACAAAATGTACAACGTTTTAAAGAGGGCGATAAAGTCTCATTTAAGAACTATCGGTCAGGAAAGTGTTTTTGGGAGGACGGTATAGTGTCAAAAAGAATCGGTAAAATGATATATATTGTATAAGGAAACAAATTTTGCAAAAGACATATTAACCAAATGAGATACCGATACATTGAAACCGTGGAAAATGACAGCGAAATACGGATGGAAGTGTTATACGATGCTTTCCAAATCCAACCCCCCATAGATAGTGAAGTACCGATGGAGGTAACATCGACTCCAAAAATCACTGATTTTCAAAAATCAAAAAATACACCAACTCGGAATGGTGGGAGAAAAAGTGATAGAAAAAAAGAAAAGGACAACACGTCTATGTCCAAATCCAAAGAGAAAAAAATATTGAAAGCAAAATTCTAGGGGAGAATTTAGCTCAGGGGAAGGTGTTATAGTGGAACAACCTGTGACACCCCGACATGGATTGGCCACTCTATAAAAGACTGTCGAGCTATTGAAGAGGAAAGTGAGACAGACAGAGAGAGCGAAGGCGACCTTTACGAACCTCCGTGACTTATCTCTTGTTTTCCTTAGTATTACGAACTCTTGCGCATTTGTACTTTACGTACAATAAACCATTGTTATTTGTTACCTGATTTCTTGTGTTATTGTAATCTTTCCACTCGGGATTACTTTGTTGTTTATATCTTAGAATCCACGGTATAACAGATGGGAAAAGAGATGGATTCATAACTTTCACAAAGGTATTTTTACAAAAGTGAATATTACAAACTCGACCATAATTCGAAATCCTTTCACCATTCTCGTTCTGAGCCGCTAAACATTTCACTTCATGCATATCTTAACACTGCCTACACATCCGAACACCACTTGCATATGCTATTCGTCTAGAAAACAAAAACAGACGTGCGTTTTCGGTCAGGAGTGAATAAATCAACCGACTTTCGAAGCCCCACAGAACTTTGTATTTAATTCTCTGAAACGGATCCTGTGTAATTCCTAAAAACATTTTGTAAAATAAAATTTAACCGTTTTGCATAGTAAGTAACTTCTCGTGGTCTACTTTAGTATTCCTTCCCAAACATCTTGCTCAACTAGATCAATATATAAATACCAGTTTCATCTTTACGCGATGCTTCAGCACATGGTAAATCTTCTATACAGCAAAATTCTGATTTTAATTGACGGAAAAGTTAGTATTATCGCCATGTCGAAAGTCATTTTTATTAAAATTGTATTGACTATTAAACGTATGAATTCCTCTAATCGTCATAGATCTTTCTAGTATTAATGGGAGTCGCCTTAGAATGCTTTTGTTTTTAACAATGTACATAGCAGTTTGGTTATGACATTATCCTCTATGTTACATACACTCCACATTCCTGTTGCTGCTGTTGGAAGTACATATTGAACTTTTAAACTGTTCTTTGATAACATTCTTCATGTATGATTGTGTAGTGCCAATTTATAGGAATATCGTCGTTTTCATAGTGTGAAGAATTAAAACATGTTATGGGTTAACATAATTTTGAAGGCCCGTTAGGTGGCACTGTTTAAGCCAATAAAATGTCAAATATTTCCTCTCTCTTTTTCTTTCTTCCCCTTGTATAAAGATGTAGCGACATGGAGATAAAGAACGTCGCCGCTGTGACACACACGCAGATACATCTGTGCATCATACATTCTTATATCACACAAACAAGTAAAGAAGCATATTCTTAATGACATAGTAATTAATGATTTTTCCGTTATATTGAATTGTGTACACATGTAATTCCTTCTGTTAATACCTGCATTTAATTGTCGTTTATTTAAATTCCATGTTTTGTAGGTTTTTTTTGTTTTGTTTTTTACTCGGACTCATATGAGTTTTTCAAATTTTGTTTGCGGAACAAATATATCCCGAGCCATTAAATATTTACTGAAAAACGTCCACACCTCGCAACACGAAGCGGGCCCTCTTGCAACAATATGAGAGTATTTTGGACATTGATTTGAGAAAGTGTTTTTGGCCTTGTTGTCAATTCCGGGAGGAAATCCGGTATCAAATAATAACAAACGCCAAGAATGAATATAGGAAAATGAATGTATTAACGTAATAATGCAAACTGGTAATACAGATTTGTAGTTCCAGGATTGCGGGTTAGTAGCAAAATATATAGATAGTCTTTGATATCGACGTATCGCTGTATAACTTCTTACTGAGTCTAGTGCTCGTTACGGTGACTCTTGCCGCTACGTTATTCTACTCTACCGACTCTACGTTCTTACGGCTACTACTGTCCGACTTGACTTAACGTACTCACTGTCCGGGTATTCACTGGTAGTAGTATATGTATACCTTGGGTGAGTCCATTTGTGTAAAAAGGGGATGATGAAAGTTTATGTATTATTTGTATGCCTGCATATCCATTGATCTATCAAGGCTTTTAAAAACACGACATACGTTTTCATGTCATTATTTTTTGTTCATGCAAAGATAAATGCAAAATAAATTACACCTTTTCTTTGCTTTTTTTAAATCATTTCCTCCCCTCCAAGGAAGCCGAAAATGCTATTAAGATGCCATAGGATACTGAGAGTTAAAAAAGAAAAACGAACAAGCATTAGGGATTTAAGAGAAACGAGATAAAAGAAAAAAATGTCAAGAAAGACAGAGGATGCCAACTCATGAAAAATAACATTACAGATCCTTCATTGGATTTTCTCAAAAAATATCAAGATATATTACATGAATCCCTGACAAGATAGGGTACTAATATTCAACGATTAATGGTAGAGTTATAACTGTGAAATATGAATTCTGTCGAGAAAAACTGTCTGGCATGACACAGTGAGCCATATTTCATAGTTGCAAATCGAGCAATTAATTCAATATAATGATTTAATTTCATATCAGTTGAAAACGTGAGATCAAGAAGTTCCAATGACATGCTCTGCTGAAGGTTGACGTTAGCCATGCTACTGAAAACGCCCAAAAAGGTTCTCTATGATGTTTAAAAGATAGCAGTTTTCTTTTGAAGGCGTTAAAATATGCAAGCCAGTTCTACATGCTTAGACCTACCGAACTGGCTATTAAGACAGAAGTAAATAGTTGTGTCATCTTTGGAAGATAAAATAGATATGCGAAATATTAGGAAAAGTGGATTTACACGCAGCGATGTTTGATTGATCCATAAACACTATTTGCTTCTTCATCGGCTTTGTATGCGGAGATGGAACGGGTTTATTGACTGCATAAATACAGAAAGCTAAATAGAACATTAGATGTATTTTCCCATCCGGTAATTTATCCTGTACAGTGAGGCGACCCTAAAAGAAATACAACGCCTAAGAGATATGTTTTTGGCATACATACTCTAAACATAAGATACGTAGATGACGATGAGTTTACGGTTCAGCGAAAAAAAAACTGGGCTAGAATTTGAACTCGACTATCCGATGTCATATTCTGTGTTGTTATCCATCAGACATTCCACGCATCCAACCTTATTGCGTCTTGTATTCACAAGTGTTCGCCAGACTCGAGATGGTTTAATTTGAGGAAACGGGCGAGAACTGGTATTTAAAAGTGCTATGGCCGTAAGCTAATGTGGAATTACGACTGGATGATTGAGCGATTATATGACATACAAGCGAAACAAAGGAAAGCAGTCAGCAAGTTTATGCGTTTGTGGTAAGAGATTTCACAACAAGTCTAGAGACGGTAAATGAGACAAACTTTACTTCGGTTATAGGTAGATGTTATCAGTGTATGATCGCACAGATTCTGGAAGGACATGCTATATAAAAGAATTACATACTGCCTACATTTAAAATAATTTATTAGCCTACTGGCAGTCTTTTTCCTGTTGTGTATAGTTTAATGGTATTTTTTAGAGATTCTTAGTGAAAAAGATAAAAAAAAAAACAGATGAAAGGAAATGATTATGTAAACGCAAATTTCAAATTAGGAAATCCTCTCCTGTTTAGAAAATCAGTGTTGGCGCTCTTATTGTATTTATGTCTTCGGAACTAAAATATTTAGCTTCTTTTACCTATCTTCCGATTCTAAAATGCCTCCTGATAAACAGAGAAAAAATAATGATTATTTGTACTGATTGGAGCCAAGAGAAAAGAAACTGCCATTAAACGAAGGAACAATCTTTTCCATCTGCAAAGGTTGTTTCGTACATCAAACATCTGATAAAAAAATAACAGAATAGATGTTCTCAGACCAGTTAACATTGTTTCCCACAAAATAGATGTTTCTTTTATCTAATTCTTCAATATTCGAACCATTTCTGTAAATCTAGAGATATTTCAGGTTTCATGTGTTTAATGTACAAATGTCTAGAAACAAATATAAATGAAAATTTCAGAATACATGAATTGGTTTGTTATAGTTAATGCCAATATATATATATATATATATATATATATATATATATATATATATATATATATATATATATATATATATATGTGTGTGTGTGTGTGTGTGTGTGTGTGTGTGTGTAAATGAATATATATGAAAATTTCAGAATGCATGAAATGTTTTGTTATAGTTAACGCCAATATATATATATATATGCGTGGTGGGTGTCAGTGTGTGTGCGGGAATGCGGGTGCGAGTGGGTTATATTATATTACTCACTCATACGATACAGACATAGAAAACATATATATATACAGAGAGAGAGAGAGAGAGTTGCCTGACGATTGCACTAGCCTCTAAGTGCTGACTTCCATGTCCACTTTTATATTTACACACGCTCTATCTCTGATATTGAGCACTTTATCCCATAAATATAGCACACTTTAAGACTATATGTCTTCATATATATATATATATATATATATATATATATATATATATATATATATATATATATATATATATATATATATATATAAATTTCAATGTTTATGAGGGAAGATTGCTCGGTATCAGAGAGTGCATTTCTCCATATAAATAGTGTGGAAACGATGTTGCATTTTTCCACTATTAGAATTGTCCATTCCCTCTATCGCTATTCACTTAATTTTTCGCAAGCAACAAAAAAGATATCCGATGTGTACGGTGAAGTTACTTTAACTGACAAAACTGTACGGAAGTGGTTAGCTAGGTTTAGAGATGGTGATTGTAGCCTTATTGAGGAATAACACTGAGGCAGACCTTCCAACAAGAGATGGCGGCCAAATCCAGATATTGATAAAGAATAACTCGCATTAAACAAAGGGCGAATTTGCAGAAACTCTAAATCTATCAAGATCCATCATCCATTAGCTATTAGTGAAGCTTCGGTACTCAATTCGCTACGATGTTTGGGTACCATTTGATCTGAGTGAAAAGAATCTTTTGGATTGCTTTTTATCTGTGATGTCCTGTGTAACCGCGATGAAAATGCACGCTTTTTGAAGCAAATTGTGACGGGTGATGAGAAATGGATCGTTTATAACAATGTTCAGCGACGTTATCACCCTCAAAAGTGGGTTTTAAACCTAAGAAAGTTATGAGTTGTATCCTGTTGCATTGGAAAGGAATTATGTATTATGAGCTTCTGCCACATAACCAGAAAATTTATTCTGAAACTGATTGCGTTCAACTGGACGAATTACAGGCATACATGTCAAGAAAAACACTCGGAATTATCAAACAGGAAAGAATAAACAGGATAATGCCAGACCTCACGTTTCTTTGGTGACCCAGCAAAAATTATTGCCGCTTGGTTGGGATGTGTTACTCCACCCACCATATTCTCTAGACATTGTTCCATCTAATTTTCATATATTCAGGTCCTTGCAAATTAATCCCAGTGGTAAAAATTTCAATTCTTTGGATGATAGAAAAAAAACAGATTAATGAGTTATTTGCCCAGAAACGACGGAAATACTGAGAAGATAGAATCTTTAAGTTGAAGGGAAAATGGAGAAAGTTTGTCAAAAAAATGGTTCATATTTAGTTGAATAAATATTTAATGACGTAATCTTGTATTGTGTTAAAATTTTGTGTTTTAATTTCCCTCAAATATCGGCATTAACATTTCGGACAACCTAATACTTCCCCAGATGTATATGTATATATTTAATTAATCATTTCATTTATATATATTGATATACAGGAATTTGACAAAATAATTGAAACCCATGTTAAATTCAAAGACATTTTATTTAATATGGAGTTGGTCCTCCTTTAGCCTCACATACAGCTTTAATACGTCTAGGAATGGAATCATACCGCTTCCTGACTTCATCCAGGGGAATTTCGGCCATTCTTCCATTAATACCTGCTCCAGCTCTTTAAGACACAACGGTGGAGGACGGCGGCTCCTAGATTTTCGCTCCAAAATGCACCACAAATGTTCAATAATATTCATATCTGGAGATTAGGGAGGCCACAGCATGTGTTCTAGCTCACTTTCATGTATTTCATACCAATTCTTAACCACTCAAGCGGTATATATTGGAGCATTATCGTCTTGGGAGATGCAGGAGTCATTTACATGATATGGCGGCCCAAACTATCACTGATCCACCTACATGCTTCACTGTTGGAAGAAGGCAGTCAGGGCTGGAAACTTCTTTGGGCTGCCTCCACACATAAATTCGCCCTGAAGTTGGGAAAAGAGAAAAACTGGACTGGTCTGAGAATATGACTTGCTTCCATTGGTCTGCAGACCAGGCATTGTGATCTCTGCACCACTTCAACCTCTTCTGAATGTTGCGAGTGGAGAGAAGAGGTTTCCTTACGGCGGCTCTTCCATGATATGCAGGCTTATGGAGCTCACGACGAACAATTTTAGTAGAAACTGGACTATTCAGATGATTATTTCAACTCAGGAGTCACTTTGGCCGCAGTAGTCTGATGAGTTATTGCCACATTGCATTTCAATGCACGTTGGTACCCGTCAGTACGCTTGCAAGTCCGGCCCGAATTGCTACGGTTGCTAGAGTTTTTGCCCTGTTTCTCAAATTGCGTCATAGTTCTTGATATGGTAGCTCTTGAAAAACCAAACAGTTCGGCAACCTTGGTGATCGAGGCTGCTCCCATGCGAGCTCACACAATTTGCCCTTTTTCGAACTCGCAGAAGTCACGCGTTTAGATTAAATTTTACAACATTCCAAAAATAAATAAGACAAAGAGAGTAAATTCGATAAATAAACGTATTTACAATAGATATAACCTGCAATTTCAAAGTTTTAGTTAAAGTTCTTAATATAATAGGTCTTTGAAATATAGGAGTGGAATTTGCACCTTTTCCAATTATTTTGTCCAACCCTTGTATATACATGTATTTCTTTGTAGATGTATAATTATATATATATATATATATATATATATATATATATATATATATATATATATATATATATATATTAAGTATGTGGTGCAGTTCAATTTATATTACATGAATCATTCATACAAAAAACAGATAGTAAAGTTAATGATATAAATATCGAGAATACACTTCGCAAACAAATTTATTAAGATACATTAACCCATGAACCTGTAGATGAATGTTATGATCCCTGTTTTTAATTAATTCCAGTTGCATAATCTCTTTTTATACGAGTACTTCGTCTGTTTATTCACGTGAACATGGGTTAATGTATCTTAATAAATCTGTTTGCCCGTTTAGAATTGGTTGATTGTCTAGTCACCGATAATGGGACACAATTTACATCTGCGGATTTTCAAGAATTTTGTTAAAATTTTCAGGTGAAACACATCAAATCCCCGCCATATCACCCAAGATCAAACGGGCATGTGGAGAGGTTTGTAGATACATTAAAAAGAGCTCTAAGGAAAGCTTATGACGTACCAACAGAAAAGGCTTTACAACAATTCTTGCAAGTGTATAGAATTATACCGAACAGTACTACGCCATTGGCATTATCTCCGGCGGGAGTGATATTCGCCCGTAAAATTACATCGATATTCGATAAATTACTGCCAAAATAGACAAAGCAATCACCAACGCAGTTTGTACGAAAGAGAATATTTAACCCAGCGGAGGTTTTTTTTTAATGTTAAAAAAAAATACATCCTATTGGGAGCCAGGTACAATAGAGAAATGAATCGGGAACGTGAGTCACATAATTCAGGTTCCGAAGATCTCGTATAAAAGGCACTTAAATCAGATCAGAAAGAGGCTGTTAAAGAATTCTAATGGTCTACGTCATCAAGAGGAGAAAGTAATGGACACAATACTTGACACATTCAATATGCAAAGGCCTCAAGCAATTTTAGAACCGCGGAAATCTAGCAGAAAAAGAAAATCTTCAGAGCCTTTGATGATTAATCCGAAGAGGAAAAAATATTAAAGACCCCTGTGAGGTTAAAGCTTTGGGAGTGGGGTGTTATGAGATCTTACCTATAACGACAGAGTGAACTCTTCCTGACACTATGAATACTGCGCTTCTCAAGAGAGAGGAGCGAGACGGAATCGAGTCGAGCCAATAATAGTTCACTCCAAACCAGACTGACAGTCATATTAACACCTTCCACATCTTGTATTATTATTCTGTGTAATATATCTTTGTTATTTCTACTCTTGTGTTCGTGTTGTTCTTCCTTGGTCCTAACCTTGGACCATAAAAGTTATGTAAGTGAATATTGAATTTGTGATGTTTTCAGATTCTGGATTTTAATCCATACCTTATTCTGGTCACTCAGATATTGCGGCCTTCCTGAGAAAAAAAAACAAAACATTCCAACCTACCATGCAGAGACTCCATCATTGCGCAGTTCCCTCCCTTTCCAACGTGTATTTCGGCGAGAGAATTCGCCTGAGAGACATTGATACCTTATGTTTCCTTGTTGGTCTTTCCTGTTTAATATTAATTATATTTATGTCCACAAACGATTTAGTGTCCTTTTCGATGAGTTTTCTGTCTGAACTTTAGAGATTTCGACCGGTTTGGAGATCTTTTTTTGTTTATTGTTTTGAAGAATGTGTTTTTAGAAAAGTTCTACGTGGAGATCCCACTAAGTCTTTTGCAGAATATATACATTTCGTAGCCCGTTTCAGTATCGAAAATAATTCGTAACAATGAAATCGCTCAGAATGGTTCAGATGTAACTTACAGAAAACGCTCGTATACTCCTCGCATAGACATGAGTTCACACGGACGACCACACATGCGCGTGAGCGTGCGTAGACACGTGTAAATAAGTTATTACTCAAAATAATTTAATTAAATAAAATTTGTCGGTGCAGTTGATAAAGAAACACAATGAAGAAATGCTATGCACAACCAATATTAATAGCCACCACACAAACATTGATTGCCCTCTATTTAAATACCCACGAATAAGTCTTATATAAGACAAATGGCGTTTAAGCTATAATTTATTTAGAGGTGACATTGCAAAGAAAGGTTTTATAGAAATAACACTTCTTTCAACCATAAACAATAAGAAAACAGCAAAACGCTCTCCAAATATTAATGGGACTATTAAAAAGAAAAATTGGATAAAATTATTTTGATCGAATGGAAGATACTGCAGACATCACTTGTCCGCAGGGCAACAGCTAAATCATGTCGACTATATTGGCAATAAAATTTCAATATCATAACATTTATCGAACAAGAAAGCATTTTAAATAAAAGACCGTAAGTTTTTTTTTAACAAATATAGACATATGGAACAGTTATGTAGTTCCTGACTAAAAGCTCCTAAAAAATAACATATAGTTGAATAATTTATTTTAATCAGATGATTATTCACTGTGTTTTTTGTTTAGTTGACGGCGACTTCTTTCACCTCTTCCTCGTGGGGTGCGGGACATGGTAGCAGTTGTGGCCTATATTTATAAATTCAGATGAAACAATGTAATTAATTCCATCTTAGGCCTGAGAATGAGATATCGTGTTAGATTTTATCTTGAAACCATTACTAATTAATATGACTGTTGCGTTTTAAAACGATTAAAATTAATCTTACAATATATATATATATTTAAAACAACATGCCTGGCCGCGTACACAATTCCGGAAAATCCTCGTTGAAAAAATAACTATACTTAAACGTGAAAACAATAAACAAAAACTAAAATTCTTGAAGCTATATACATAAAACAGTTGAAATCTAACCTGAACAAGATAAACTATGAAATCTCCACAAATATTCTTAAATACATATAAATAATAACAGAAGCTATTGGCTTCCATACTTAATACTTCTCGTTTCCACACTCGCGTGGTCGTATGTGACGTCACGAGCTTCGATTTTCGGTTCCGACTTTGTCGTTGCTTTGAAATTTTTCATGCAACAAAAACAGATTATCATTATTGTTTCGTCCGTGTATTGTTTGATATATTGAAATGTATTTGTTATCTTTGATAATTGCTCATGTAAGTCGAAAGCTTAGATAGGATTAAAACAGGTATCATATGGTGATTTCCTTTCGTCTTTCAATGATAATATTATTAGGCTTATCAGACAATATGAAAGGAACTTACTTAAAATAAATAGACAAAACTTGTCTATATTATTTAATGAAACATGCATCAATATATATATATATGTGTGTGTGTGTGTCTGTGCGTTTGTGTGTTTGTGTGTGTATATGTGTATGAATGTAGCAACAGTGATATAAACGTGCAAATGTCAGTTGGAAAATTAGATATTGGAAATATCTAATTTGGAGTCAGTTTATATATTTAACTAATTAATTTCTTATTTTGTACTCGATGTTCTGAATGACAAAGGAGATCTGAGACGACGCGCCGAAGTTACTGTAAACAATACTTTGGTCACCTGAATGTTTTCCAAATATATATTGTTTGTAAATGTCATGATATTTCTGAATTTTAAATTTCATGCATTTTTTAAAATCATGGCGAAAATTGCCCGCCACCCCTACATCGGGATAAAGAGAGTGAAGAATAGGGAGCTGTCCACGAAAGCTGTTAAAAATGATCAATACTATATAAAAATATAAGATATCTCATTGTTGAGTAAGATTTGTCTAACTGAAACTACAAAGATAATCATTAGCCTAAATGACCCGAATGCGGCCATTTCACTGAAAACATAACATTAATCACTAAATGTTTAAAATGATGCATATGACGACATTTTTTCTTTTCTTTTCTGGGTAAAAGGTTATAAAAGTAAATTCTGATATAACTCGGCTCAACATAAAGTATAGAATAATATGCACTGATATTTATACATATACAGTGGAACCTCGTTTAACGAATTTAATTCGTTCCTGAAGGCCGTTCGTAACTCGAAATATTCGTAAAACGAAACTATTTTTCTAGTAGAAATCGATGAAGAGAAAAAAGTCACAGTACAATAAAATTGGGGAAAAAAGCACGAATATATACGACACGCCGGTTGGCTCAGAAATGATTCCGTTCGGGTTAACTCGGTTCGGCCATGTGGTTCGAGAACCGAAATTTTGTTCGATAACCGAGCCATTTTCATCTCAAATTTTCTGTTCGAAAACCGATTTGTTCTACATGTGAGACGTTCGAGAACCAGGGTTCCTCTGTGTACATAACTAATTAACATTTTTCTTATATTTCGACTCATGCTGAATTCATCTTTATTTCGATTGTTTTTGTTTATATGGCCGTCATTGTTCAGCTATAATTAATCACCGATTATTAGTATTTTAAGAAACGCTAAAATGGCGATAGAAATCAATTAAAGACATATTATTCAACAGTTAATACAACTTCATAATGATTTATTTAATAATGAAAGATACGATGAAATTACTACTGATATAACAATTCTTTTTATATGTATAATAAATCATGTTAGTTTACGTGTAGTCGCTGGATTCTCGTAGCCTGTCGGCGAATCATTAGACTGCAAGCCTGTATTAGTCAACGAAATGAGCAGGAATATTCGTTATTTTTTCCTCACTTTATTCATGTTAACCGATTCACTAACTACCCATCACAACGTGCTGGTCTGTCTCCCTAAATATCTGTGTTGGTAGTGACGTGTTTTCCCTATTCCATTCTCCGAACATCCATTGTTTCGCCTCTCCACGTATTTAGGTCTTATAGTTGGACTAAGCATACACTACAAGAAAACAGAATGCATGATCATCAGTAAAAGGAAGAGCCCGAAATGCGGTTTTCAGGTCGGGTACACTAGAACAAAGTAGACTCGGAAGTTTAAATATGTGGAAAGCTTTCTGATAGAGGGCTGTAAATACGACACTGAGATCCGTAGACGTATTGGGATGGCCAAGGACGAATAGCAAAATCTGGGCAGAGTATTGCGATACGAAGAAAAGAATGCTAAGTAGTTACGTGACATCTGTCTTTCTTTACGGTAGCGAATGTTGCACGATTTCCTCAAAGATGAAGAAGTGACTCGAGGAGATGGGGATGTTCTTACACGTAACATCAGCAAGAGGCAGCGGAAGTTTTTGGGACACATAATGCGAAAGGAGGACCTAGAGAATATGATACTCACGGGTTGAATAGAGGGAAAGAGAGACAAGAGAAAACAACGAATGACAATCCATATCAATGATAGATGTCCTAATAATGTAAATAAAGAAATCCATATATATTTTTTTTAAGCTTATCACCCCAAGTAAGGCTGGAAGCGACTAGATCGCAAGGGGTTACAGAAGGTTTGGAGGAAGAGCAGATAGGAGTGGTAAAGGAGAGGATGTGGAGAAAGAAAGTGGATCGATCAAGGCAAGGGGGTTACAGAATATTTGGAGCGAGAGCAGATAGGAATGAAAGATGAAAGTATGTGGAGAAGGGAAGTGGATAGATCAAGGCAACTGGAGATGTCGATATATATATATATATATATATATATATATATATATATATATATATATATATATATATATATATATATATATATATACATATATATATATATATGTATATATATATATTATATCTATCTATCTGTCTATTTCATACCCAATCTATTTATCATGACCTCTTCCGTTCTCTTTCCTTCTTTGAACGTTCCTATAAATACGAAGTTTTTTTCTACCCTCGTATCATATTATTTATATTGCGTTCTTTTGTTTAGCCTCGTTTTCATTTCTATGTTTGATTGAAGACCGAGGGATGTTCTTTCTTTTTAACATTGCTTTGTTTTTATTTTCCCCCGATTTTTTTTTCTGTATCCTAGTCTGAATTTGAACATAAATTGTTGACTGAACATAATTTGTTTTCCAGAAGTCACTGGAGATTTTATGATCAAATTATCGACGGAAATCAGAAAAATGACCAGCAGCAAATATAAATTAAGAAAAAAATTCATAAACAAAAAACTTTGTCGTTCCTAAAAAACATTTACTCACTAACTAACTCACACATACATACATACATACATATATATATATATATATATATATATATATATATATATATATATATATATATATATATATATATATGTATATGTATATGTATATGTATGTATGTATATACACATATATATATACATATATATATATATATATATATATATATATATATATATATATAGAGAGAGAGAGAGAGAGAGAGAGAGAGACAGAGGAAATTTCCTACTTCTCTAGAATTAAAAAAACTCTATATGTTAAATTTTTATCTTATATACATATTGAGCACTTTTTTAATGCTACGGTTTCCTGGTGTAATTCATCTCTGACCATTAACTTCTTTATATATATATATATATATATATATATATATATATATATATATATATATATATATATATATATATATATATATATATATGTATATATATATATATATATATATATATATATATATATGTATATATATATATATATATTCGGTTGTATGGATATTAGTTTGGAACCCTGGTTTCACGCTTTTGCTATCATCATAAACTAGTTGATTTTTTTTAAAAACTGGATCTATTTATGCTTATTTCTGTGTTTTATTATTTGTGTGTGGTGAACGGGGTATTTTCTTTTTTTTGGGTGGGGTGACAATCTCACATACATAGATATACTTACATACTTTTGCATTTATCTCCTACAAATACACGCATAGGAATAGCTCTATCACAGACATTGACCACTTCCACTAAGAAATATATATATATATATGTGTCTGTGAGTGTGTGTGCGTGTGTGTGTGTGCGTGAGTGTGTGCGTCTCTGTGTGTGTGTATCTGTGCCTGTGTGCCTATATAAGACATCACATACTTAATTTATTAATATATATTTTCTTCGCAATTTGAATAATCCCAATGGTATTAATAGCAGTGTCCTTATAAGGTAACAGTCTGTATTCATTGGCAGAACAGTTTCTTTTACTGCCGATTGAAATATATAGAACGTATATGTCGAAATACATATATATATATATATATATATATATATATATATATATATATATATATATATATATATATATATATATATATATATATAGAATATTGACTTAAAAATCTTTCTCAGATCTTTCAACAGATGCAACATCTACAATGGTAAAGCGAAGACAAAATAATTAAATAATCAATATATTTGCGCTTCCACACGACTTCAAACAAAGGTTTAGTAAGGAAATCTGCAACAGTACCGAAATGAGCTATAACAGCTACTGGACTTGAGAAACCTATACATAAAATGTTTTAGTTGAAATATTTTATACATTTAAACCGAAAATAGCATTAGCTGTTCAGTCACTGAATATCGAATATGTCCGTATAAGGAAACGGCCAATATTACCATTACAGTTAGTGATAAGGAAAAGAGATGCTACAATTTGACCTTAGTCCTAGCACCACCCGATTAGCAACGGCTGCTCAATCAATAAGTACTGAATGTTTCTTTGTAAGGAAACAACTAGTAGCACTGTTACTCTTATCATTTGTTGACATATTTGAAGAAATATCTCACCAACATTTTCAGTTTTGCGTTATCGAATTTTATTTAATACGTCTTCCTGTCTCTTTTTTTAAATTTACTTCTGTGTAAGTTGATACCGTAAAAGACCAAACTTTTCCGAGACAGTAACTCGTATATCGTTGTTCTTGAGAATTCATTCTTACCCTGATTTAAAAAAAATATATTAATAATAAATAAAATACGATATCATTACATACATTATTTCGTTACCTCTTTCATGGCATTTCATTAATATCTCAGTTATTAAATTTTAAAATTAGTTCAAGAAAATAATATATTATTTTAAATTTTATTATTTTTCATAAAGCAACTTCAAACGTAAATAACAGTCAATATAATATTAGATAATTGCTGAAAATATGTTAATTTGTAAAGATTACTAGGTAGTTAAAAACCGAAAAAAAACTGCGTTTACTTAGATTTCATGAATTTATGTCAGTTCTGTCCATCCATACTCGCTGTCAACACCTTATAGTTAATCGATAACGTCAATAAAGACATGAGAAAAACAGGAGCCTTCATTAAGAAATGCTTATATACTAATTTTTATACTATAAATAAATAATATTTGTTTCAAATCAGATTAATTCAACTTTCAATTTCCTAATTTTACTCAACGTCTTAGAAATATATATTTTGCTTTTGGAAGATTTTTAAAACCTATAATTGAATTTTATTTTAATACTTTTTAAAATGTACGAAATGGCCGCTAGTAAACAGACTTTTTTGAAATCGTTCAAATATTTGACATACCAATCTATATACGTTCTATTCGAAATACGTCAGATTATTTTGCTTACAGGAAATAATAAATTTAAGCCTTCAGTTTTCAATTAAAGCTAAAAAGAATTCTTAAAGAATGCGTTTCCATTTTTAAAAATTCATTTTAAACCTTAGATATTGAAAAGTTATACCGTATTAGTGACGGTGCCTAAACTAAACTATAGATTAATATATAAATATATTTTTCACATTGATTGTGTATAAAATATATTATACTTTCGGTTTGAACGTTCTAAGCAGATTTGACATCCAATGTTGACGTAAGAAAATGTGTTTAATCCACGGAAAATATAGTATTATATCCTTTTACACCAAGCAAGGCAATATTGCAAGTAAGACGCAAAGACTTACGGAGGGTAAAAAAAAATAGGAGACGAAAAAAGAAGATTATGGAGGGAGATCAATAACAGGAAATTAATTAAGAAAGAATTAGATAATGTTTGACGTTTCATTTCCATTGCTGTAGAGCAAATTTGAGTGGAAAGTAATAAACCGGAAGAGAATTCCACAAGCGTTAAGTGTGAGAGAAGTAGCTGTTATCATATAACCTACGCTTACATCTAACAATTTAAACTGTAAGTGGATGAGATCTAACTTCGAAATCAGTGCTGTTATTAAATTCATAAAAATTGGGCTGCCAATGAAAACAGTTCGCCAGAACAAATACCATGAAGATATTTATATAAAAATCAAAAGTGACTGAACCCGAGATGCCAGGTCAGGACAGTAAAATTGCATATTTTTCTTCAGATTTTATCTAGAATCTCTAAGTTCATGACACAAGCACCTGACTTGATAGAACATCGGTATCCAATGAATGGAAGAACAGTAGACTTCTAAGTATGTACGATTTTGGTGAGGCAAGAATAATTAACTAGCACGATACAGCGAAACAACATTCTTAGCAGCAGACCTATTAATATATATATATATATATATATATATATATATATATATATATATATATATATCAAAGTGAACATTGAAATCAACACTCACAGGCTGTTTCATGCTAGGCGCAATCGTCAGTCTTGACGATTGCGTCTAGCATGAAACAGACGGTCGCCTCTGAGTGTTGACCTCAATGTTCAATTTTATATTTATTTTTTTCATACTCTCTCTCTCTCTCTGATATTGAGCACTTAATCCAATATTTATAAAACACCTTAAAACTATATTTCTTTACATATATATATATATGTATGTAGAGAGAGAGAGAGAGAGAGAGAGAGAGAGAGAGAGAGAGAGAAAGAGAGAGAGTATGATAGAGAGACGGAGAAAGAGATATGCAGCGACAGAGACGCAAAGAGACAGAGAGAGATGTATATAGATACAGATAGATATTGTTATATACGTATGTATGGAGATTCCCCGTAGTCTGAAAAGTCTCGCTAAGCCGAGGTTGCTTCAGTGATTTCTGCAGTAACTGGGGTTTTACGGTGTGAAGTCTCAAGCTCAAATTTCAAGCAAGTTTTGTATTCAAAGTTGTCATTTTCCTAAAATCGTGGCTAACCAAGGATAGAGACCCTATCGACCTTATTATTACTTCCTATCTGCTGGAATGGTGCCTTGATGAGTACCTTTGCGAGGGTATTTTTCGGAATGCAATGGTGCGGTTTTAATTCCAACTCGCCAATAAAAATTTTCAACGCGGGTTACCACGACGCTATCAAACATGTCTATATATTGTGACTCATATATTCTTAAATGTATCGAATGCCGCGGAGAAATATAGTCTTGCTTATATCGGTGGGAAAACTCTTTGCTTCATTTTATTCTTTTTACGGTCACGATCTTTGAAATTACTCTATATTATACCAAACCAAATTACATTCTAAATTATTATTATTATTATTATTATTATTATTATTATTATTATTATTATTATTATTCCAATTTCCATCAAGCACGTATGTTTTGTGCTGTATTGATTTTTCAATAAAATTACATAAGAATTGCCTCCAAACAATTCGTCTCTAATAAACTATAATATCATCTTACGACTAGTGTACAAATAGCTCCTGAAAAAAAAATACAATTAATTTAGAAATTATTTTCAATATTTCTTACGTATTTATTCCAAAATTGGTTCCAGTATCTTCAGGTTATGCAAGATATATTTTCATTCATTTTCCAATAATTAATATAGAAGCGGAATAAATTGAATATATCGTATATTTTGATGGCTTTTCATTATAATTCCGTTTTTTTCTTTAAAAGATTAAGTATCTCTCCAAATGTGAAGTCTTCCGCGATTCTCAGTTTATCATTGTTTGATTATTTCAATGGAAACCATTTTAATGTTTTCAAGAAAAAGTGATTGTTGGGAGTTAATACTATTAGAAGCTTCACCAAACACTTATTAGAAACCAACGGCGCTTATTTAAGAATTATTTTTCACGGAGTGACGAGGTAATGAATAGGCGGTGATTTCTTCTTCCGAAAGCATAACAGAGACGAAAAACAGGTCCAATAAAAATGGTTGCTTCAAAAAAAAAAAAAAAAAAAAATGATTCATGAAAAATTAATATATCTACAAAAGCCCGTCAATTATTTATGAGACATCACTGTCAAAAACCTAGATGTAAATATTACCCACAGACAAATACACAAGCACACATACACATACAGAGAAAGTAGTGAGAGAGAATGTGAGGACATATAATGAAAACTTTCAGAAGATTTGTACTATATTCATGAATAATTTTCTTAAGTATTGGTTTTATTTTTTTAAATAAAGATAACTTCAAGAATATGTAGTTTCTGCTTATTACTTGGTGAAGTATACAGGTATTTTCAACTGATATGCTTCTACATTGTGAGTGTGGGCAGGAATGTGTTTGTAGATGTTGAGCAGTGGAAAATGAATCATCCATGTATAGAGTGAGTCTTCTAGTTAACGTGCTTGTATAAACAATATATATAGCGTTTTTTTTCTCAGAGGCGCAAACTTCCAAGTGATATTTAAATTTATATATAATTTTATTTTGCAATGAGTTAATTGGTGGGGAGGAGATATTGCGGATGAATAAGTTATTTGTATTCAATTTAGTATAGTACATAATTATTTTTCTAGTGGTATCTGTGAGAGATATATTAGTATTTATGATTCTTTTAAGAGTTTTCGTCTTATACGACAAACACATTAACTAGAAGTCTCACTCTACACTTAAAGGATTCATTACCTATTGCACAACATCTGCAGGCACATTCTTGTCTACATTCACATTTTAGAAGCATATTAGTTGACAATACCTGTATTGTTTCCCAAGAAAGTTATTAGCAGAATTTTATATAAGAACAAATCTATAGTTTTAAGGAGTGCTATATTTATGGGTGAAAGTGCTCAATATCATGGATAGATCGTATGTAAATATAAAAGTGGACGTGGAAGCCAATATCTTGCCGCGACAGTTTGTTTCATGCTAAACACGCAATCGCCTGACTACGTGCGTTTTGCTTTAGTTCGATTATTTATATTCGCTGGTCAGTGGTGCATTATGTGTCAATCTATTGTATTGTTCTAACGTTATTTGGATGGACGGTAATGATTATGTTTCGAATTATTCTAAGTGCTATTGAGTGGAAATAATTGTGGATTCGAATACAGTTTTGTGGCTGTTTTATAGTGTTGTTTTATGTTTATATTCATTATTTATTACTATTATTTATTTTATTACATTTTGTTGGTTGTTATTAAGTTTACTTGTGTTTATGTGCCTTCATAGTTTGGTAATTTGTTCATTTAATTTATTTACTAATTAATTCGTTTGTATGAATTAATTTGATTTGATTTAATTTGATTTATTTGTTTTATTATTTAATATGTATTTGTTTTATTATTTGTTTATTTATTTGTTTTATTATTTATTTATTTGTATCTATTTTTGTACGTTTTTAGTTTTCGATTTTTAAATAAAGTAGTTGTTGTGGTAGGATCCACCTAATTTGCATAGAGGAGTACCGACCATATAAATATGGTTGGTACCGGGAAGAGAGGGGAACGAATCAAGAGATTCAACCAGAGACTCTGCCCGACTGCGACTCAGTCAACACATTCTCCAGGAACGGTCTTCCCAGGAATATACAAAAGACTATATGTAAATATTGTGTACACTTTCTTGTTTCAATACATTTTGTTCTAAGTACATTTTGTGTTGCATTATTATTCCATGCATTAGTCAAGTTTCAACAGTAGTAATTTTTTTTTAGTGTCTGCATTATGAGATCGTTTAATTAGTAATTTGTGTTGATCTGGGATAGTCATTATAGATATTTTCGCCTCCAGACAGAGTTTAGAGATTTAGAATTAATTGTTCTAGGCTGATATTATTTTCCTCATATTCCATGATATTTCTGATGAGATTTGTTTATTGTCATCAATTTCCCAGATATGTTTAGAAAGTATTGTGCTGTTCGCGTATTTGCTATTTGTAAAGGATGCAGTCTCTCCGAGCACCAGCGTTGGAATGACGAGGCGTATGCGTCAGTGAGTCAGATCGAGGCTGGCAGCGTGCAAAGTCGCTGGCTCGGCAAGAACGTATAAAAAAGGCGAATTCCTAATGAGACGGTAGTATGACTTTTGTGCGTTCATCGTAATTCACGTCGTTTCGTACTAAACCAGAATTCGTTGCGTGGGTGTTTCCAGCGTGCTTGCTACTGAATCTCATCTTTTCTGCTACACACTTTTTGGGTCCTGTCACTGGATCTAATTAACGCCTTTATCCACTGTGCCATGTGTCCTTGAGGACGCCTGAAGAACCACCCGAGGAAGGACGGAGCGTGATAAATATGGCAACAGAGATGAGGACGATAGTCCGAACAATGTAAATAGTGTACATAATACCTAATCTCAGATATATAGACAGATACTGAAGAAGCTTCTTGTCATTAAAAAATTCCTGAACGACTTCTGACTTGTCAAACGTGTGTAGTAATGCTTTCTTTTCCACATTTCCGATTTTACATGTGTCGCTAGTCATCAAATATCACTAAAAATTTAGAAATGGAATGTACTATTCATCAGTCAGCCACGATCATGTGACTTTCGAACTGATATAATTCGTGTCGTTTTGTCATGACAAATCACATCGAAGTCTCATTTACATGACATAAAATCAGATAGCGACCAGGGATTTTTAACGACCGGATGCGTATTGGTAGAGTTGTTTGTAGAGAACAGAGAATCGGTGCTGGTTAAAATTGCATTTACATACAATGCAGGATGTTGCCATCAAATGTTATATTTACATACAGCTATCCTCTAAAGCATGCTACGATAAATGTATCTTACAAATGCTTTCATATAGTCTACTTTATAAAGTTGGTTTTCAATTTCTAAAACAGTCAGTTTCTCGCCTAATGTAACAATCTATATATGCTCGGAGGTATAAAAACATCAATAAATCGTAAATTGCCCAATAAACAAATGATCATCAAGGCTAGTTGATTGATGAAACTATGTATATTTATATAAATAACTAGCAGCATGGCCCCGCGTTGCCCGTGCTTGATTCAAAAATCGTACGACTCATACAGCAATCGCTATCACTTGACTTAAAATATTTTTTGCCCTTCCTTACCTTTAAAGGAGTGCTCTTTGCCATGGTGTTGTTGCTACATGCCTTACTTCTTGCCTATCTCACACTGCGTATTTTTTCGAAGCTGTATACTAAACATTAAATTTCATGTTTAGTATAGAGCTTAGAAAAAATTCGCAGTGCGAGAAAGGCAATAATTTAGGAATGTAGCAGCATCAGCACGGCAATGAGCACTCCTTTAAATGCAAGGAAGGTCAAAAATATTTTAAGTCAAGTGATAGCGATTGCTGTATGAGTTGTACGATTTTTGAATCAAGCCCGGGCAACGCCGGGCCATGCTGCTAGTGACTAGTACAGGGTGGTCCACATGTTACGTTATCCAATAAAGAAATTAAAATAAAATCTGGTATTAATAAAATAATAATAAACAAATAACTGACATAATTAAAAATATTAGTAAAAATAAATACAGTTAAAAATATCAAAGCATATGAAAGCTAAAAAATAATTTTAATGCTTCCATTATTCAAATCAGGATTAATGTTCTATATTTTTCGTGATTATAATCACACAGTTTCGGCTATTGTAACCTACGGTCTTCTCGAGCTGCCTGTGGATCTGAGTAAACTGAATTTCAAAATGGAAATTTATTTTATCTACAGGGATAGTAATTGTTGGTTCAATCCTTGGGTTAGTAGAGAGATCATGCACATTAGAAACGGTAAGCCATCGTAGAGCAGTACCAGAATCTACAACGAATCCTTACTGAAAACTGATTCATTAATATCTAGTATTTTTTTTTTGTGGATAATCATTTTACCCCAAGCAAGCGAATAATACCACTAATACGCCAGGAGAAGAATTTAGGAAGGATTCGAGAAGGCACTAGATGGCGATTGATGTTGAATTTAAATTCTTTGAAGCCAGAACCCGGGATAAAAAGTTCCATGGTGAGAAGTGCGAGCAAAGAAACAATTAGAAGAGAACATACGGTTGCATCTTAGCCATTTCAACAGTAAAAGAATGAAATTTGATTGCCACTCTAGTAGTACGTTGAAATGCATGCGGTCGTCGTTCCAAGGAGAAGAGCTCGAGAAAAATTGCCATTAAAATGTTTATAGAAAAGACGGATGCCACATCATGGCGCTGGGAAAGTGACAAGTTGAGTTGACTGGGCAGGGCAGATAACTTTTCAGATCCTTACTTTGGATTTTCCGATGAACTCTAAATATATTCCGTCCTGTGTATGACGATAAAATACAACCGCGTCCTGGGTAAGACGATAAAGTACACACGAGAGCAACGCCTTTCATTAGGAGTTATTAAGGAGTGTGGAACCACCTCTTAATCGCTGATGTTCCCAGGTTCAAGATGACCTGTCAGCATCTGTCAGGGTGCAAGCTATGGGCAAATAGTTAACACCCCTTAAAAGAGGTCAAAACACTATGAAAGCGTAAAAATAGGTTTTAATTCAAACAAAACCCTTTTTCTTTTGAAAAATTATTACCAGCAGCACATTTTTGAAAAAGAAAATATTACCGGCAATACATTTTTGAAAAAAAATATATTACCAGCAATACATTTAAAAAATATATTACCAGCAATACATTTAAAAAATATATTACCAGCAATACATTTAAAAAATATATTACCAGCAATACATTTAAAAAATATATTACCAGCAATACATTTAAAAAATATATTACCAGCAATACATTTAAAAAATATATTACGAGCAATACATTTAAAAAATATATTACCAGCAATACATTTAAAAAATATATTACCAGCAATACATTTAAAAAATATATTACCAGCAATACATTTAAAAAATATATTACCAGCAATACATTTAAAAAATATATTACCAGCAATACATTTAAAAAATATATTACCAGCAATACATTTAAAAAATATATTACCAGCAATACATTTAAAAAATATATTACCAGCAATACATTTAAAAAATATATTACCAGCAATACATTTAAAAAATATATTACCAGCAATACATTTAAAAAATATATTACCAGCAATACATTTAAAAAATATATTACCAGCAATACATTTAAAAAATATATTACCAGCAATACATTTAAAAAATATATTACCAGCAATACATTTAAAAAATATATTACCAGCAATACATTTAAAAAATATATTACCAGCAATACATTTAAAAAATATATTACCAGCAATACATTTAAAAAATATATTACCAGCAATACATTTAAAAAATATATTACCAGCAATACATTTAAAAAATATATTACCAGCAATACATTTAAAAAATATATTACCAGCAATACATTTAAAAAATATATTACCAGCAATACATTTAAAAAATATATTACCAGCAATACATTTAAAAAATATATTACCAGCAATACATTTAAAAAATATATTACCAGCAATACATTTAAAAAATATATTACCAGCAATACATTTAAAAAATATATTACCAGCAATACATTTAAAAAATATATTACCAGCAATACATTTAAAAAATATATTACCAGCAATACATTTAAAAAATATATTACCAGCAATACATTTAAAAAATATATTACCAGCAATACATTTAAAAAATATATTACCAGCAATACATTTAAAAAAAATATTACGAGCAATACATTTAAAAAATATATTACCAGCAATACATTTAAAAAATATATTACCAGCAATACATTTAAAAAAAATATTACCAGCAATACATTTAAAAAAAATATTACCAGCAATACATTTTTGGAAAAAACATATTATAAGCAATATATTTTTGAAGATATATTAAGAACAATGCATTTTTGAAAAAAAAAGAAAAACTTATTGCCAACCATACATTGTTAAAAAAAAAAACGTATTACCAGGAATACATTTGGGAAAAAACAAAATCATATTACCAGCGATACATTTTTGAAAAAAAAAAAACATTATTAGCAATAAATATCTTGTCGGCATTAAATAACACGTTATGTTTGGTATGTCGTCAAACAAAACAAAGCAAATCTAAATATATTACAGAAAGCTACAGTCCACATATGGTAGCAATATCAAATGCACAGATTAATGGCAGATTTTAAAATGTTCAGGAGGAATTCTGTCGAGAAAAACTGTCTGGCAACGTACAGCGAACCAACTCTCCTATCAGCTGACCTGGCAATTTATTTAATAAAATCATTCCTCTCATGTCATTGGGAAAGTGAAACGAAGTTTTTTGCAATTACAGTGAGCCCCCGCGTTTCAGCATTCGAGGCTTAGCATTCGCGAATTATTCTTTATAACATATGAACGAATATTCGCGTGCTTTTCTGAAGAACATATGTACAAATCATTCGCTGAGAACTCACTTGATTCGCGTATTTTTTTTTCGATAGAACATATTTAAAATATTTTGTATCATTCTCCTGATATATTAACTGACTTAAAGCATATAACAGTCAAATTTTATCGTAAAAATTGGCTGAATTGCACATCTTCATTGTAAAGAACAAACGCAAAAACATGCGTAATGGATGGGCTTTGTTCTTTGTTAGGGGCTGCGGCTGGGGTCTTAAAAGTGGCTCATTCTAAGTTTGGGGGCATCATCACAGTTCTGTTTTTAGAACATGTTTTAAACTTTATAATTTATGTCTTGTTACACATATTTCATGCAACATTTTCAATGGTTGTATCGATCTATGCGTAATTAAAAATGGTTATTGTACGCATGAAAGAAAATTTACGCTAAGTGTGTGGTCACCAATAGTATTTTTCAAAAACGTTTTTGAAAGTGTCTGAAATGATTCTAAAGTGTTTAGGATGAAAGTTTAAGGTACATGAGGTTTAAGAATCAAAATAGGTACTTATAAGCACTTTTGGGGGTTTTACAAGTATTCGCGGATTCTAACTCTTCGCGGTTGGTTCTGTTCCCTAACTCCAGCGAATACGGGGGACTCACTGTATTCATTCACTGCCAACAACTAATTGGAGCTTATTTCCGGGAGCGGCTGTCAATTCTACTTTTTTGATCAAATATATTTCATGGGCGAAATTTCGAGGAATAAAGAGTGGACAATTTTCTGGACATATTACGTTCTTATTCTATTTCTTATCAAAGAGACACAGAACATTTCAACAGAGAACAAAGACATTGGAAATCCGAAAGTTTGGTTTGGTTTGGTTTGATTTGTTTTACGGCATATCAACCTCATTCGGTCATTTAATACCGACAACGTTTTTTTCTTTCCTCGTAATATTTTTCTTTTGTCAAAAATCTATTTCTGTTAATATTTTTTCCTCAAAATCGTATAGCTGGTAATAATATTTTTTTTTCAAAACGTATAGCTGGTAATATTATTTTTTCCAAAACGTATAGCTGGTAATAATATTTTTTCAAAAACATATAGCCGGCAACACTATTCTTAAAAAAAAATGTATAGCTGGTAATATTATTTTTTCAAAAACGTACAGATGGCAACATTATTTTTTCAAAAATGTATTAGCAGAGGCCTTGCTGTTGGACGTAGTTTATCGTCTTACCCAGGACGGGGATGTAGTTGATCGTCATACCCAGGACGCGGATGTAGTTTATCGTCATACCCAGGACGCAGGAAATTCGAAAGTAAATGTCAAGATCAACAATGTTTCGGCGAGAATTAAATCTACTGAGTCTGTCGGAAGAAGTGGATGATATTCATGACGTTGCGGGCAATCATAATTACAGCGGCGTAACTTTATATTTTAAATGTCATGTCCCTTCTGTGTGTCCGCAGCCATGGCTCTCTACAGGCTTCTTTTATTTATTATCTATGAACTGACATGCATTTTTGAGAATGATAACGTAGCTTTTGCCATTGTCTTTTTCACGGGTTAGAATTCAGGTTTCTTCTCATAGACTGATCACCATTAGAGTCATCCAACTCATTCTGAATTCACTGAGCTGTTCTCAGATTGACACCCAAACTCTTTGAAATGTTTTGTATTGGTGCTTTGGCGTGAATGCCAAGCAGTACAGCATATCGTTTCCAAATGTCTGGCAGAGTGAATGGCATCATCGTGTTCTATTCTTCCCAGGCGATTGCCAACTGACTACAGTGCAGACGACAACATCGAAAACAATCAACGCGCATGCGCGAAACTGAAAAAAATATAACGTGACGACAATTTACCTATCCCACTCTGTAGCTTTGTACCTGATTAAACGAGGGATGGCGAATATTTTGCGTTATTGGAAGTAATTATTTTTATTATGAAGTTTGTCTCACGCGCCATTGCTCTCTTAATGAGTTCGGTCTGCATTGACTGTCATATAAGTTTCTAGTGATCCTCGCCAGCTGCATTGATTCATTTCTATCGCAGTCGATTCTCCCTTTACAATGCGAATTTCAAGTGTTTCAGACTAAATGAATATGAAAAACAATGAACAGTTAAATGTTGTTTGCGGAAAGAAATATGAGCCTTCTTATGTTCGACTAGGGATAGAGTTCTAGAGATTGTTCTTTCCGCTGGGTATTCGAGAAAAACCGCTCCACCACGAGTGATGCATGCTTTACTCAGCCCAAACGTAGACGAAGAAAAATGCATTTCGAAGAGATTAACAGGATTCTTGCGAACAACCACGACTGCGGTGAAAACCTTGACCCATGGGTTTGTTGATGCAAAGATATAAATATAATAGCCATCGTAAATTTCTGAAAATGGAATACTTCCATTTGTTTATGGCAAAAATAACTAGAAAAAAAAAACGCTATTATAATACAACAGCAGGCCGTAAACACGCACAATGATTATATAAATAATAATGTGTGTGTGTATATATATATCTATATCTCTATACATATACATATAATTATATGTGTATATATATATATATATATATATATATATATATATATATATATATATACATATATATGTACATATATATGTATATAGATATTTATATGTATATATATATATATATATATATAATTATATGTATATATTTATATGTATAGGTATATATATATATGCATATACATATATTTTCTATATATATATATATATGTATAATTATATGTATATATATGTTTACATATATATATATACATATATATATATAATTATATATATATGTATATATATATGTATATATATATGTATATATATATGTATATAAATATATATATATATATATGCATATACATATATTTTCTATATATACATATATATATATATGTATAATTATATGTATATATATGTTTATATATATATACATATATATATAATTATATATATGTATATATATGTATATATATGTATATAAATATATATATATATATATATATATATATATATATATATATATATATATATATATATACATATAAATATATATATATATAATTATATTTATGTATATATAATTACTATACTTGGTCTCGCTAAGAATTCTGGCATCAAGGAAATGGGAAGTTGTATAAACTATTGCTGTTGTTTGTTCAAGTTTTGCTTCCTTTGCGCCATTTTCTGTCATTACCCTCGAGAAAAAATAACGTGCCTCGACTTCAAATTGCTTCTCCGTGCAACATCATGCAGTGTGTCTAACTAAATTTTGCAGACACACGACCTTACATTTTTTGTCTTTGTTTCTTGGTGTTCTATGATATTTCGCCCAAGTATTTTATTTTCCTTTTTTCGCAAATTCTGATGTCCTTCGCTTCAATTGTTTTGATCCGACGCTTCTCATTTTTCTTTCTTTTCGTTTCTCTTCTTATATTGCTTTTTGGAAATTCATTCAAGACGATATTGTTTTACTTTAGGAGTGAGTCTTTTTTTTAAATTAAAACTTTGTTTATTTTGGCATTTCTCCGATCAGTTCTTATTCTATCAACGTAATCCCACATTTACCACACGGTGTTCTCTTCCGCTATCTACATTTCTTCTTTTTGTTTTTTTTTTAGTTTTTCTTTAATTCCTTCCTTATTATTCATCATATCTATCTATCTATCTATCTATCTATCTATCTATCTATCTATCTATCTATCTATGTTGCTTTCTTTAAATTAGTTTTCCATGTATTTAAATGAGTTCTAATCTATCTATCTATCTATCTATCTATCTGTCTGTCTGTCTGTCTGTCTGAGATTGTTCACTATCTATATAAGTTTTTTCATTATCTATCTATCTATTTTTACTTTCTTCAAATCTATCTGGTTTCTAACAATTTCATTAAGTTCAGATCTATCTATCAATTTCTTTCTATCTATCTATCTATCTATATATCTATCTATCTATCTATCTGTCTGAGATTGTTCACTATCTATATAAGTTTTTCATTATCTATCTATCTGTCTATCTATCTATCTATCTATATATATATATATATATATATATATATATATATATATATATATTTCTAGTTTCTTCAAATCTCTCTGGTTTCTATCTATTTCAATGAATTCAAATCTATCTATCTATCTATCTATGTATCTATCTATCTATTATCTATCTATCTATTTTTACTTTCTTCAAAACTATCTGGTTTCTAAAAATTTCATTAAGTTCAGATCTATCTATCAATTTCTTTCTATCTATCTATCTATCTATCACATTTCTTTTTCTTCGTTCATTTACTCTGTATTTAATTTATTGTTTTATGAATAAGTTTTACTTTAATCGTTTTCTTTTTTCTGTACTTATTTCAATTTCTTTATATATATTCGCACTTTCTGGCTCTATAACTCTTCCTTTTTCGCTTTTGACATTCTTTCATTTCTTTTTTCTTTCTTTTTTCTTTCTTTTTTCCTTCATTGTTTTTCTATTCCTTTTTGTCCCTTAATTCGTTTTGTTTTCTTCTTTTATTTCGTTTCGTTAAGCTTTTATCGTTTTCAGTTTTGTGATTCTACTTCTTAATAATTTTTCTCAACTTTATTTCCTTTTCTTTACCTTTCTTTCTTTCTTTCTTTCTTTCTCTTTTTCATACTTTCTTTCTATCTTTATTTCTTATTTTTCGGTATATCCCATTTTATTTCATTTCCACATTTTTATTTCTTTGTCATTCTTTCTTTCACTTTTTTCTGTTTTACTTTCATTTACCTCTTCTATTTTTCTTTTCTTTTTTTCGTTTTCTTTTGAATTATTCTTTATTTGTATCCTTCGTTCATTCTTTCCCTCACCTTTTTTCCACATATATGCTGGATTTTCGCTTCCTTTTTTCCATCTAGTCTCTCTTTTCCGTTTTATATTTTGTCTTTTCATTCGAGTTTGATATTCAGTTAACAAATGTATTTCGCCTGATTTCCTTTACCCTTTCTTTTTTTTCCTTTCCTGTTACCATTATTTTCTTTCACTTTCTAGTTCCAAATATGCATAACATCACCTAAATTATTGATTCATTTACAAGTCGTTCTCCTGTGAATAACTTCTACAAGACGCTCCAAAAATACAAAGACGAACAGAAAAAGAGGGGTTAAGAAATGTTGTGTCAGACTTCCACAGGAAGAGAGCCGACCTGTTTAGAAACCATCATTGAAATCGTGGATTGTAACAGTGCTGTGGAACGACGGGCAAAAAATGAAAATATGCTACTAACTTATCTACTAAAAATTTGTTTTTCTTCTTTAACTTTTTTATTTAGTGGGTATATGTTTATTTTCCTATTATATTGTTTTACTTAGATATTTTAAGCCAAATTATTCTATGAGACTTCTTTATTTCATTTTCGGTTTTTCACTGTTATCACCCTATCTTCCTTCTCGCACTTCCTATCAATTTAATCTTTAGCATTATACATAGAAATAAAAGTATATAATATTTACGCTCAATTATGCCAAAAAAAAAAATCTGTTCTATTTCCCGCTAACATTGTTATTATAATTCCAGGGAATTTAGCTAATTTTCACAGCATTAGAATTTTTGTCAAATTCAAATTATACTTTTCAATAGGCAATCATATTTAATAGAGAACAACTCATAGATATGGCTTATATATGCGTAGATTTTAAACATGCTTACATATGTGTGGATTCCAACACACACATTCACATTGTTATATTTCTATACAGACACACACGCATATATATATATTTGACGCAGATATATATATATATATATATATATATATATATATATATATATATATATAAATCTATGTGTCAAATTTATTTATTCAGTAATTTAAAGCAAATGTGTCTTGGTACATCGATGCTTTTTCTATGCATCTATCGTCACACATGTATTGTTTACGCAATCTTTTTTTCCTCTTATTAGCAATGAGATAATCCTGACTTACATTATCATGAAGAATAAAATGACACCCGTAATGGAATATTGGTCTTCATTACTGCATTAATAGACAAACTTATTGTTATGCAAGAGATATGTGATTGGCAGACATTAATTATTTTCTTTTTATTCCTTTTAGATTTTTCTTAATCCATTTTTAGGTTTATGCATAAACCAGGATCAATTCGCACATGCTACAACAAACTTAATTCTGTAGAAACATTTCCAGATTTCCATGTGAAAGCTGAATAATGTAAGTTTAAGATTACTTTGATAATTACTTTATTTTATGAATACATAGGAACATAGAGCAAATGAAAATCGTTGTATAGTGAATGAGTTAGACTGTATAGTGAATGAGAAGGCGTATACCCCCTCATATATATATATATATATATATATATATATATATATATATATATAGAGAGAGAGAGAGAGAGAGAGAGAGAGGGAGAGAGATATATTATCTGCGTGTATATATATGTATATGTATATATATATATATATATATATATATGTGTGTGTGTGTGTGTGTGTGTGTGTGTGTGTATATATATATTAAAAATACTTAAACACTAATATTCCATGGTCATAATTTATTTCATTGGAATCGTAAAAACGATCCAATTCGTCAGACCTACAGATTCACAAAGAAAACAGAAAAAACAACTCCGGGAAAATATTAGTAAGAGTATATGTGTGAGAGTTTGGGAGGACATGAGATCTATATAGAGGGGTAACAGATGAGAGAGGCAGGGAGGTCCAAAGGTGGAGGGGGCATTAACCTTTAGCAGAGAGAAGATTTGAAGAAGGGTTTCAGTGAGAGAGTGTACGTATTTTCAAACGTCCGAAGATATACCGGAAGAGTGTACATTTCTTGGTATGTATATATATATATATATATATATATATATATATATATATATATATATATATATATAGTGGATGAGAAGTTGATTAGATATTGTAATTAACACCCAGCGGTGAATATATCATACATGAACGCAATCGTGAGTCCACGTGAGTTTATTTATATATGATGGTCAGTGGTGCAGTATCGGTAGGCATATTTTATTGTCCTAACGATTATTTGTGTGGGTTGTAACGGTTATGCTTCACATTATTCTCGGTGCTAGTGAGTGGAAGTAATTGTGGAGCCGGCTGCATTTCTCTGGCTATCTTGTAGTCGAGCTTTTTAACTTTTTATTAGTTACCTAGTATTGATTCTTAAATTATTTGTTTTTGGCTATTATTACTACGTTTACTGGCATTCATAGTTTGTTAATTTGTTTATTCTTTTAATTATATAATGGGTTAGATGAAAAAGAAATGTAATTATATATTTATTTATTTATTTATTTTATTTTATTTTTATTTGTTTTTGTTGTACAAATAGAACTAGAGCGTTTGATCCGATCTCTGGACACCTTCAACATACAAATGATTTTTCATGTAATCTTGTTATATCTTTATCTTTTGTTATTTTTTAAGTTTATCACCCCAAGCAATACTGGGAGCCATTAGCACGCAAGGGGTTTGGAGGAAGAGCAGATAGGAGTGCTAAAGGAGAGGATGTGGAGAAAGGTAGTGGATCGATCAAGGCAAGGGGGTTACAGAAGATTTGGAGCGAGAGCAGATAGGAATGAAAGGTGAAAGTATGTGGAGAAGGGAAGTGGATAGATCAAGGCAACTGGAGATGTTGATTGACGTTACACTTAAATAGTTGGAGATTGTACTTGCCAGGGAAACGGGAATAAGGAAGGGAGTTCCACAGGCGAGATGTGCGAGACATGAAGCTGTTGGAGTAGAAGAGACGTCTACATCTAACAGTTTCAACAGTGAAGGGGTGGGAACGGGATGCCAGCCTCTTCACATGTAAATGTTGTGAATCACTATATATATATATATATATATATATATATATATATATATATATATATATAGATATATATATATTGTATGTAGGTAGAAATCCTTCATTTGTCCATGTTTCATTAAAAACTACAAACAAGGTACTACGATTAAAAATCTTATTTACATTTTCATGTATTCGAACAAGTGTTTTCTTTTTGGGACAAATAGTGTATAGAAACTGTATGAAAATATCAATTTTCTTACTATATGAAAATATTTACGCAATTTTTGACGATACAATCACAAATAATATAAATATTTTATACAAAAACAAAATACACATTAACTACAAACAAGAAAATAAAAATAAACAGTCAATAAATATAAAAGTGAACATTGAAGTCAACACTCAGAGGCGACAGGCTTTTTCATGCTAGACGCAGCCGTCAGGCCTCGAATGAGAGGTGGTTTGCAGATACTTTTATTTGTGCCATGTTTTCGGTGCAACTATAGCTTATTTTTGCAGTGTTTTTATTGAATATTTTATTAGAGTGCGTGATTCCGGGAAGTGTTTGTTTAAGAGTTTGAATAATATTTTACCTACGTTTGTTTTTACCTTTTTGCTGTATGATGGGTTGAACCATATGATATTTCTCTTCCTGTTGAATTTTTGGGCTCTGTGGTGGGTATGTGATTATTTTTGTTAATCCACTAACTTTTAGGGCTGTTTTGTAGTCCTTCTTAGCTTCGTTAAATATGGTTTCATTGGAAGAATTGTCGGAAAGCCTGCGGTTAATCCATTTTCGTATTTGTTTCATTAGTGAATGCGGGTGTTTAGAAGATGTGTGTATGTACAGTGTTTTATCATTGGGTTTTCTGTAAGGTATATATGTGCCTTTTCTTAGGTTGAAGGTACCATCTTCAATGTTCATTTGTATATGTATACGCTTTATCTCTGGTATTGATAACTTTATTCCGTAAATACAGCACATCTTAAAACTATATTTCTTCATATATATATATATATATATATATATATATATATATATATATATATATGTGTGTGTGTGTGTGTGTGTGTGTGTGTGTGTGCGTGTGTGTGTGTGTGTGTGTGTGTGTCGGAGGTGCATGTGTGTATGATAAAATATAGTTTTAATGCAATATTATGAGTTACGGTGCTCAGGGATAAAACGTTCGCAAAATTGGACATTGGACTCAACGACCAAAGACAACAGTCAGTTCCAATTCTACACACAATCGGCAGGACATGTGCCTCACTATTGCGTTTAGCATGAAACAGACTGTCGTCTCAGGGTGCTATTAATTTATCATTTGAAATATTACGTATTAAATTTTAAAACTGACTCAGAAACAACTCTAAATGTTTATTTTTTAATAGCAAAACCGAACTCTTGGATTCTTCTCTCTTCTTCATCTTTGTTTTTCAAAAGAAGTTATAGCCTGAACCAGTTTATACTAGTTTTCTTTGCCTGAAAGCTGTCGTTTACACAGAGCTGCCATGTGCACATTGAGTATAGCCATTTTTTTTTCAGACTAGAGCTGTGCCTCTTTCAGGTCTGTCAATGTTGTCAATGTCGAGAAAAGTTCTAACATTGCATGTGTCTAAAGATCCTATTGGTAGTCATGTTTTCTGTTGTTTCAACCGCATGATGGATGGACAGCCAGGAGCTGTTTCCCAGCCGGACACTGATAGTGACTTCCAATGATCAGTCCAGATATTCTAGGACTTCCTCGATTGAGGTGAGAAGCGGTACTACTAAACAGTCCAACCCAGAATCGAATGCAGCACTGGGCACAGCTTTGTGCAGTATAAACCACCTGTAGACACTATAGACTAATCAGGTGTTTGTAGGTATTTGCTACTAACTCGGAAAGGAAAAGCGGTGGAGATGTTTTCAGTGATATTTTATTAAAAATTAATCCGTAAACACCCAGGTAAAACAGGTATTTATGGAAGCTTCTACAGGAAATGTTTGCATATAAATTCATTTAGATTTATGGGGTAAAACTGCTCAAAACCCACAAATAAAGATATAAAAATTTGGACATAAACATCACGATTACATAGTGACTGCAGTTGTGCATCTTACGTTGATATCATGCTATATTTTATTTCACTTTCTGTATATAAACCGCCGGTGTCTTGTCGCGAAAGGAAGTAAGCGTATTCGTTTCATTTTCAGGAATTTCGCTCTATATTCCATATTTTGATATTTCGTGCCTTTTTTTTATTAAGATTTATTCAATATGTTTTGTTTTATTTTAAATTACTAACTTATGTTATTTCTTTATTTTTATACTTTATTTTTATTGATTCTTAATGCGACAGAGGAAAAAGCCATAAGCGATTATCAGGCCATTTTCGTATTTGCTTTAACAGTAAGTTAATCTACTTTATGGATCATTAGTAATTTAGACTTTTGCGTCGTGTTATGGTTGTAGGTAGCGTAATCAAATTTAATTTTGTTATTTGAATTTGGAATAGAGATGAGATTTTCTATTTACACGTTAAAATTGTTTTTAAAAAATTATTATTGCTATTTTCTTCTGATAAATGGTATTTGTTATGAGGCGTTGAGAAAGTTTGATTTATTTCTATGTTATAATTGTTAAGTTTGATATTGTTCATGAAAGTCTGAGTACTCAGGAGTGCTTTCTAGGGCCGCACTCTTTTACCTATATCTATCTTTCTCCTTCTCTCCCTCTCTCTCCATATATATATATATATATATATATATATATATATATATATATATATATATATATATATATATATATATGTGTGTGTGTGTGTGTGTGTGTGTGTTTGTGTGTGTGTGTGTGTGTGTGTATATATAAAATAAAAACAGACCACTTTAAGGTTCCATATAATAAATTATTTCACCACAGCCCTTTTAAAGGACCGCGGATCATCAGATTTTACTTCCAAAAGTTGAAACGAAAAATGAAAAGAAATTTACACATTTTTGACGGGCAGTGCTAAGTATATATAAATTAACGAAGTTAGGAAGTGGAGGGTGTAGAGAGACATGATTGAGTTAGATGTAACATTTCTATTCTTTCAAATTTAAATTGTTTGAGGAAATCCAGACATTGACACATTACATCGGTTAACTTAACGGAAGTTATATATTGATATGGAAGGGGGGATAGGAGAAAAACGCATGAAGAGAAAAAGAAGTTATGAGAGAAAGTGCCATTAACGTTCTTTGGAATGAAACGCTCGAAATATGCGCTATTGTTCATATATATATATATATATATATATATATATATATATATATATACATATATATATATATATATATAAAAGTGGACATGGAAGTCAGCACTTAGAGGCGACAGTCTGTTTCATGCTAGTGCAATCGTCATCTCTATTCCAAATTCAAATAACAAAATTAAATTTGATTACGCTACCTACAACCATAACACGACGCAAAAGTCTAAATTACTAATGATCCATAAAGTAGATTAACTTACTGTTAAAGCAAATACGAAAATGGCCTGATAATCGCTTATGGCTTTTTCCTCTGTCGCATTAAGAATCAATAAAAATAAAGTATAAAAATAAAGAAATAACATAAGTTAGTAATTTAAAATAAAACAAAACATATTGAATAAATCTTAATAAAAAAAAGGCACGAAATATCAAAATATGGAATATAGAGCGAAATTCCTGAAAATGAAACGAATACGCTTACTTCCTTTCGCGACAAGACACCGGCGGTTTATATACAGAAAGTGAAATAAAATATAGCATGATATCAACGTAAGATGCACAACTGCAGTCACTATGTAATCGTGATGTTTATGTCCAAATTTTTATATCTTTATTTGTGGGTTTTGAGCAGTTTTACCCCATAAATCTAAATGAATTTATATGCAAACATTTCCTGTAGAAGCTTCCATAAATACCTGTTTTACCTGGGTGTTTACGGATTAATTTTTAATAAAATATCACTGAAAACATCTCCACCGCTTTTCCTTTCCGAGTTAGTAGCAAATACCTACAAACACCTGATTAGTCTATAGTGTCTACAGGTGGTTTATACTGCACAAAGCTGTGCCCAGTGCTGCATTCGATTCTGGGTTGGACTGTTTAGTAGTACCGCTTCTCACCTCAATCGAGGAAGTCCTAGAATATCTGGACTGATCATTGGAAGTCACTATCAGTGTCCGGCTGGGAAACAGCTCCTGGCTGTCCATCCATCATGCGGTTGAAACAACAGAAAACATGACTACCAATAGGATCTTTAGACACATGCAATGTTAGAACTTTTCTCGACATTGACAACATTGACAGACCTGAAAGAGGCACAGCTCTAGTCTGAAAAAAAAATGGCTATACTCAATGTGCACATGGCAGCTCTGTGTAAACGACAGCTTTCAGGCAAAGAAAACTAGTATAAACTGGTTCAGGCTATAACTTCTTTTGAAAAACAAAGATGAAGAAGAGAGAAGAATCCAAGAGTTCGGTTTTGCTATTAAAATCAGCGTCATACGAGATCATCACGTAACACCAACTGCCATCAATGAACGGTTTATGGGTTTTTGTCTACCACTTCATAAATAGAATAACATCACTTTCATATGTGCTTTTGATCCAAATCTTGATGCTTATAAAGAAGCAAAAATCAGGTCTACCAACAACTAAGTAACAATATTGTCAGCATAACACCGAAGTACAAACTCTTATTACGAGGGGATTTAAATGCAACGATAAGAAAGAATCATTGCCTATGGGTAAATTACATCGGTAAAGAAGGCGCCGGCAACTGCGATTCCAATGGAAATCTGTTATTAGGTGTATGCATGGATCACAATTTATTCACCATGAATACACCAATCGCTTCAAGATCACATGAATGCATCCCTGATTTAAACACTGGCATCTGATAGACTATGCTATTATACGGTTACAAGACAAACGCGAATCCTTGTCACCAAAATGGGCCTTGATGCCAATGACTGCCAGCGAAATCATCTCCTTGTTACCCCAAGCATAAAAATCCGTTCGTAAAAAAAGAAAATCAAAACAAAAAAAAATGCAACCACCATCTTGTAGAAAATATGACACCTCAAAACTCCAGCACCTTGACACTGCAAACATTATTGAAGGCAGGAAATTAGTTCTAAACCAGTCACCGACCACCCTGTCGATAAATAATGGTGAACTATCTGTAATTTCAAAGGAAATCATTAATTATTTGAAAAAAAAATGAATATTTCGACTCTTCATAATATGTTTATAAACAATAAAATAGAGTATATTACAGAGTTCTTAAACATCTTAGATGATATATATGAATGTAATGATGATTCAGAATCTGCTTTTTTCTTGTTCTGCTTGATTATTCTAAAGTCTTTGACTGTGCTAACCATCAACTTATACTCGCTAAGCTTATGGCAGCAGGATTCTGTGATGACTCACTTGAGTGGATTTCTTTGTACTTTAGTGGCCGATACCAAAAAGTTAAAAGGAGCAAGCGGGGAATCTTGTTGGTATGAAATGCTAAATTGCGTGCCTCAGGGTTGCTTTTTAGAATGTTGGTTTTTGATCTTAGTGCTGTCGTAGAGAGCGCTAGATATTACATCTATGCTGATGAGACTCAATTGTACTCTTCATTTAAATATGAAAAAAATAAGGAAATCATTTCGAACATAAACGGCGAACTTCTCTTATTCAAAATAGAATTGTTTGAAATTAAACGCTGAGAAAAGTAGATTTATTTAATTGGTTCTCGTTGTAATCTTAGATAAAAGATGATCAGCTGGATCCAATTATTATCGATAAAACAGTGAGCGAAAGTTTGTGTGAAGTGAGAAATCTAGATAATGCCTTCGATGAGAATTGACCTGGATCAGGCAGGTAAACTTGGCCACTGCTAAGGCATATGTTAAGTTAAAAATGCATTACGGTTCAAATACTTTTTAAGTGAACAATCTAAGCAAAAATTAATTGAGATGTACATTCTCTCTCCATTTAATTATGGTGATGTTCATATGCAAAATGTACCTGAGCAGTTGCACAATAAAATTACAGAATATATGTATTCGTTTCGCTCTCAATTTAGCCAAATATGATCGTTTATGTGCTTTTTAATGAAAAATAATATTTCAAATATGAAGAACAGGCGACTGCTACATAACCTCGTTTTAATGCTCAATACAAAAAAATAATAATAATAAAGCGGCTATGTATCTGTTGAACGATATAAAAACTCATAATGAATTACATAGATATTTCACTAGAAATAGATGCCGAATAGATTACACAATATGTAAGAAATTCAAAGAAATTTTAAAAGCTTTGAATATTAAAATTATTTCCTCGTACTGATTTTTAAAAGAAATTATAGGAAATATTTATTGGATTCACAGTAAATTCGTATTACCCTTAAAAACAATTATTAAATTATTCTCTTATATGGCCAGTGTCGGTTTCTTATTGGCTTCTTCTAACATCCAGTGTATGTATATGTAATATGTAATTTTTCTATGGCGATTGCCGCAAGTACCACTGTTGTATGATTGCTTTGTTGTGTTTTACTGTTTTATGTTTCTTCTTTTTTTAATTCCTCTTATTTTCATGAAAAAGTGTGGTGTTGAGTGGCAGTGTACCTTATGGGTATGTTGTGGGGCAGACCCCTTTTTACACAAGATGGACTCGTTCAAAGCATACATATACTGACAGAGAGAATACCTGCAAGTGGAGATACATTGAGTCAGCGTTAGAGATACGGAGACAGTACACAGTGGGTTTCACAGCGAGTTATACGAGAGAGAGAGAGAATTACAGCTTCACTTACAGAGACTTGTACATATACGTTCTACTAACCCGCATTCCTGGACTAGTAATCTGCACTTCAAGTCTGTATCATTACGTTTAATACACTTATTTTTCTATCTCAATTACGGGAGTTGTTTATTTATTTGTGCAGGATTCCATTCCCGGAATCCACATCAGCGAAAATCTCCCCTTCCGATTAAAGTCTCTGTATGGTTTTTAAAGTCTGATACTAAATAAAGACGGTTGATTATTATTATCATAGTGACACAAACAGCAAATACTGTCATCATTTTCGCCAAGACGAAGAATCAATTAAGACTTATTTGATAAAAAACAAAATTGAAATCAACAACCTGATTGAGTCATAATATATATTTGTCTGACTCAGGAACAAGTCTCACAAGGAAGAATTTCCAAAAGCTAAAGTTAAGTCATACATTTTAGATGCATCAAGGGTGGTCTTCAGTGATGCACTGTTCTCATCGCCGATTTCGGGTTTCGCATCATATCGGCTCCAACAGCAACCCCGACCTGATTCTAGGTAAAACAGGCCGCCTCCTTGAAAGTGTCGTGCTATGCACCGCGATATTGCAAAAAAAAAAAACAGTAATCAATAGCTAGGGCCGGACTTCGACCGTTCTCATTGACACATATCAGTCAGCGTCAACCAATGAAAACAGGGCTTTTCACACTCCTCTTCTATATAATGGTGTCTTATTACTACATCCGTTTTTTTTAATTTCCGGAATCCATACCGAGGTAAGCTGGTATCTTTATTGCATTGTTTACGTCCGTGTTTTACCTTTTAAATACTAATCCCATGTCCATACCAAATCTTTAACTAAACCTACACTCATATCCAAACAGGAGTGTAAAACAAAACTAAGAGAACTGCGGAACATATGGTGGCAACGATCATCACGCGATCTTCAGGGCTGTGTAGATGAATTTGATCGCATACATTTCTATGCTAGCACGAAACAAATATTTCAATCAGTACGGATATTAACTGGATCCCTTCTAGCAACTGGTAATACAAACAACCTAGTAAGTCCACAATACATGCTCCTTCTCTGGAAGGAACCTATTTCCACCCTCCAAAAGTAGATGATGACCACAGCTGAGGACTTCCTGAGAAACGTTCTAAATCACCCTCCTCAGCAATGGCTGAATATGCCGCCTACATTTCAAGAATTCAAGCAAGTTATGATGCAAATTAAATCAGGGAAATCCCATAACACTTTCGAATTGATCGAACATGGAGACTTACCTCTGGAAAACCACATTTCCACCCAGGTTTCTGTAGATGTGGGAATGCCAACAAGTTCCGAAAGTGAAAGATGAGGCAATCAAAACGATCTTCAAAAAGGTGAGAGAAAAGCACGTGTTAACTTTGGCAAGTTATCTACGTGTGATTTATCTAATTTGGATTGCGATCTACAATTTCTATTGTGATCTACGTGCTATAAACCTAACTCAACCAATTATTCAGAGACAATCGATACATATAAATAAAAGCTACATTTTTAATATTTGAATTATATTTTTTATGCAATATGTAGGTTATGTTTTGTTTCACTATGTAGGTACGTTTACTTATATTTTCTCTATGTTATGTATATGTTATCATATTTTAGAATGTAAATATAATTCCAAATTAAGATTTATACGGTGTAGACATTTTAACTGATGCACATACAGTTTATAATAAAAGAAAAATATTTTAATTACATTTTCCTTGTGATATATGCATACATACACACACACACACACACACACACACATATATATATATATATATATATATATATATATATATATATATATATATATATATATATATATATATATATATATAATATTACACATCATTACTGCAGAAATCCTTGCCAGGATCCTTCTAAATCGTCGGAAAGAACCTTCTAGAATCTGAATGTACATTCTGTGTCTCTCGTGGCATAGTCGACATTATTTTCTGTGCAAGTCGACTTCAAAGGAAACTCAGGGAACAACAAAATCTTCTTTTACTTGTTATTCATGACTTAGTAAAGTTTCTAAGAGCTTATATATATATATATATATATATATATATATATATATATATATATATATATATATATATATATATATATATACATATATACATATACATATATATATAAAAGTGAACATAGAAGTCAACACTTAGAGGCGACAGTCTGTTTCATGCTAGATGCAATCGTCAGGCCTGACGATTGCATCTAGCTTGAAACAGACTGTCGCTTCTAAGTTTTGACTTCTATGTTCACTTTTATATTTACACACGCTCTATCTCTGATACTGAGCACTTTATCCCATAAATATCTTCATATATATATATATATATATATATATATATATATATATATATATATATATATATATATATATATATATATATATATATATCATATTACACTCCATCACTGGAGAAATCCTTGCCAAGGTGTCTTTCGTGTTACAGTCACTTGATTATCTGTGCAAGGCACTTCAAGAGAAAATCAGGGAACAACAAAACTTTCTTTTACTGGTTTTCCATGAATTAGTAGAGTTTCTAAGAGATTCTATGTGGTCATTCCATATATAGAATATATGGACTGTTAAACGAACACAAAAAAATGAATGAAAACCATAAACCCAATACATTTTTATTCGTCTTTATTGTAAATTGTATACAAGAGTGACTGTTGCTGAATCCCCCCCCCACACATATATATATATATATATATATATATATATATAT
Organism: Acanthosepion esculentum; assembly: GCA_964036315.1. Lineage (NCBI taxonomy): Eukaryota > Metazoa > Mollusca > Cephalopoda > Sepiida > Sepiidae > Acanthosepion > Acanthosepion esculentum. The sequence goes on along the minus strand of OZ038484.1, from coordinate 30,522,328 downwards.
ATATATATATATATATATATGTATATATATATATATAGTGCGTTTCGGTATAAAGCAAAGAGGTGAGCAAATATATGTGTATTAGAAAGAAGCTTTGTTTTCTGGCCTAGTGACAAAAAGCGTAATTACTAATACACATATATCGGCAACCTCACCAACCCATCCAACACAACAACCCACTCCAATCCTTCCCAACCTTTGCAGAATTTGCGAGAAGTATTCGCTTGTATACGTACACATTTTGAACTCATTTCAATGTTTTCCCGCTAAGATAAATTATTGAAATTTCCCATGATAAATAAAATGTTACGCTCTCTTCGCATATTCGATTTTCTACGAGAAAAATCAGATTTTGACGTGTCACACATCAAATAATTTGAAAATATTTAAGCAAGATATATTCAACAACATAATTTGCTATCTGCTTGAGAAAAGAAAATAAAGAGAAAAAAAACATTTATCCATACTATGTAATTACTCCTGCAAATTACATTTTTTAGACAAATATATATCTATTTTTTTTCCAAATACATAAACTTAGATCTTTTAAATGAGTTATAAATTCCGGGAACTCGATTCACGAGTCTGTTTTGATTTTCGTTTCTTGCGTATCGAATTAAGTCACTAGACAATTTGATTCAACACAATGTACACTGTCATTATTATTTATTTATATAAAAGAGAGGAAATTATTTCTTAATGAAAATAGGACTCGATTCATTCTTTTATTTGCCGTACCCTTGTAGAGGTTTCACGATGAAGGCTCTCTAAAACTTACTGTATTTTGTTGTTTTAAATAATATATGATTTCTCCAGCCATTCTCACAAAATCTTTACGTTTCCTCTCTTTCAATACCATTAAATGTGACATGAGAGTGTTAGAATCTCTATGCAATCTTTCCTCATGAATTGTCCCAGAAATCTTTACTGTCAATTTTTCGTTGTATGCATAATTGTTTCTTTGGACTTAAAATACATCTTCATCGTTGCTTATTTGTTCAGTCCATTGTATTCTTTGAAGACCATGTCTGTCTCTTCTTAATCTCTAAATGAAGTTTAATTGCCATATTGAAGGTTTGATATCTCATAGCAGTTCGGAACTCTTTTCTTTGCTTCTCAGGGAAATTTTCACTTTCTTGCAATTCTAATGTGTGTTCAGATTTCTGTGTCAAAAGTGTAAAACAACACGACCCCGATTCGTGTTAAATTCTTGAACCAGCTTGATTCTGAATTCTCCATTTCGTAACTTACATTTTAAGTATTCTTACTGATGGTGACCATAGTTCTCTTCATGTCTTAATAGTTATTCCTTACGTCTTGCATCCCATCACATCATTGTCTAAGACTTGTTGCATGGACCTACAACACAATCATCAAGCTTCGCGCAAACAAACCGATCAAGACTGAATGGCGACAACTGTCTAGAAAAGGTAGAAAGTTGAGGTAATTTTGGCCCCCGCTGCACATAGGCCACACATGCCTTACCCATTCATACTTGCTGAAAAATCAATTAAGGTATACAAATCACAACACGGCACTCACTTAGCAGCTGTATGATATCAATACTACAAAGCAAGCAATATAACGAAACTATTTCAAAATATTGAACCGTCAAAATAATGTCCTTAAAGAAATAGGTGTATGTCAAAATGTATCACACCTACAATAGATCGTCTACAAGCTATAGAGACTTTCAAAACGTAGCTTAGATGTGGCACAACGCAGAAACTATGAGGTACTCAGAGAGGATCGAACTCACTACTCAGTGGTAATCGTTCATAGAAATATAAGCTTGCTAACCGTTACACCACGTCGAGGTGCCCAAGAAGCAAGATTATGTCAAAACATATACCACCTACAGTAGCTCGTCTACAAACTATATATCTATAAAACATTCGCTATCATTAAAGTATAACATTATGTATAATATCTCTAGTTGAAGGCATATGCATGCGTTGAAAGTATATTTAGTTGAAACCGTGAAATCTTGTTCAACGTATGTACTTTTCGGCATTAAATAACCCATAGAGGATGATATGCCTCTAAAGAAATTCAACCAAGTAAACGTAAATGTTTTCTCAGTTTACTTTCTGAGACTGCATTCAAGGAGCATATTTCCCATAAAATAACCATTTTGGTTAGATGAATTCTTCGACATATTCAGCTTTTGGTTATGTTAAGAAATGCGCTGAAACTTTTTTTTACGTTTCTCCTCATCGTTCCTATTTTCTTTAAAACCTCTTAATTGATCACATGATGTGTCCTCAGCAGTTTACCATATAGCCACTGCAATCTTATATGAAAAATTGCGGGAAATTCATTGCTTTGGATACTGCATATGAGTTCAGCACCTTTTTCAATGTTTAAATTTTCCTTGATATATCTGTGTCAGCTTACTAGATTATATATTTAGACATTTGTCTCAATAATCGTTTTTTTTTGCACGTACGCACATCGAAATTGAGCAACATCGATCTTGGGCAATACCTAGATGGGTGACAGCTTGAAAATATCAGATTTCTGTAAGCTTGGATGTGCAATGGTGTAAAGGTCAATGCCTAGGCATTCCATTCCCCATTGGGTTCGTTATATTCGCTTACGCACTAACACCCTTGGAAAAAATATGAATCCACTTTTAGCTATGGGTTAATTATCATGACTTGTATCCCTAAAGAACTATTATCGATAAATAAAATCTTAAAAATACTTCTGGTTTTAAATAACCTGCAGTGGGTTGATAAACCGTAGAAAACGAATCGATCCATAATGGTTTAAATATTATGGCATACTGGGCTCTCTGTATAGGAGAAACTTCGAATTGAAAACCGTGGGTGGACTTTGCGAGGCACATACTTGAAATTTAGCTTAGGATCGCCAAGTATAGTTGTAGTATAAAAAACATTTTATCTGACGTGTCTAAGAATAAGAACATGCTTGGAAATGATGGAAATCATATTTATTTGCCGTGAACCTTCAAGTTGAAACAACTATGATACTGTAAACATGCTTTTGAAGAAAAGCTCGCATTGTCTTTCAATATTCACGGTTGAAATATCAAAATTAATTCATTCCTTTTTTTTTAACCTCGGGCAATATTAAGATACGCTGTAGCAATCTACACTGCAGTTTGCTGGCTTGATTTGCATATTTGCATTTACCGACATTAGAAGCTCGTCGACCACGATAAAGGCAAAGAACTCTGACGTGAATTTTGGCCACTGATACAACAGAATCGTCTCATATTTATTTAGCCCAAGCCGGTTTCAAGCTAACTTCAGTAAATGTTCACACTGGGTCCTGCTTGGTGAAAGGCGTATTTGCATATCTCCCTTGGGTAAATCTAGGCATTATACAACTCGCACAAAAGCTAGAATATTGTTATGTAAATCTCAAGGCATTCCGTTTCTCTCTCCTTGCAAGTTTCACACATCAAAATTATCCCTTTATTTAGCTTTGGGCTAGTTAAAGACAAATCTAATACATATTTACGTTCACCTCTTCTCGGTGATTTAATTAGATTTCTCCCGAGCAGTTTACAGGTTTATCCAAAGCAGATCAAAGTGTAGGGTGTAAAATAGAGTATTTTAAGAATAGCATGCGTCCTGGGTATGATGATAAACTACATCCGGCATCGAGGACTCTGATCGGATGTTTTTGAGGCGCGTGGAACCACCATTTAATCACCGTTGTACCCAGGTTCAACTTGGCCAGATATGGTGGCACCTGTTTGGGTCCCAGGTACGAGCAAACAGTTAACCACAAACTGGGGTCAAAAGATGTTTATAGTACAATTACTAGAAATATATTTGAAAAAATATTACCAGCAATACATTTTTTAAAAATGTATTTCCAGAAATTATTTTTGAAAAAACAAAATATTACCAGCAATGAATATATATTCGATTCATGCGAACCTATCCGATATATCATATCGACATTATATGACAAACGGCCGTAAAACAAACAAAACCAAATTAAGAACAGAAGAATCTCTCTCGTTAGAACTTTTATATAAATTAGAGAAACTATTGTACCTTTTACAACTGACCTCAATTGGAACTCATACATACAAGCCGCCGTTAAAGACGCAGGTATATTTTTTATGGTTCCTTTACCGCACAAGTAAGTAATTAACTTCACGTACTATTCTCTGGCTTTAAAAGAGCCACATCAAGCTAAGAATTTAGTACTTTTATCCTATTTGAGCGGGAGCTGCACAATCCTCACGTTCCAGGCTCTAGATAATTTAAAAACGTCTTCACGTACTTGTGGGTGACGAATTATATATTCCACCCTCTCTCACGGGCGGTATGTGGCAAGCCTTTCGCTGTTCTATCACTATTTTCAAGGACCCGCTATGCCATTTATATTGTAGCAAATAACCCACATTCCCTCTGTATCCCATCGGTGAGAAGTAGGTTCCATTCGAACAACTTACCTCAGATCACTGTTCTGTGGAACCGACTCCCAAGAGGATGCTTCCCAGATCACTACGATTTTAAACTGTTCAAATCTAGGTTTAACTGTTACCTTAATTTCAAAACCGTACAAATTGCTTCTTAACGTAAACCTCAACCACGACTGGATACCCGGGCCTTATACAGCGCTAACCTTACCTTACTCTAGTATATATATATATATATATATATATATATATATATATATATATATATATATATATATATATATATATATATATATATATATCCTAGAGGGCCAGACATACCTACCACGGTTTCACCTAAACGGATCGTCAGGAAAGGCCGGCTAACAAGGTACGAATAAACGGAAACTTATAGTAAATAAACAAAAAAACATAACCCCTGACCAAAAAAAAAAAAAAAACGGGGAGGGTTGGGGAGAACCATTTATTTTAAAATAATAATAAATAGTAATTTTCTTTTACTTCGATTGAATAAATAGTTACTATCCTTATTTGTCTGTGTTTTTCTTTAAACCCCCTCCCTGTTTCGTCAATTTTTAGAATAAATGGTTCTCCCAAACTCTCCCCCCGTTGTTTGTTTTGTTTTTTGGTCACGTGGTTATGTTTTTTTGTTTATTGACTATAAGTTTCCGTTCTTTCTTACCTTGTTAGCCGGCCTTCCCTGACGATCCGTTTAGGTGAAACCGTGGTAGGTTGATCTGGCTCTCAAGGTCTAACTAGGTTTGGTCTACTCACTATATTGAGCACTTTATTTCGTTATTTTGCGTACTCGTATCAGGGTTTTTTTTCTGTGGGCTTTGGACTTACATGACTGGACGATTATGTTCGGCTAACGTACAGGTTCTTGGTTCTTTCATTTTTTTATACCGATTTTTTCCCTTTGGTGTTGGTTTGATTATTTGCAAATCAAGACACCGAATGTTTTCCGATCGAGTATTTCGTCTTATAATTATAAGACTTCTACTAATTATTTTTTATATTCGGTCATCCCATAAGTTCTGTTCGAATTTTAACTTTTTGTTAAAATGTACGAAATTTAAAGAGTTTTTTTTATAATGTCTAATGAATCTGAAAATTATTTTTATGTTTAGATGCATTTAAACTGATCACATTTTATTTAAGAGAAAAATAAAATAAAATTTTGTTTGATTAAAACCCTCCTAACATGGAAGTACCCAAGAATCATTTCAGGCACATGATGCTTTATGAGTTCAAGAAAGGAAACTCAGAAGCCGAAGCGGCTAGAAACATTCACTCAGTTTATGGAGAGGAACCTGTGAATGAAAGAACTTTCAGAAGATGGTTTGAAAAATTCAGAGGTGGAGATTTCACCCTTGAAGATGAAGTTCGGACGTCCAGTTGAGTTTGATGAAAAGCTTCTTGAAGCAGCCCTTGAAGAAAATCCTGCTTTATCAGTTGAGGAATTGTTAGTGGTTCTCAGTTCAAACCATACAACTGTTCATCGTCAACAACTTGGAAAAGTTCCTAAACTTGGAATATTGGTGCCTCATGAATTGTCTGAAAACAACCTCAAATCCCGAGTTGACATCTGCTCTTCTCTCCATTCTCGCCAATTTGTTTCACCTTTTTTGGATAGACTTGTGACTGCCGACGAAAAATAGATTTTATATCGAAATGTTAAGCGTCGTAGACAGTGGCTTGGTAAAGGGAAGGACCCCAGCCACAGCCGAGAAGGGAACTTCATGGGCAAAAGATTCTTGTTTCAATCTGGTGGGATTTCCAAGGAATAATCCACTTTGAATTCTTACCACATAATGCAACAATTAATGCTCAAATATACTGTCAGCTATTAGAGCGTTTGAACCAAGCTTTGAGGAAAAGAAGACCTGCTCTAGTGAATCGAAAACGGGTGATGTTTCATCCGGACAATGCGCGACCACACACAGCAAGAATCGCGTCACAAAAGATCGGTTGGGAGAAAATTCCTCATCCACCTTATTCTCCCGACCTTGCTCCTTCAGACTGCCATTTGTTTCGTAGCTTACAGAATCATTTGGAAGGAAGAGCTTTTGTAACACAGGAAGAGGTTAAAACTGACATTTGTGAGTTATCTGAATCAAAGCCAAAAGAATTTTACAGTAATGGAATTAGTAAGCTTGTTAATAAATGGAAGGAAGTCATCGATAATCAGGGAAAATACATTGATGATTGAATCTGTAATTAAAAGTAACATTTGGCCATTGTTTCAAAATTAAAAATTCGGACAGAACTTATGGGATGACTTGATATATATATATATATATATATATATATATATATATATATATATATATATATATATCGTGTTTTGCAAAAGACCAACATTGTAAATGAACTTTAGTGTTCTTTGGGAGATTTATCTGTGTCAAGAAAGAAAATATATATGTTGGCTCTTCGACAACGACATTATCGAAGAGAATTACACTTCATATGTCGGCTTCTAGCACGATCGCACAACATTTAAAGTAATATTCCTGTCCATATTTACGTTTATAGAAAACTTAATTGACAATACAACTATACTCCACCACAAAAAAAATTCTGGAAGCCGTTTGTATAAAGTTTTTTTTACTGCCAACAATAAATTAAATTAATTCTGGATATAGTAACACGTTTACAAAATGTTTAGAACAACAGAATTTTAAAATATATTAATTGAATTTGTTAAAGAAATACAATCCAGTGATGTTGTTCTGTCGTTGAATGAAAAACATAACATCGATTGACCATGTGAGCAATAAGGAAATACTATATGAAGTAGGGAATTGAGGGTCAGAATGAGAAAAAGACGAGTGGAATTTCCGATACGCATAATGAAGAGAGCCTGCCAGGGTAATTTAGCACACATAGAAAATAGAGAAAGAAAAAAGAAGCTGTGAAAATAGTGAGGTTGCGTGACTGGTTTGTAGAACAAGGACAAAGAGAGGTGAAAATTGTCGAATTTACTTCGGAAAAAAACGCGTCAAATTCGTAAAAGAAAATAAAGGAAGTTGTGAAGTCACATAATCACCTATATGCTGATAGGATTTAAAACTTTATATAAACAGTACTATATTCCAATGGATTATGCGTATTGAGAAACCCGTTCTACTTTTAAATATTTCTTTATAGGCTTACATCTTTAACTTGACTATAATTAACCCGTATTTTTGCAAAATGTTTTCTTTTTTTATGTGCAGATAGGGTAATCAGCGATCCCAGTTCAATTCCTAGCCAAATCGTTTTCGTTTGCTTTGTATAAATGCTCTTTGGGAAGTGACTAACACATTGCATCTCCATAAAGAGCAGTGTCGACCGGCCCTCTTTCTTTGGATTACAGCAAGCCTAGGAGAATGAATAAAGTCTGTTCAAAACTGTTGAGAAGGCCACTACTCCACTATCTTCCCAAATAAATACATGGAAATTTATGCATAATAAATAAATGTAATCCGTAGAGTAGCCACTGTGGAGTAATGGATAGCGGCTTTAACTGAGGAACAGGAAAGCCGATTTCGAATTCGAATAGAATTACATTGACTTACGTGCTAATACCCTTGGGAAAAGTATTAATCCTCTTCTTCTCCCTCCAGCTATAGGTAAATTGCAGGACAAACCGCGTTCTATAGCCTTGGATCACAAATGATCCACCGCAGAAAGAAATGGCAACCTACTGCGGGAAAAAATCTACATTGATAGTCAAGTATCAAAAGATGCATGATTGCCTAAATGTGTATAACGCATGGACCATAACTGACTGTCTGACTTTCCAGCCAAATCCATTACATTGACTGACGTGCTAATACACTTGCGAAAGGTATGAATCTTCTTCTTCTACATCTAGCCATGGGTAAATAGCAGAGCAGACCGTGTTCTATAGCCTTGGATCGCAACTGGTCTACTGCAGAAAGAAATGGCAACCTACAGCGGGGAAAAAACTACCTTGTCAGTCATGTATCAAAAGATGCATGATTGTCTAAATGTGTATTACGCATGACACATAACTGACTGCCTTACTTTTCAGTCAAATCCATTACATTCACTTACGTGCTGATACCCTTGGAAAAGATATGGATCCTCTTTTCTCCATCCAGCTATGGGTAAATAGCAGGACAGACCGGGTTCTTTAACCTTGGATCGCAACTGGTCTACTGCAGAAAGAAATGGCAACGGAAAAATTCTGCCTCGTCAGTCATGTATCAAATGATGCATGATTGCCTAAATGTGTATAACGCATGGAACATAACTAACTGACTGACTTTCCAGTCAAATCCATTACATTCAATTACGTTTTGGGAAAGGTATGAATCCTCTTCTTCTCCACCATAGCTATGGGTAAATAGCTGGACAGACCAGGTTCTATAGCCTTGGATCGCAACTGGTTTACAAATCTACCGCAGAAAGAAATGTCAACCTACTGCGTCAGTCATGTATCGAAAGATACATGATCGCCTACGAATGCCACATAACTGACTGAATTCATGGAGAGCTATGATCATCTAAAAGATGAAGGCATATGGCATATAAAAAAATAAATATTTAACATTGTTACACATTTTATTATTGCCACATGATAAATCTGAAATAAATCTGTCTCGGGATAATAATGTCTCGTCAATTGTCCAGTATGAACGAGCTTTTGAATTTCATCGTTGCCGTTCAAGATCACACATCTGCTTGTTTAGATTCTGATATTGACTTCTTCCAAAAACCTGCTACTGATTCATTCTCCTTAAAAATGGCTACAAATCCGACAAATCCCAAAACTTCCTTTTCTTTGAATAAGATTTATCAAATGTTACTCAATCAAAAAGCATTTATTGAATTTTATGTCATCGTGCATAGCTATTACATATTTTTAGGTTTTTCCATGGGTACTCTCTGCTTGACAGAAGTAAAACATCGATTATATCGAGAAATGGTGTGTTGGAAAGAAATGATAGTGAATAGAAATTAGTAAACAGGTTTTCCGGTGTTCTTTCTAGGCATTTCTTTGCGAAAGTTTTGTGACGTTTGGGAAATAATTCGATGAGGTCCAAACACAAGACGTTCTAACTTCACCTGAAAAGGCTCTTGAGAACAAACCAGAGAAATAAGTCTTTTTTGTTGCTATAAAAAGGTAAAAGAATAAACGAAAGAAAACAAGCCGTAATGGAATAGTCTGCTAGACCGATTTCTTTTGCCCTTGATGCGATAGGTTGTATTGTAAATAATGTCGGCGGATCAAGATGGCATCTCCCTATTGTGCACGTCTATCGTTTTTTTTTTGTTTTTTTTGTTTTTTTTTGTCCAGAGTCAGTTTTCTTTTTAAATATCTTGAGACAGAAAAAGAAGGATTGCTGGAGACACTGTATTGATTCTCCCGGAAATATACAAAATCGATCTGGATAAAACGATGTCGGTGATTTTATTTGAAAGTTTTGGCCGAAGACAGAATTATATTTTGTTTTAACTTGCTCGCTGTCAGATGCTAAATTTTCAAAATTCCACTTACCTTACGTCACACATTCAAATTATTGCTGTTATGTTTGCATCATAAACTGTATTAGATTTACTATATATAACTTTGTATATGTCGATGTTTTAAGGCAAAAATATTAGGTTGGTGCATAATTATCAGGCGTCTTTAAACAATATTTATTATGAAAAAAAGAAATATAACAATTCAACAATAACATTTTAAATGATTATTCTGCATCGACACGCATGTTAATATCCTGAAAATAAAAAATATTAAAAAAGTAAACAAAACAGCAGTTTTTATTAGCAATTATCTCGCCTACAAAAACGCCTGATAATTATGCACCAACCAAATAGCAATCGATGGGCTATATTTCCATTAGGGAATATCCATGCACGATGATTTATTATAATTATTCAATCCCAAGTAAGGCGAAAAATGGTTACGGTAAAGGAAGGAAACTGGAAAATGTTTTACTGGCGAGAAATGACAATAGATTATCAGAACTCATGGAGACAAATGATGACGGTTAACATTACATCTGAATTTTTGTATATGATATTTGACTGGAAAGCGAGGGAACGGAAGAATTTCATAGAGATTATATGCAAGAGCTGAAAGTATTAGAATAGAAATACAGTAGAATCCCTGACAAACGGACTAAGAAGGCCTTCCCTATATGAGGAATTGGTTACAAAGTCTGGATATGAGGGATTCCAGATATGAGGGATTCCGGATATGAGGGATTCCGGATATGAGGAATTGGTTACAAAATCTGGATATGAGGGATTCCGGATATGAGGGATTCCGGATATGAGGGATTCCGGATATGAGGGATTCCGGATATGAGGAATTGGTTACAAAGTCTGGATATGAGGGATTCCGGATATGAGGAATTGGTTACAAAATCCGGATATGAGGGATTCCGGATATGAGGGATTCCGGATATGAGGGATTCCGGATATGAGGGATTCCGGATATGAGGAATTGGTTACAAAGTCTGGATATGAGGGATTCCGGATATGAGGGATTCCGGATATGAGGGATTCCGGATATGAGGAATTGGTTACAAAATCTGGATATGAGGGGTTTCATTTAGATTAAATTAAAAGAAATGAAGTAAGATTTACCATTTATTTTCAGTGTTTTATAGTAAACAAAATAAGTTAATGGTGAGTGAAATATAACGGAACTGATTTCAAAGAAAAAGAAAGAAAGTATGTAATGTTAATGAAAATTCATTTAAGTCTGCCACGTATGCAAAACAAATAATGTAACGAGGATTTTTAATCGCTGTTGCATGATGATTCTTTCTCTTCTAATGTCATTCTCAACTTTTGCCGCATTTCGTTTTGCTTTTGTTCTTGAATTTCTTTAAACAAAAGACACTTTTTAACTCTGCGTGCGTTGTTGCAATCATCATAGCTCACTGCTGGCTTCCCTTCCATAAAACTGACAAGCTTTTCAATAGCTTTTTCATTTTCAGTCCAGGTTTCATCACAATCATGCCATCTTGATGCAGATGTGTCTCGTTGTCATCCTTTCCTCTTATTCCCATCATCTTTTGCACCAATAAAAGCCATCAGAGTGAATGAACATAAGCAATTATCCATTGCAAATTTCCTGAAAAAAAGAATTTGAAATCACTTGCATATCACTCAAATAGTTCAAATATGCACATCAAAATCATGTCCGGATATGCGGGATTCTGTATATGAGGCACCGCGGATATGAGGGATTCCGGATATGAGGGATTCCGGATATGAGGGATTCTAATGTATATTCAATTCACAGACGAATGGTAGACTAATGTCATTGCAAGAAAAATACGGGTGAGAAAATTATGTTTAGCGCGGCACAGTGAACCAACTTTCCTAGCAGCACACCTAGCAATTTGTTGGAGTTTTTGGGTACCTTATATACTAGTGAGCCAACCAAAATGAGCTCACTCATTTTATAGTTCACCAATAGAAGGCTTAACCAATCAGAAGGCTCAAAATATTCAAAGTGACATGTATTAAGACGGCCATGTTTTTTTTCCAAATACTCACTGTCAAGCTCTGATATCGAAGACTGAAGAATTACGGAACAGCTGCTGGTAGTATTGGCGATATAGTCAGATTCAATAGAGTGTCTGACTCGTGAGTGTTAATCTTTAACGTTGCTTCATTGAAGAGATTACGTACTGCGCTGGATTCTATATTCATAGACTATGGTGAACATGGTCAACACAACTGACTCGATATAATAATTCCAATTCATATCTGTGGAAAGTATTAGACTGAGAAAGCGCAATGTGTTACTCTCCTGGAGGTTAGCCTCGTCTATGCTAATGAAAGTGGAAAAGGTGTCACGAAGAAGAGTAAACGAAGCAATTCCAACATTTCCTTTCAAAAGTGTTAATTATTCATAAATGAACAATTTTATACATTTCTCATTCCCTTAAATATTCAAATGTTAACATTCATTTACGCTTTCGCATTTGATTGTAAAGTAGTTGAAATAATAAATCTTTATGTATCGCTTGCTGGAAGTTTATTTTTTATGCAAGCAGTGAATACATCTAGCCATTCGTTTTATAGAGCATGTTTATTGGTTAAAGCTTATGTGTTTGTATTCTATACTGAGACAAAAAAAAAGAATCTCATAATTGTTACATGATCCAAACTATGTATTGCCAGTCGTCTCGTAGCCGAATGAATATAATATTTATAATGGTTATTTTCCATTCAGTTATAGTCTGTATAGGAGGGTCATTCAATAAATAAGTTGAATTTTTCGGTATAAGGACTTCTAATACAGATAGAAGATTACTCTTTTTTATTTTTTTTATTTTTTGTTTTATATTCATTTGGGCCGCCATGGGATTTGCAGTAAATCACTAAATCATCCATAACTTTTGAATTATCCTCTCGAATTACACCAAAATCTCAGACAATAACAATATGGTACTTATTCTCTGTGAAAATTATAGAATATAAAACAACTTTGATAAAAACCTATACCTACTTTTCTGACTAAAACAATGCCGTTCTGAACATTTTTGCCGCAACTGTATATATACGAGGGTCATTCAATAAATAAGTTAAATCTTTCGGTATAAGGACTTCTAATACAGATAAAAGCTTACTCATTTTTATTTTTTTTTGTTTTACTTCTTTTTCACATGGATTTAATTTCTTTTGCAGATTAAAAAAAACTTTGAGAGTTTTGGCGATTAACAAAGATGGCCAACCAAGAAGCATGCTCCAGGATTAAACAGCGGTCGGTTATCAAGTTTTTGGTTGCTGAAGAGTGCAAACCAGTTGAAATTCATAGGAGAATGTCAACTGTGTATGGTGCCAGATGTTTCAGCCAATAAAATGTCTACAAGTGGGCTAAATTGTTTAAAGAAGGACGGAGCAGTGTTGAGGATGAAGACAGGCCTAGGAGGCCTACAGAAGTGAGGTCTCGTGAGGTGATCGAATCAGTCAATGGACGAATTCAGTCTGACAGAAAGGTGACAGTGGATGACATTGCAAGGACTTTGAACTTATCTGTTGGGATCATCAGTCAGAAGGAGTCATTTTGCATCATGACAACGCAAGGCCTCACACAGCAGCCCAAACGGTGCAGATCATCAACGAGCTGGGCTGGGAACTACTCCCTCATCTCCCTTACAGGCCAGACCTTGCCCCTTTAGACTTTCACCTGTTTGGTCCCTTGAAAGCGTTCACGAGAGGCACGAAGTTTAAAAGTGACGATGAAGTCAAAAGTGTTGTGAGCGACTCTCTGAGACATCAGTCCAAAGACTTTTAAGCTGAGGGAATACGGAAGCTTGTGCACAGATGGGAAAAGTGTGTGAAAGTGCTGGGAGACTACGTTGAAAAATTAAAAAAGTAAGCTTCTATCTGTATTAGAATTCCTTATACCGAAAGATTCACCTTATTTATTGAATGACCCTCGTATATTGTATTACATACTGTAGGAGTAGTAAAATAGGACAATCAAAATCTACAAAATATAAAGATTTAGGAATATAACATTAGAAACAATGAGAAACTAAAACAAAGTAATATCTAAGCTCCTGTATGGCAGAGAATCTTACATCATTTCCTCACAAATGAAAAAAAGACTTGAAGAGACAGGCGTTAATCTACAATAGAATAACATAGAGAGTACATGTCAACAATAAGTAAGTTTTAAGGTAAATTGCAGTCACAATCAGAAAGATGCAATGTTGTGGTTCTATCAGTTAATGCTGAGAATAATGTGGAATGGCCATGTACAAAATAATTAATTTCTAAGTGAAATTCGAAATAAAAGGAAACTGAGAGTCACAATCAGAAAGAGAAATTGTTGTGGTTCTGTCGTTGAATAAAGAGAATAAAATGGATTGACCATTTGAGCAATTAGGAAGTTCTAAGTAAAACAGGAACTACTAGGAAACCGAGACACACAATCAGGAAGATAATAGTAGAATTTTAGGGTTGCATAGAGCGTGCCTGGAGAATTTAGCACTCATAGAAAATAGAGAAAGACAAAAAGAAGCAGTATAAATAGCGAGATTTTGTGTGAGGGGATGAAGAACGGAGATAAATGTTGGTGAAAAGGGTAAAATTGACTTCAAAAACTAAATAACGGTAGTTGTAGAGAGTCATGACCACCTACATTCGGATAGTATTTAACACTTCTTAAAAGCAGTACTGCATTCCAACCTATAATGATGATGGTGAAATCCATTGCACTTATAAATAATTATTAACACTTTTTATTTATAGACATTTATTTAAATTTGCTGCATTTAATACGTGTTTTTGCAAAATATTCTCTTTTTTATTAACTCATGTAAAGTTAAATTTTGCCAGTGCGTTCCCAACTTATATTAGTAGAAGAAAATAATCGGCATTGTGCAGGTTTTCTATGTGTATCTTAGATATGGCACAGGGCTGACTATATGGGGGAGCGTTTGAGGATCGAACTCAATATTCAGTGGTCATTGATTTTGAACTCACTGATCAATCGTAATTTTTCTAGCAAGACGAGATTGCTAACCATTACACCACGTCGAGTTGGCTAGAATTGCGTTTAAGAATGTTTGCGTTGTACTAACACTTGAGGAAGCTACTGCTAGAATTGATAAATCTTTCTCACTCACTTCAAACTGCGTCACTGACATGATGCCAACAATATTAGCGTAATAGAGACAATAAATGTAGTCAATGTAGATTATACGCGTTGTGGTATTTAAATTGCAAAACTCACGTTAGTGAAAGTACGTCTGGTTTGGATGTCAGTAAAATACAGCCTCAGTGCGACTTTTATATATTATCCTGAAGACAACCGTAGAGGGTATTTTCAACAACCGACTCGACCAATTAATGATTAAAGCCTATTTCGCCAAACACCATTTCTTTCCAGATACTTAACTGCGTGTAATATGTCTATGTGATATTTCTCTTTTCATACACTTTTTTTCATTATGCCATGTGAGTTTTAGATATATCAAACGCTCTTTCGACACTATATGCTACGGAAATGGGAACTGTCTATTTTGTGTTTGTAAGCTGTTTTATTTAATCACTTCATCCCAAACAAGGTGATAATTCCAACTAAGACGCAACGGGCTACTGGGGGGGGGGGGAGAGAATGAACATACTATAGAAGGAAACAGAAATCAAGTCCTAAATAGCAAACAAAGGATAAACCTCTACTCCTGTTCAGAAAACCTGGAAGGAATGTTAAACGAACGATATCATGTAGTTCCTATTTTTTCTTAATATTACAAATATGTTCTATCCATGTTATTCCATTCATTGTTTGTAGAACCATATTCTGACTGCTGCAAATCTCATCTTCTGTGACTTTAGAAGATTCGACATTACATGGCAACTTGGCTCTATTTTTCTGAGTATATTTACAAATATATTTATATTTTCCTTGTTCCTAAAAGCATTTTACATATTACTATCCGCTTTTTGGGGGGGGAATAAACCTTTGAAAAAATCATATAAATAGTAAATTATCCAAGCCAGAGAAAATTCAGCTATTTTTATTGTTAGCAATAATTTCGTTTTAATTCCTATTCTTAAAGTTTCCTCGTTACACAAGTATTATGAACGTAGCATATCACCATTCATTAGTAGAAAAACGTCATTTTCGTGTAAAAATGTAGGTTATGAAACAATAAAAGCAAGTTATAAAATAAACATCTGTAAAGTAAAATAAATATATATAGGTAAAATAAATATTTTCATCGTTAATCGGCAGACATATTGTTGAACCAAAGTAATTTCTAAAAGTTTACATTTTCATATGAGAGTATGTTAATGGCCGACTTCAAATAAATCAAAATCAACTCATAAGGCTGACAGTTTTGCAATTAATGCATGTATATATAAGAATTTATGCTTAGAGGACGGTTATAATTGTTGAGTTTAAATTACATTAATTAGACTTTCTTCTAGATAAGAGGTAGACATTTGGAATTATGCCGTTAGCATAAATACATTTAGACCGCGAGAGTCGATTACATATTGCATTATCGAATTGGGCAGAGGGTAATTTGATGGAGAAGTGGAAAATCGATATGAAAATAGTTGAAAAAGTTCTTGCAAATCATAGCTTTACGTCGTCGAAGACATCACCTCAAAAGCCTGTAACCTATAGAATTCTAATTAGGACAACAATATATATATATATATATATATATATATATATATATATATATATATATATATATATATATATATAATAGTAATATATATATATATATATATTTAATAGTAATATATATATATATATATAATAGTTATATATATATAATAGTTATATATATATATATATGTATATATATATATATGCATGTATATATATATATATATATATATATATATATATATATATATATACATATATATATATATATATATATATATATATATATATATATATATATATATATAGAGAGAGAGAGAGAGAGAGAGAGAGAGAGTCGAGTTCGAATTACAGTTCAATCTATTATATTCACTTACGGGCTGATTAATACTCTTCTTCTCCTTCCAGGGTAAATAGCAGGACAGATTTGGTTCTATAGCCTGGATGGCAACTGGTCTAGAAAGACAACTCTAAATTCGCAACCTGTAGAGATTTGTTTGGAGACCTTGTGGCACGGGTCTCTGTATTCGGCCCTTTAAAAAGTGTGGTTATTTCTGCACAAAACCTTCAACACTATAATCAAATCATGTGCTGCTGTCTGGTTTTCGGTTCCTAGGAACTGAGCTGCTTGACCCCCATACGTTGAATATGACGTGGAAGTCCACCATATGTGTGTCTGTGTGTCTGTGTGTCTGTGTGCGTGATTTGTTTTCTACTGTTCATCAGGCTATTTAAGAAAGAAGTATTTTTAGATCATAAGATTTTTTGTTGGGGAAGATCATGACGCTCTTTACTGAGACATGTGCCACTAATTATCTTATAAATGGGGGAGAAGTGGTGGATTCATACTCTTCCCAACGTTATTTGAGGGTAGGTTAATGTGACGAACACGACTGAAATTAAAACTCGGCACTACGATTTCCAATTCCGAGGCTTAACAATTACACCACCCGCCCATACGAGCTTACCTGGTATTCCAATGCGGTTACTCATCCAGGATACTGATTAGCCTCGAAGTTGCTTAACTTTGAAAATCGGACGAGAATCGGCGTTTAAATCTAGGAAGAAGTAATTAATTTTTGGTCAAGTACATTATAACATAACCCTAATTTAGCCGTCAAAAGTATCTACCTGCTAACATACGGGCCTCTACGATGCTGGATTATTGATGATATATATGCCCCATTTCATGGACAAAAATCAACTTTTCATCTGTTAATAATGATGACATTTTTCCCCTATAAATGAAAAAAATCGAATAGCTAGGATCATTTGCATATGTAAGTGTTTATATACGAAGATGTGCTGAAAATTTTATCGGCAAGAATAAGAAGGAATATCCGCCCTCTTCTCCGCCAAAAACATTTTCTTGTGATTTAGTCAGAATTTGAGAAAATGAAACTTTATGATTGCTATTCATCACTCTATGAATAATTATTCCTTTTAATATTTCTTTTATATACACAGCGGTCTACACAAATTTGCAACACTTACACAATACTGATAGCCGACACAGAAAATAAATTACAAAACATCCTCCAGAAGGTAGCGAAGGATAGCGAGAAGAAGCGACTAAGCATAAACTACAAGAAGACAGAATGCGTGGTCATCAGTAAAGGAATGAAACCAAAATGCTATTTGCAGGTCGGGGATATTAAAATCAACCAGATGCGGAAGTTTAAATATTTAGGAAGTGTTTTGACAGAGGACGGTAAGTGCGACGCTAAGATCCGAAGATATATTGGGATGGCCAAAGACGCAAAAAAAAAAGACAGAAGGATTTCTTTGGTAACAAAGAAAAGAGGACTGAGCTGCTACGTGACATCTGTCCTCCTTTACGGCAGCGAATGTTAGACGTCTCCACAAAGATGGAGAAGAGACTCGAGGCGACGGAGATGCGGTTCTGCAGAAGGATGCTAAGGATATCATGGACCGAGCGTGTAAGCAAAGATGAGGTTTTGAAGAGAATGCAAACAAGGAGGAGGCTTATACTTAACATCAGGACGAGACAGATGAAATTTCTGGGACAGGTAATGAGAAAAGAGGGCCTGGGGAATCTGATACTTACAGGTCGAATAGAGGGATAGAAAGACAAGACAAAGCAACGCATAACATATTTGGTGGGCCTAAGCAAGTGGACGACAGAACGTGGTCTGGGGGAGGTGGAAGAAATTCGAAATTGAGAGTTACAAAGGAATAGGGTGAAGTGTACATCCATGAGAGCTTAAGTCCTGATCTGGGTACTGTATGTGCCCGATTAGTATGCAGATATATTCTGAAAGAAAACTTCGGCTATCATTTGGACAGTGTATTTCTGATTTAGACAGTGGCGTATTCTGCGATATCTTTTACTGTGCTAAATGATTCCAGTGAAAGCAACGAAAACGTATACAGTCGCATTTTGCTCAAGTAGATCCGTTCGCACGGGTCCGAATTGTGCATTTTCATGCCTGAATTAAGTATGTTCACCAATATTTTACTGGCAATTTACGGGCAGCAGTGACAGACCATACGGTGGCCACCGCATACGTAAGAGCTAATGTGGAAACGGTAGTGTCAATACTGACTGTTGCGAATGACTTATCCAAAGCAACATGATGTTCAGACTTACCTCTAACCAGGATTAAAATAATGACGTAATTGGGATGTTGACATTCCACTTCAATCAACAAGGTAAGAAGAAAACCCCCATCAATACAGGAAAGATCGATTAACAGCTCCTGGACGTGACAAATCTAATTTCCTGAAAAGGTGACTTAAGAGAATGATTTTTATTAATTTCAACCGACTAGATTACTAGCGTCTCGCTCAAAGAATGCCAAATGTTTCCTTATAAGGAAAAGGCTAATATTACCATTACCATTAGGATCGCAAGAGCATAGATGGCGGGAACAACTGGAAATAGGAAATCAATTTATGCCGACGCGTTTTGTACCAGGAGAAACTTTCTCAAATGCACATGTAGAACTTTATTGCGGAGGCGAGGGATGTATATTTTGACATGTTAAATAAAAATTAGTTATTATTATTTAAATGACGTGATTTAACAAGTCGCCTGTGAGTGATACATATTTTCATATACGTTTTGTTCAGTATACAGTTGGTATAATGTTGGTAGTAGACACAAGAGGATACTACAAGAGCTTCTCCAGAAGGTGGTACAGGATAGCGAGAAGAAAGGACTAAACATCAATGGTAAGAAAAACAATGCGTGATTGTTAGCAAATGGAACAACCTAACATGCAAATAACAAATGGATATACCCAAATCAAACAAGTACAAGAAATTTAAATATCTGGGAAATGTTTTAACAGAGGACGGAGTACAACTCTGAAATCCAAAAGTGCATTGGGGCATCGAAAGTAGCCTTCCAAAAGTTAAGCAGGTTATTAAACAAAGAAACAAAGAAAACGGTAATGAACTGTTATGAAATATGCGTCCTCCTATACGAGAGTGAATAAAAGACAATCATCTCACAGATGAAGAAGAGACGTGAAACAACATATGTATGGTTCTACAGAAGGATGCGAGTCGAACAAGTGAACATCGACAACGTTTTAGAGAAAATGGAAAAAAATGCTTAATATCAGGAAGAGAGAGATGAAATATCTAGGCGCATGAGGAAAGACGGTTTTGAAAATGTGATACTCACAAGAGTGATTGAAGAGAACAGAGACAGATTAAAATATCGCATCAACTACATTACTAGGTTTAGTAAATGGAAGGCGGCAAATGTTTAGGAGAGATAAGTAAAAGAAAAAAATTTATTAAAATCCATGATCACCAACACACTGAGGGGACACAGCACATACAAGAAGAAAAATTGTTCAATAATATATATATATATATATATATATATATATATATATATATATATATATATATATATATATATATATATATATGAAAATTTCTCGGACATTCAGGCCGGTAAATGTTATTTAATACTGTTTATTATAAACAGAGCATTTACTTGTATCTATAAAACGAATGTTAAACAAAAAAATGTCTTTAAATAATTGTTGGACGTTGTCCATTTCATAATGTGTGACGTCATTTGTTTACATTTGATACGCCATGAGCAGTTATGGATGTACGTGTGAGATTCATGGAAGATTGAAGCTTATAAGCAGTAAATTCGACCTTGCCAACCGAACGAACCTGAGTGGCCGAATCGGTTAAGCCACGTCAGGCTAAATGACGGTATCCGTATAGGATACAGGTTCGAAGCCTGTCGGAGGACGAATATTTTCTATGAAAATTTTACTTAATTTTTACTTAAATACTTGTATCTATAAAAAGAAAAGAATGTTAAAGATAAAAATGAATTTATATATATATATATATATATAGATATATAGATAGATAGAGAGAGAGTCTATTCAGTATAATTAGCAACATATATAGATGTTTCAACATTTTTAATTTTATCTATTGGCCCCTTTACGTAGCTTCTTGAGTATATTCAAAAAAATTAAATGAATATTTTAAAAATTCTGTTTTTGATAATTTTATGTCTATTGACCAAATCTGCAAATCATACTTGGATATATCCATAATACATTTGTCGCTGCAATGTTCCCCATTATCGTTGGATAACATGTCTAAGAGTCAGTTTCCTTGATGTATAAAATAACCCACCCACCTCTAGCTACTGAACTTATTTTTATATTTTAGCGTAGATATGACGTCTAATTGGTTAATCGAGACATATTCATGAAGTTGGAGAAGTTAAATATTTAAATTGCTAAAAGCATTAACTTTAATTTCTTTGTGGATTTTTTAAACATTTAAATTACTATCAAAGGTTAAAATCTGTTTTTATCTAAATTGCTAAAGCTATACCACCCCTCTTCTTCCTCTGAAAACCCTAAGTACATCTCTTTTCTCTTTACTTCCCCCTTTTTTCTTTTCCCCTTTTTTCTCCTTTTCCTTTCCCCATATCATTTCCGTTGAGTTGACCGATTAAATAGGTCAGTGTCTGATCCTTACCTCCTCCTTCCTCAATATTAAGTATTATAATAAAAAGAAATATAAAAATAAATTTTAAAACTCTCCCTTCCCTCTCTAAACTCGACCATGTCTCTCACACCATCCATCACTACTCTTTATGTCAACTTATATAAGGTAAATACTACCCGTCAAACGTGTAAAATTTAAATTCATTTTTCGTTTTACCTTTTGAAAGTGAAGTCTGAAGATCTAGAGAATAATAAAATTCTCCGGTGAAATAAATTATTACAAATGGAGACTTAAAGTGGTCTTTTCTTTAAATTAAATTATTCGCTCTGATTTAACATTGAGCTCTCAGGATTACATACTTCTTGGGATTATCCATACGGATTATCAAGATTTTCCTTACTTAACTATATATATATATATATATATATATATATATATATATTACGCATTAGTTTCCGTGTTTTGACGTGGAAAATATAAAGCAACATAACGTGATAGTTCAAGTTATGATTATGAGCTTTCGATGACTTCATATATTACCGAAAAAAATAGAAATTAAAATAAAATATCAGTTTAATGATATGCATCTTCTGAATGATTTTGAAACCGGTATTTTGCATGGATGCATTCTCACGTGAACGTGATGCGATTTCATTATTTATAAAACACTTTGAGGTTGCGGGAAATCAAAGTAATGTGTCATCTGAGATTGTAAATACATTCTAGAATCTCTTTCCAAGATTCCTAAAGGAGTTCATGAATTCCGCTCATTTTAAATTAATATGGACAGATCCTAAATTGTATAACCTTTGTTTAGTGTTTGTTTTGTTGAGCTTCATACTATTATTCACAAGGGGTTCTCGTATTTTATTGTAATTATTATGCTCCGCTATCTTGTCTTGTCATATTTGATTTTGTTGAATTCATTAAAATAATTTTTTCGGAAAGAGTCACTATAACACAAACACACACAGAAACACACACACACACACACACACACATATATATATATATATATATATATGTGTGTGTGTGTGTGTGTGTGTGTGTGTGTGTGTGTGTGTGTAATTTGGCAGCAACTTTTCTTTTAAACATGTTGTGTTGAATGTTAAAGTTAAATTTTGACCCTGGTGATAAACTATGATGTTCGAAAGTACTAGGTTATCGTACGGACAATATTTATTTCGATATCATTTTAAAATTAAATGTCTCATTAGAAAATACGAGAAAATTCAAAAGAAAATATGCAGGACGATGTTGACTTTAACATTCAACACAACATGTTTAATATATATATATATATATATATATATATATGTATGTATGTATGTATGTATGTATGTATAGTAAAATAAGATATTAAAAAATGTATTTATTATTAGAGAGCAAACAATTAGTTCACAATAAATTGTATTAGTAATATTATTACATACTATTTATTATATTATAATTATATATATTTTCTATTATTTTATGTTATATTTCTATACATTTATTATTATTAATAATATTAATATTATTATTATTAAATTTTCTCGTATTCAATCTCCAACCGACTGTTGAACCTGTCGGTGGTACATCAGTCTCTATAAAGATAATGAACCGTGTCGATAAAATTAACAGCTAATATTTGATCCATTTATTTTTTCTTCCAATATTTTACAGTTTCTATAATGTAGATGCAAAAGTTAAAAAAAATACCCTAAACATTTTGGATTTTACGGACATTTCTTCATGTCAGTATCATCCATTGATGCCATAGGATTCTATGTGTTTCCGTTTCCTTTCGTGTCAATAACAGCCGGCATATTCCGGAAATCAATCCCATTTGCGGCAAACTACCCTCTGCATTGCTATTAAACTCATCACCGTTATCCTTATTTCACTGCAACGGCCAGTCCTCTCTCCGAATCAGTACGATTAACAACCATGGCAACACCGACCCCAGTAGTAACACATTAAACACAGAACCTGAATCAACTTTGCTGATAACATTAACGATTATAAACCTACAACTGCGTTGACTTATCGGTAATTTAACATTAGAACTGACTCCATTATCAGCGCGATCTGTTGCACTCAGAATCGTTACTTCCATAACGAACGTAAAGACATTGATAAGAATGTTGTCAATTATCTTATGATCGATGCATGTTTCTTTTGTTCGTTGAATCAAGTGCAAAGAAGACAAATACAATTATTTCATGACATCAACTTATTTCAAAATGCGTATACAATTGCTACAGATTTGATATTATGAACAATGAATTAACTTGGATTTTGAACAATAAATGGACAACGTCACAGATTTTTGTCGTAGTGAATATTTTCATATTTTATTGTGTTAATATGGCAGTAGCAACATCAGATGGAAGAACTGAAATAGTAGCCAACGTTACCCCAGCAAGAAAATACCCGGGTAAAGTTTATGCTAGTCAGTAATGTACTACATCAGAAAACCCCGACCGGCGGAGGGCAAACCTGATTATGGGGCCCAAAACAGTACATTGTAACCCTCGTTTTCTTATCAATATTAGCTTTTTTTCTACCTATATTTATATACGTTATTACTTAATCCAAGCACCACTGACCTGAAGGATAATTGCAGAGATATTTCGTAAGAAAAATCTGAAGTTGATTTCAGAAATTTCCACAAAACTTGATTTATTTAAGATGGAATGATCTATAATGACATGTCACTAATTTGCATTTAAATACATTGTATTTTTTTCAATTTTTCTATTTGAATTGTTAACCTATATTGTATACGATACATTATGGTACATAATTAGGTTGCAATAACATTCATATTTTATATTAATAATACCTTATGAAAACTGAGGTGCTGTAGATTGGGGGACACGTATCATCGAATCGGGGGAGCACGCGAAACTTACACCAGCCCTGACGGCTGAATCTACCCTACTATATACTCATGGGTATAAAATATCGTAGTTTAAACATTCTTGAGTTAATTTATACCGACTTTAAATTTAGTAAAACATTTTTGTTTTTCAGAATTATTATATGATGAAAAATTATCATCCTCCCAAGACTGTTATAATGCATTACGAACATGTCGGAAACTGAGTAAAACACCATGCATTGAATATTGCTTTTGTATTGCATCTGGTGCTCGTCTTCAATTACTTTCTCACCAACAAAACATGGTTTTCCTCTGTCTTTTCTATACATACGCTACAGTTCAAATGTCTGAAACGACCCCTAGAATTAGCATGAGATGAACTTGACAGAAGTGTGAAAAAATATGAAAAATAAATCTTAGAGTAATTGAAAAAAGAATGGAATCAATTATCAAACTTATACTTTGATAAACATTTGCAACGAATGCCATAAATTTGTGCTGCAGTAATCAACGCTAAAGTTATTTTTAAGGAGAGCAAAATTTAATCATAAAATGTTTCTCTTCTTTTAGTTATAAAAAAATTTCAAGCGAAAATCCATGTCTCACTTTTTTTAATCATCTATAATAATTTTCTCTTATCTAAATTACAAAACAATTACTAATATAATCATTAGTAAATTAACCTGGAAATATTATTTGTAATGTTTCTATAGCAACTGCATACATCTTTTAAATTTCCATATTTTTAATAAATGTAATTTTATGTGTCTAATGAAACAGTTCATTTTTTTTTAAGAAAGAGTCAAACATTTCCTTTTAATATTCAAAGAATTTTATTGGAGACAAATATTCAAATATATATTTTTATTATTGGCTTATATATTAAATTTGATATATTTTTAACCGTTCATTTTTAACACTAGTGTAAGTACTTGGATAACGTAATATTTAAATTGAATAGTTAGTCTTTTTTCCATTTATATTTAGAAACTGTTTAAAGAAATCAGTTTCCAATTACTATGGTTTAACTGAAGAATCTATTAACCCAGTAATCGAGTATTATGTATGAACTAATCGAATTTTGGTATATAAAAAATTTAGCGCACTAATTGAAGACGCATTAATCGAGAGATTGCTGTATATTTTCTTCATTTCTCAAGTCACTTGCCTTTTTAATATGCTCTCTTTTTCGCCATTTTTACGTGAGGTTGTGAAAACTTTTATTCAAGTGTCGGAAACATATTTATCAGAACTTATCAGTGTTCTGGGTATGACGATAAACTACATCCACGTTCTGGATAAGTGGATAGACTACATGCAACTGCGAGGCCTCTAATCGGGAGGCTTTGAGGTTTGTCTAACCACCTCTTAGTTGCTGTTGATCCGCAGTGGTAGCACCTTTTAGGGTGCTAGCTATGGGAAAATACTTATGCCCCGAACTGGAATCAAAACAGTATGAAAGTGTAAATATATGTTTTAATATCAGCAATACATTTTTGTAGAAAAAAATACCATGAATAAAATTCTGATGAAAAAAATAATTACATATTAGATAACCAGCAACACATTTTTACATTACCAGCATTACAGTTTTGAAAAAAAAATATTACCAGCAATACAAATCTTGTCAGCCTTAAATATCCCATTGAGGTTGATATTCCGTAAAACAAAACAAATTAAACCATGACTTATCAGATATGATCAGTACAGGACAGTATGAACATTTGTAAATGTTGTCTGTACATTTTGTTCTGCGATTACAGAGCACCAAATAAACCATCCGCCATTTGTCCCGTCTTTTACAGGAGTCTTCTTTTAGAGTAGTCAGTAAACAACGTTCGGATTAGCATATGCATGATTTTGAATGATATACAGTAAGATATATAATCCAGTGTTCTTATAGATATTTTTTTTATTTTTACACAATCGTGCTCAATGTAAATTTATAGAGCATTAATATTATAAAATAACTGATTTAAATGTTTTTTCGCTAAACAGCAATAACCATGTTTCAAAAATGGAAGCTAAAAGCTTCGAATTTAATTTTGTAATTAAATTAAAGTCACTAGTTCCATTTCATCCTCAAGTGAATTTTGGAGTATCTTATTTTTAAATTTACAGTTTTAAAGGCACGGTAAAGATTCATAATTCACTGTTTCCAAGGATACAGATAAATCCACTCATCCAGACAAAGTGGGTAGGCGTGTTCCCAGGTTTTTCTGATTTTACTAAAATTTTATCTGTTGTGCTAATTTCTTTTACTATTTTATCTATCTATCTATCTATCTATCTATCTATCTATCTATATATATATATATATATATATATATATATATATATATATATATATATATATTGGCTCCTGAAAAAATTAATTTCGGTTGAGCTCTTTGGTTTGAGGTGTGAGTTTGTAAACAGTAACTATTTAAGCTAATATTGCATGACTCTTCAGCAGAATTGAGTCACTGTCAGTCACTGTGTGTATATCTAAATCTAAAAATAAACACGCTAAAAAATTCACCTTCATCCCTGCCGTGAAACAGCGAAACAGTCTGTCTGTTGATGACAAATATATATATATATATATATATATATATATATATATATATATATATATATATATATATATATATATGGGGGGGGGGTAATAGAAGCCCAGAAATTGAATGGAGTATCATGAGAAAAGTGAACAATCGTAAGTTAAACGTATTCTCTCGTAGACTTTTCCAGAAAGAGAAATAGGCTATTGTGACTGATAAGAGTGTAGAATGAAAGGATAGAGTTCATGACAAAATGTAGGCGCAAAAGAATGTCCTACTTAGTCATTTAGGAACGCGGGTGAGGTTGGATAATATTTATTTTCCCTCCTCCCCAAATATAGCCAATTACTTCGAGTGTAACATTATATTTTATTTAAGTTCTGGAGTGGCGAAGGTAATGATATTTGCTATATTAACCACCTGAAGAGACCTTGGCGGTCGAAACCGCTATCGCGTCTCTATCCAGTGCCGAAGGATTTTATTACATTTTTTAATAGCTCTACATGTTAGTGTTTCTTGATTGCTATTGAGTACATTTTTATATGGTTTTAAACAGCTATTTTTAATGTTTGTTTACCTGTTTATATATATAGGTGAAACCGTGGTAGGTTTGTCTGGCTCTCTAGGTCTCCACCCTTTACCTGAAGACGGTCGCCAGGCCAGAAACTCGTGTAGTAACATTATGAAAAATAAAGCATATTATTTTTTTTAAAATCCACATTACAACCAAAAAAACATTTGCGGTACCACTCTTCTTTTTAATATACACACTTTTCTCTCGTTGGAACCACTATAACCTCTTCCTTATATATATATATATATATATATATATATATATATATATATATATATATATATATATATATATATATATGAAGAAATATAGTTTTAATGTGTGCTATATTTATGGGATAAATTGCTCAATATCAGAGATAGAGCGTATGTAAATATGAAAGTCAACATTGAAGTCAACGCTCAGAGGCGACAAGCTGTTTCCTGCTAAACGCAATCGTCAAGTCGACGATTGCGTCTAGCATGAAACACTCTACCATGAAACGCCTCATATATATATATATATATATATATATATATATATATATATATATATATATATATATATATATATGCCCTACTCTCCTGCCGTTTTCGACGTAAGGCAGTCAAGCAGCTCAGGCCTTATATGCAACAGCCAGACTACACAAACATAATATTTTTATTGTGATGGCAAAGGCTTGTGAAGAAGCAATCCCACAATTTTAGGAAGAGCCGAATACAGCCAACTGGTGCACAGTATGCCATAAGGTTCCAAAGAGCCCGCCGCAGTTTTTGAATTCGAAGTTGTCCTTCACATAGACCGTTCGCCAGCCAAGGTTATAGAACACAGTCTGTCCTGCTATTTACCCATAGCTGGGGGGAATGGATTCATACTCATTCCATGGTTATTAGCAAGTAAGCAAATATAATGAACTCGACTGGAATTTGAACTCGGCTCTCTGATTCCCCAATTACTCAACCATGATTCTTCATATAGCTGAATTTAATAAATAAACCCCTCACAGTATCGCCTCATTTTTATTAATAAAAATATATATTAAGTTATGACTTTAATTATTTTACTATATTTCTTTTTTAAGTAAATTATTTATGTAGTTAGATCCTATATATTAATCTCCATAACGACTCCATGGAAACGGAAACGGAATGATTTTTTAAGTTAAATCTGCCTTCGCATCAACATTCTAAACCCTGATTTTCATAAAAGATTGAACGAAAACCAATGAAAAAAGACAAAAAATAAAATAAAATATCTTCATCAAAACGAAAGCAGGCCCGGATACATGAATTGCTTAAGATGCTGAGAGCATGGGGAAATCCAAGAGAGAGGCAAGAGAGGAAAGACAACATAGAAGAGAGAGGGGAAAACAGTTGACATTAACGTGCCCTGATCATCTCCATTGGGTACAATAACGTTCTTTTATATCTGCTTTTTCCACAAATAATACGATTATGAACCTCTAATGGAAGTTGGGAACGTAAGGATTACTAGGGAAATCTTTACTTCGACTTCAGCGTCTTTTGGGGAAGGAAGGATACACACGACTGCCTGTTGCTGTGTTGACGGTGAGGTTTACTTAGAGTTACCTAGGGTCAACATCAAATCTTATTAGCGTTTTCCTTCCACAGATTTAACAAAAAATCCATTACCTAAGTGTAACATTTTCAGGCAGATGCTACCGTGGGAAATAATTTACTTATATGACAATTTGTATATATATATATATATATATATATATATATATATATATATATATATATATATATATATATATATATATATATATAGATATATAGATATATATATGTGTGTGTGTGTGTGTGTGTATAATTCATTGCATTCATGCGTACACGTCTGTACAACGACCATAATAATATATATAGAGAGAGATAGAAAGAGAGAGAGAGAGAGACACACACACACAGACTGACAGATAGATAGGTACATATATATATATATAAATATATATATATATATATATATATATATAGATAGATAGATAGATAGATAGATAGATAGATAGATAGAGATAGAATGAGGATAGCGCATCAGCATTTCACGATCACTGTCCATTACATGACATAAGCAGCTATCTGACAATATATATATATATATATATATATATATATATATATATATATATACACATACATATATATATATATATATATATATATATATATATATATATATATATATATATATATATATATATTGTTATTATAAATGGCACGAACACTTAAAATTACATGAGATTATATTTATTTTGATTGGGCCGTAATAAGACCCTAACTGTTGTGGTAGGATCCACCTAATTTGCATCGGGGAGTACCGACCATATAAATATGGTTGGTACCGGGAAGAGAGGGAACGAATCAAGAGATTCAACCAGAGACTCTGCCCGACTGCGACTCAGTGAACACATTCTCCAGGAACGGTCTTCCCAGGAATATACAAAAGACTATATGTAAATATTGTGTACACTTTCTTGTTTCAATACATTTTGCTCTAAGTACATTTTGTGTTGCATTATTATTCCATGCATTAGTCAAGTTTCAACACTAACTCATCATACTTTCAAATCCACAACGAAACAGAAAATATTTCACCAGGTATAAATAATAAAATTTATGTAAGAGTATCTATCTATCTATCTATCTATCTATCTATATATATATATATATATATATATATATATATGTAATTAATTATTAGTTCTCTTTTATTATATCGAGCATAGTTTCATTCACACAAACATTATACAAATAGATAGATAGAAAGAAAGAAAGAAAGAAAGAAGGAATACATATGGGTAGGATATGGTTTGATGATTGTATTTAAGCATGAAACAGACAATTTCACGTCTCAAGTTATTTCCAGTCCAGTCTAATGTACCCTTATTTAGGGAAAAGGATGGTAACCATGTAATGTTGATTTCAGTACCGCACATTATCTATCTATCTATCTATCTATCTATCTATCTATCTATCTATCTATCTATCTATCTATCACAGTCTCTTCTCATCTATCTATCTATCTATCTATCTATCTATCTATCTATGTGTTGAGTCTTGACTCAATGTTGAATCTCGCCTATTGCATGGAATAATAATGCAACACAAAATGTACTTGGAACAAGAATGTATTATAACAAGAAAGTTTACACAATAAGTACATATAGTATTTCTGTATATTTCTGGGAAGACGTTCCTGGAGAATGTGTTGACTAGTCG
Organism: Acanthosepion esculentum; assembly: GCA_964036315.1. Classification (NCBI taxonomy): domain Eukaryota; kingdom Metazoa; phylum Mollusca; class Cephalopoda; order Sepiida; family Sepiidae; genus Acanthosepion; species Acanthosepion esculentum. The sequence continues at coordinate 30,491,654 of OZ038484.1, read as the reverse complement.
CAGTCGATCAGAGTCTCTAGTTGGATCTCGTGATTCCTTCTCTCGTCTTCCGGTACCAACCATTATTTATATAGTTGGTAGTCACCTATGCAGATTAGGTGGATCCTACACAACACTATGTAAGCTAGATATCCTCTAAAATATATAAACAGCAGTACTCGCAACACACTTTATTTCATCTTATGACACAGGAATCAAAAATGCTTCAGATACAGAGATTTAGCATTGTATCCAAATTATTTCTAAAGATTTTCTATTAAATCCCAGAGGATTGACTTAAAACATGCTTGTCACACCCAACTGATTGCTTTTTGCCCAATATAAGATTTTTTTCTCTATATTCTTTATAGTTTTTATTTGCTACGTGTCTACGATATTCACTCGAGATTTCCAAAATATAACCTTACCAAAATTATACTTCACAGTTTCATCAAGTTTTAACTATTATTTCGTAATCCAATATTCTTTAATCGGCACCATGAATGTATTTTTCGATGCAAATTATCAGAACTCGAATTAGATTATCAGCTATATAAAGCAACCGGAGAAATCTTTTGGGGTGTAGGTCGGCAAATTGTTTTGAGACTTCGTTCAAATCACGTGTAAAAAATTCAATTTGGATTCAGACGATATTTCATCTTGTTTTAGGTAATTGGCTAATTACAAAAATTTCGATTAGTCTATATCACTTCTTTTTTGGTAATTTTCTATAAAACTTCCAATATTTGATGATGTCTAAATTGATGTTAAATAAAATTTATTTAGTTTTCAGAGAATTTTCGGTGAACATGGACGATTTTCTCGATTAATATATAGAGTAGGAAGAAAGACTTCGTAATTTGCATTCGTTGATAATAGCCTGATATATAAATAGATATATATTAACAGAAAATAAATCCCTTTGTAATTATTAATCAAAGAACATTGTCACATAGTAATAATAAAGTAACTGAAAATAAATCCGTCTGTAATCATTAATCTAAGAACATTGTCACATAGTAATAATAAAGTAACTGAAAATAAATTCCTTTGTAATTATTAATCTAAGAAAATTGTCACATAGTAATAATAAAGTAACTGAAGATAAATCCCTTTGTAATTATTAATCTAAGAACATTGTCACATAGTAATAATAAAGAAATTGAAAATAAATCCCTTTGTAATTATTAATCTAAGAAAATTGTCACATAGTAATAATAAAGTAACTGAAAATAAATCCCTTTGTAATTATTAATCTAAGAACATTGTCACATAGTAATAATAAAGTAACTGAAAATAAATCCCTTTGTAATTATTAATCTAAGAAAATTGTCACATAGTAATAATAAAGTAACTGAAAATAAATTCCGTTGTAATTATTAATCTAAGAAAATTGTCACATAGTAATAATAAAATAACTGAAGATAAATCCCTTTGTAATTATTAATCTAAGAACATTGTCACATAGTAATAATAAAGTAACTGAAAATAAATCCCTTTGTAATTATTAATCTAAGAAAATTGTCACATAGTAATAATAAAGTAACTGAAAATAAATCCCTTTGTAATTATTAATCTAAGAACATTGTCACATAGTAATAATAAAGTAACTGAAAATAAATCCCTTTGTAATTATTAATCTAAGAACATTGTCACAAAAAAATAATAATAAAGTAACTGAAAATAAATCCGTTTATAATTATTAATCTAAGAACATTGTTACATTATGTGACAATGTTCTTAGATTAATAATTACAAAGGGATTTACTGTCACTTATTTAAAATATAATCCCATTTCTTGCCAATTCACCTAACTCAAACATACCAACTAGAACAATGTAAACTTTAAATAAGAATTACGCTAATAAAAATGTCAACCTCCTGATATATTGACACTCATTTTTTATGAATACCACAAACAAAAATGATTAAACGAAGGTACAATGTTTATATATAAAAAACATAGATGTATCTTCAAACACGTGTATCCATAAAATATGATGTATATAGTGTATAGTAATAAGTAATATATATAATATTGTGTATCACGGACATGATACACAATAATATATATATATTACTTAATACTATATACTATATAGAAAATATTTTTTGGATACACGTGTTTGAAGATACATCTGTGTTTTTTATATATAAACATTGTATCTTCGTTTAATAAACTGTTATTTTTCGATTATTTCTTAAACACGAAAATATACTATTTAAAAGAAAAAAAAGTCTAGGCAAATACGTATATCCACTAAATATAATGTATATAGTAACGAAAAATAATATCGGTCTATGATTAAGACAAAATTAATTGCTTTAAAATCACACACACACACACATATATATATATATATATATATATATATATATATATATATATATATATATATATATATATATATATATATATATCTGAGGCGTTTCATGTTAGAGTGTTTCATGCTAGACGCAATCGTCGACTTGATGATTGCGTTTAGCAGGAAACAGCTTGTCGTCTCTGAGCGTTGACATCAATGTTGACTTTCATATTTACATATGCTCTATCTCTGATATTGACCACTTTATCCCATAAATATAGCACACCTTAAAACTATATTTCTTCATATATATATATATATATATATATATATATATATATATATATATATACAAGAATCTTTCTATTAGTGTGGCTAATGTGTACGTTAAGAGTTACACAGTAATCGAACACGCGTTAATCGAATATAATAATTTATAGGAAAAGATGCAATTTGTGCCTCAAATTTGTGTCTCATTCACAATTAATTTCTAATTTTCGTACGTTTTAATTAAAATATTGGTACATATAAGCAGATAAAAGAAAAATGTTATGAATTAATGTTTATAAACTAATTTTTATTTTAAAAAATTCAAGAGTGATTTGCTACATGGTATTCTTCTGTTCTTTATATAATTGGCGGTAATGAGAAAATGCCCCTAAAAATTTTCTAAACATATCATAACTTTTAGCATTTAAGCCTAACAATTTTATTTCCATATTAATCGCATTCCTCTTTTTTATATTTCGGTATTTTTTAATAAATATAAATTACTGTACATAATTAAATCGTCCATCTTTTAATAAAATATCAGGGATTTCCTTTTACAGCCTTCAAAAAAAAAAAAGGAATTTTTAAAAAGAATTAATTCAAACATAAGTAATACCTGGTTACCATATTTCGTATCTCCTTGCGGTTTAAGCGACCAAAAAATCTATTTAGTGAGTGCAGATTTGGTTAGCATCGTTACATTGACGGCCATTGTCCGTAAAGGTTACAGAAGAAAACATGTAATATTGAAAACTACTATTTCTGCTGTTTGACATTTTTAACATTTGAAGAATACAAATGAAAGAGGCTACTCCGAAATAATCAATCTACTCGAAATTACAAGCGTAGAGACTAAAACAACTTTTGTATTATTTTGTATAATCTACGTTCTTGGCAATATATTTCATACAACGTAATGTTAATATAATGATTACTTTTTGTAGAATTACAAATGTTTAAAACGTGTAGCTGGCTCTTTCGGGTTCTTTTTAGTTTCAGTGGAAATTTAAACTTTTAAGCCGTCATAAATAATGTATGATTACCTCGGACCTCGTACGGTCTGCGTCCGATCAGTAAGTGGCGTCCAGATTTCCTTACTCATTTCAAACTCCCCAAAGAGAATAGGAACTCCGAAGAAAATAGTGTTAACATTGACAAATGTGAAATTTGTGTAACGCACAACGAGTAATGAGGGTTTGTAAAATTTAACTCTCATAAGGCATCCTGAGGTTAAGAAAGTTGCTTAGCTCTCTACTCGGTCTACTGAATAGATGACTAGCGAAACACATATACAGTGAGCCCCCGCCTATCCGCGTTTCAGCATTCGCGGCTTCAAACATTCGCGGATTTTTTCTTTAGAACATATGTACTTGTTATTCGCGGAAACCCCGAATATACACTAGTTTTTCTGAAGATCATATGTACAAATTATTCTCTGAGAACTCCCTCGATTCGCGTTTTTTTTTCTCGATAGAACATATTTGAAATATTCTTGTATTATGTTCCTGTTATTTAAGTTGCTTAAAACATAACAGTTCATTTTACGGTAAAAATTGACAGAATTGTACAGTTTCATTTTTTAAAAAAATACGCAGAAACATGCGTAGTGTTTGGGCTTTGTTCTTTGTTAGGAGCTGGGACTGGGGAATTAATAGTGGCTTATGCTAAGTCTGGGGGTAGCATCACAGCCCTGTTTTTATAAAATGTTTTAACCTTTATATTTTATGTCTTGTTACTCATATTTTAGACAGTATTTTCAATGGTTGTATCGATCTATGCATAATTAAAAACGGTCATTGTACGTATGAAAGGAAATTTACACTAAGTGTTTGGTGACCAATACTATTTTTCAAAAATGTTTTAAAAAGGCTCTAAAATGTTTCTAAAGGGTTTACGATAAAAGTTTAAGGTATATGATGTTTTAACAATCAAAACAGGTACTTATAAGAACTTTTAGTCGAGGTTACAAATATTCGCAGATTCTAACTATTCGCGGCCGGTCCTGGTCCCTAACCCCCACGAATACTGGGAACTCACTATATTGTTCATTTTAAGTAGCTTATTCTCCAAGTATGTTATACCATTATTATGTTGAATGGATTTCAGAGGTTTTCTGGGTTCTTTTTTTGCATTCATTCAGGATCAGCTAAATGTGAATTAAAAATCTGTTTCCGTAGCTCAAAAATACAAATGCTTTTCGATTTTTAGTTTTAGGATTCATCTGGTTTCCTTTCAGCATTGTCAGCTGTAAATGAATCCAAGAACGCGTACTTAGCACTGCTTTTATCTCAGCCTAATGTAGCACTAATTGTGACCAGTGACCTCGACGTTTTACGGTCCATAGATCCACTGACTCTTCTTTTAAACTTCTCTGATTTATGGGAACGTGACTGTAAATTGATTGCGATCATTAACTTCCAAACCCTTAACCGTGTTATTCGCTGTTGATTTTTATAATCCCACCAGGTTTATTGATTTTGGCCGTATTCATTATGCTGGTCAACTCTACAATCTGGGTTTTTTGGTACTCATGACATTTTCCCAGTGTCTCTACGTAGCCGATGATCCGTTTCTTTATGGTGTATGGACGGCGAAAATTCATGGTCAGATTACCGACTGTAAATTTGGGTCTGCTTTATACAAATGTCGTAAATCAACACTATTTACAGGATATTAGTAGATCTGGGATACAGACCATAAAAAAATCGGCAAATTAAAAACAGTTTTACCCAATAATTCGAATATTTATACAGATGTCTACCCATACTTTTAAAAGGCTAGAAATTTAGAGCTATCGCCACAACAGGTTCTGAAGTGTAAGGCAAACGTTCACGCGCTTTTAGGTGTTTGTATAAAGTATGCAGGCAAATGGGTTTTGGTGATAATACTGAAAAGATGGTCTGTTTTCTAGATATTTTCTCCGGAGTAAAGAGAGGACACACCACATCCTTAGCTTTTCCAAAGTACTTTTTTCTGAGAATGCTATGATATAGCGTAGAATGAATAGGCTTTATATGCTAGATTGTATGTTTGCTTCATGCGTAATTAATAAAATGAATGCCTGAGCATCCGCAGCGGAAAGAGGGATCCGTAAGCAGTTATGAAATCCACTCTAGTCTACTGTGTTTAAACTCAGATATATACTCTTGGAAAAGACATGAATTCATTTTATTTTACCAAGTTATTGGTTAAATCGTAGGGTAGACATGGCCGTCTAGCTTTGACTGGCAGTTATTCTATGAGATAGATCACTTTGATAAATAAAAAGATTAAACGTGAGAAAGACACTAGAAATCACTTTATTATATTTTTCAGAATTAATGGCAATTAACAGAAAATAAGGATAATGAATCTGTAGAGTGCTATGTTCGTTTACGTCCTGTAGTAACGTTATTATAAAAAAAACAGAAACATAATTAAAACGAGATTGATGAAAACGCAGTATCAATTCTTAATCTGTGAATACCCCGGAATAATGAAGGATTTTTTATTCATGAATTTCAAGTTTCTGCCGTTGTGTTAATTGGAATTTGTTGTTTTTCTGAACGAAATGATTTGATTGGCGAAAAACAATAAGGTTATTGGGATACTAATTCCTGTACTGTCTCTGTTGATGGTAGCCATCAGGAAAATATAAGAAGGATTAGTCAGACAATTATATTATTATTGCTTACTGTTTAGGGATCTCCCATTTTCAAACAAATGGACTCACCCAAGGTATACATATACTACTACCAATGAATGCCCAGTCAGTCAAGTCGGACAGTAGTAGTAGTAGGAGTCGAGTCGGTCAAGTAGATAGACAGTCACACACAGGAGGGTAGCACAAGAGTCATAGTAACGAACACTTACTCAGTAAGAAGTCATACAGCGACACGTCCATACCAAAGACTATATATATATTTTTCTACTAACCCGCATTACTAGAACTACTAACCTGTATTACCAGTTGGATTATTACGTTAATGCATTTATTTCCTATATTAAATCTTGGTGTTTGTTATTATTTGATACCGGATTTCATCCCTGAATCCACAACACTTACTCATAAAGATTGATTGTATTTCTTATACAAATAACTATCTGCATTTGCCCCAAATACATCTGAAGCCTGAAAGCAAACAAATATAGTAGTTATTTTGCATCGTAAGTGGATTACGAGTAGGATGAGTCTTGTGCGGGCAGATGTTGTAAAATAACAATCCAACGATTTGTACCACAGATATCATTGATTAATAAATGAGGCTTATATTATTTCAATACGTAGGAGGTCTCATCAAGTAAGAAAATATTTTCAGAATCATTCGACAAACTGTTCTATTTTTTTTAATCATTTCACCCCAGGCAAGGCGGGGGTGCTACTGGTTCGCAGATAGTTACATAGAGTGAGGGTGAGATAAAAACTTTGTATAAATGGAATGAGCAAAAAAATAAAAGATGGACAGGGTTCAAGACACCACAATATGACGTTGCATTTAAATTGTTGAAGACTGTAGTTATCAGGGAAACAAGTAAGCTGAATGGAATTCCACAAGCGAAAAGTACGAGAAAAGAAGCTGTTGGAGTAGAAGTGGCAGTTACATTTAACTATTTAAACGGTAAAATGGCGGGACCCAGATGATAGCCCAGAAGCACGCTTAAATGTAGGTAGTCGGGGCACCAGGGAACTCTTTTTAAAATATGATTCACCCAGCGCCTACTTTCTTCCCTCGGGACTTGCTGCAGAGATGCGCCGGCCAAGCCTTGTTATTGAGACAAGGGATTTAATTTTCAGGACGGATAACTGCTCACACCTTGTGTAATTGTTTTAAATTCGTTTGCCACACGACGTCTGTACTTACCTTCAACTAAATTTCAAATTACGGAAAAATTGATTCGGTGAAGTATCTACACGAATGTGACAAAACATCATCTTAAGTTTTAAGTCGAGATTTTCAAAAGATGGTCGGATTCTTCAGTTACTGGCGCAAACATCAAGATATACCGCCTACTTTAAGGGCAATAAGAAATTTCTGCCTAATTAACTGATCGCAAGTCACCAGGCGGAAATTGTGTTTCTGCACTCGAATGATAGCTTGCAGTGTGGAAAAATCAGCAGCGTATAACGAGTTTATGTGTTTGGGAGATTAAAAAGCACTTACAGTCACGTTCACTTTAATAGGTGAAATTCAGACTCTATGAAGCGTACAACGTCGAGGGAACTGTTTGCACGTCATGCTATGTTAGGTTGATATGAAAACAGAGCGAAATTCGCGCCATCGCATACATACGCGGAGGGAATACCAAAACGAAACACTCTGACTTTTAAAACTAAAACTTGAAAACCATCTGAAATTTTTACTAAAATTTTGAAATCCCATTTAACAGATCATATATAAATGCAAAGAGTAACAGAAAAACCCATGAAAATCCATTCAAAATAATAACGGTATAAATATATTTGAATAATAAGACGTTTAAATGAAAGCAATATACAGTGTGTTCATAAAGTTCATGTGCACTTTAAAATAATTATAACTTCATTTGCGATAGAAATAATTTGTAAAAAGGATTAGAAAGAAGTAAATCTATATTTTTTAAGGTTTTATTGAAATTTCATTTAAGTTTCTACATGTCCTCCATCATTAGCAATACAAAGGTTAATACGATTTTGCAGTTCACGGAAAACATTTGCCAACTGATTTACCATAATGCCTGAAATCAAATTAGTTATTTTAGCTTTCGAAGCCTCTAATGAACTAGGTTTGGATGCATACACAATTGTTTTCACATGTCCCCATAAAAAATCTAATGGGGTCAAATCTAGCGAAGGTGGAGGCCAATAAAATGGTCCACCCCTTCCGATCCATCTGTTATGAAATTCCTGATTTAGAAACTCTCTAACACGCAGAGCAAAGTGACAAGGAGCTCTTTCTTTTTGAAACACTGTATTATCTTTCAAGTATAATTGTTCAAGCTACGGAACAAATAAATAAATAGAAGTAAAGTTATAATTTTTTTAATTAATAGAGCATTACAATGTTTTAGAGGAGGTGGGAATCGGGGAGTAAATTAAAGTAGCTAAATAAGAATTTGTTCTTATGCCAACATTTAAAGATTTCAAGGGGAAAGGTTTCGACGTGATTTAGGATAGGTAATTACGGCAAAATTATATTATGTAAATTTGGATTTGTTTGTATATCTACATTTGAATTATATATACATACATATATATATTTAAAGACATTTTTATGTTTAAAATTCTTTTTATAGATACAAGTATTTAAGTAAATGCTCTGTTTATAATAAAAAGTATTAAATAACATTTACCGGCCTGAATGTCCGAGAAATTTTCAAAGAAAATACTCGTCCTCCGACAGGATTCGAACCTGTATCCTAAACTGAACCGTCATATAGTCTGACTTGCCTTAACCGTTTCGGCCACAGAGGATCGTTCGGTTGGCAAGGTCGAATTTACTGCTTATAAACTTCAATCATACATGAATCTCTCACGTACATTCATAACTGCTCATGGGGTATCAAATGTAAACAAATGACGTCTCACATGATAAACAGAGCATTTACTTAAATACTTGTATCTATAAAAACAATGTTAAACATAAAAATGCCTTTAAATAATTGTCGGACTTTGTCCATTTCATAATATATATATATATATATATATATATATATATATATATATATATATATATATATATATATATATATATATATATGTGAATGGAATGCGGTAGATATATGCAGATCGGCATACAAGATAGGACTACAGTTTTCTAACATTTTTAATGATATTACCAAAGAGATATTACAATGTTTTATGACTTTGTTTCTGCATAATCACTGCCATATATACATAGAGGCATCCGCACATACACACCTACACATGAAAAATAGGTTTGGTTTGGTTTCGCTTGATTTACGGTAATGTCCACAAGTTTTTTTTGTTGCTGATAATATTTTCTTTTTTTCAAAGATGAATTGCCGCTAATAATTTTTTACAAAAATTTATTGCTGGTATTGAAACCTATTTTTACACTTTCATAGTGCTTTGACCCAAGCTTTTGGGTTAAATATTTGCACATATCTGGGGCCCTAACAATAAGAAGTGTTTTCACGCTTCTCAAAACCTCCTGATCAAAGGCCTTGTTGCCGGATGTAGTCATACCCAGACGGCGGCTGTAGTTTATTGTCGTACACAGGACCCTATGAAAAATAGATATATGTGTAGATAAAAAGTCAAAAATTAAATCAAGTGAAATAGATAGATAAAAGAATGGATAGATCGATAGATAGATAAATAGATACATAGATAGATATACATCAATTAAATCACGTAAGTTATATATATCCTATTCAAAAAATTAAATCTAGACAGATATATAGACTAAAAATTCAAGTGAGATATCATATACAATAATTTAAATCAAATCTAGATAGACAAAATTGATTCAAGTGAATATATATATATATATATATATATATATATATATATATATATATATATATATATATATATATATATATATATATAGTTGCGGCCAGAATGTTCAGAACGGCATTGTTTTCGTCAGAAAAGTAGGTATAAGTTTTTATCACAGTCAATAAATACGATATTAATTTTTATTGTCTGATATTTTGGTATAATTTGAGAGGATAATACAAAATTTATGGATGATTTAGTGATTTACTGCAAAACCCATGCCGGCCAAAATTAATATAAAAAAAAAGATAAAAAATTATACATACTTTTCTAATGAAAACAATGCCGTTCTGAACATTTTGGCCGCAACTATATATATATATATATATATATATATATATATATATATATATATATATATATATATATATATATATATATATGTGTGTGTGTATATATATTATACAAAAATTAAATCTAGATAGCTGTTTAAAAAACATGTGAAGAGACAATGATATGAGGCAATTATAATTTTAGTTATTATGAGACATTACTCAATATAAATATACTTATAGGTAATCAATATAGGTAATCAATATAGATAATCTATATGCAGCTCACAAGCAAATAATGTCGCGTACACTTTTGATATTTTAGTAAGATCAATAAATCTATATCAGGCGGAAATTTCCCCACTCATCTTTCCCTTTATATAGGGATTTCCCATTGATGAATCTATTTCTTATATTCGCCGTGTTCATTTAGACATCGGTGCCCATGGCTCTCCACGACCTTCTATCTACTGTAGTCCCCAGCAACGATTTTCTCTCTGCCAAGCAGCCCTGCTCCCGTTTTACCATCCATTTATAGAGTCTAGTTCGATAGGTGTTTCAGTACTTCCTTTTATCAATTTTTCCTTTCGATATATCCTGTAAGTGTCAAATTCTCCAAGCCATCTTTTCTCATTTTGAGTCCAAGTGATTTGAGCTGTCTTTATGATCCTGAGTATCAGTCACCTTTTGCTTTTTTAATTTTTTCTTTAAACATCTTTGCTGATTACATGCTATGTCTATTTTATTCTCAACATCCTTCTGTGTAACCATTTTTATCTTGTCTCCTCTTTTGTTTTCATCGTTGCTGTAATTTCCCAGCATTCATAGTGGTATAGATACAAAAGTTCCCTTTAAAAATGTGCATTAATATCGAGACTTATTAAAAGGCATATACGCAATTCATTATATATTTTCCCACCTATTAATAAAATTAAATGTGCATTATTAGACAGTCATTTTAATATTTGATAAAATCTTGAAAATGCCCATTTATTTCCTTTTAAATCAAAAAGAGACAAAAAAACATCATGATACAAAATGTCTTTCTTTGTTTGAAAATAAGTTTTCCCGTTTCTTTTGCTTGGCTTTACAATATTTTCTATTCCAATGTATGTTCTAATATCGGTGTAGAATTTTCTGGTTACTATTAAAACACATCCCCAATATTTAAATTTGTGTAATTGCTGATTTTATCATCTTCATTTCGTAGTTCGAATCTTTTCATTTTTTTTAACTTGCTGACAACCAACTGTTTTTTTTCTTTCATTTGAGAGCGAAGACCTCGTTCACTCTTTGCTTTTTACCATGTCAATAAGGTTGTGTATTTTACCTTCTGTCTCTGCTATCTACGCAGTGTCATCTATCTCGTCTTGTTAAAATTGTTCCCAATGTTAATAATAGGATAGCCTCGCTGTCGCCGTTGAATAAATCCGGTGAGATAAGACATACTTGTTTTACGATTCTTTCTACTTTGTGGACATACTCAATTCGTTTTCTTTCCCTATGCAGGCATCTTGCCTCCCAGTATAATCTCGGAATTATTCTAACATCCTTCTGAAATAGATCAACGTTTCCTAGCAGTTCAAAATAGTCTTTGGAACCTAACTTCACAAATGTTTCGGCGTAATATGTAAACGACAAGTGTACAGCCTTCTGCATTTGTGATATAATTTGAAACATTGTCATGGAATTTCTTGTAATATTGCTCTTGACCAAACAGCTTTCGTCTTCTTCTACGTCCAGTCTAATTATCCTTCGCCCTCTGTTCAACAGAATCCGGATTATTAGCTTGATTATGTGGCTCATTAAGCTGATTTTTCAATAGAGATCGCATTCATTTACAACTGGCGTCTTGGATAGCGCTACGAAGATGGAACTACTAAGGCCTTCTGCTATGTTGCCACGGTCGTATGTTTCATATAATATTTATGTGATGTTGTCAATGCCGAAATGGTCGAATGCTGAGAGTATTTCCATTACGAGCCCATTTGTTACGTTTAGTTTTTCCTTGGTCATCTTTTTCAGAGCAGACCTTTCTTCAGACCTTAATATTGCCGGTATTGCTATACTTCTTCGATGTCGATAAATAGTTCTCGGACTTATTCGTTTCAACTTTGGAATTAAACATAATTAAAGGAATTTTATATATGTATATACATAGATATTTTTATGTATATACATTATTTTTATAGATAGAAATATTTAAGTAAATGCTCTGTTTATAACAAACAGTATTAACGACATTTACCGGCCTGAATATCCGAGAAATTTTCATAGAATATATGCGTCCTCCGACAGGAATCGAACTTGTATCCTATACGGAACCGTCATATAGCCTGACCGATTTAGCCTCAGAGGAGCGTTTCAGTTAACAAGGTCGATTTTACTGATTTTAAACTACAATAAAATCGACCTTCCTAACCGAAACGCTGCTCTGTGGCTCAATCGGTAAAGCACGTCAGGCTATATGACGATTCCGAATAGAGTACAAGTACAATTCCTGTCGGTGGACGCATATTTTGTATGTAAATTTCTCGGACATTCAGGCCTGTAAATTTCGTTAATTCTGTTTATTATAATCAGAGCATTTACTTAAATATTTGTATCTATAAAAATTACGCATAAACATAAACAAATGTCTCAAAATAATTGTCGGACTTTGTCCATTATATATATATATATATATATATATATATATATATATATATATATATATATGTGTGTGTGTGTGTGTGTGTTCGTGCGTGTGTGTGTATAAGTTAAACCTAAAGAGTCAGACAGACCTACCACGGTTTCCCCCTAGCGTATCGTCAGGGACTACTGGCTAAGGGGTAAAAGTGAAAGCTTCTGACATAAAATCATAACCACGTGACCAAAACGAAAGAAAAAGAAAAAGAAAAGAACGAGAAAGTAAACACAAACGACGGGATGAGTAAACCTTTATTCCAAAATAAAACCAAGTAAAAAAAAACATGAGGAGGGAGCCTAATCTAACGCCCAACGTTTGTTCTGTCTACATTTACTTAAGATGTCAGTTTTTGAATTTAATAAGTGGTCAGGTTCATTGTATAAAGCGATTTCTAGTTTTTCCTCTAGACATAGGTGACAAACTTTGTTACCTGCTCTATATTTAGGACATCTTTTTAATATTTCCCATTTCAAAATGGAATTTTTATCATTGTCACGTCTTAATTTCCATATATAGATGGATAACGTAGTACTATGTTTAAATTTTTCATTATTGAAGATACTAGTATGGTTATAATACCGTTTTTTAAAAACGTTTTGAGTGGATCCTATGTATATTTTAGAGTTTTCACCGTTTTTATTAACTATATCCTTGTATATCTTAACTTGATACACTACACACTCTTGCTGGCATTTTCCTTGGAGGGGGCAGGTTTTCTTCTCCCTACAATTACATCTAGGATGGCCAGTCTGTGGTTTATCCTTAGTTTTTCTCATGCTATATCCCTTAACTAAGCTAGCTACGTTGGGCATACAGCTATATCTTAATTTAACACTGTTTTTATTAAATATTTTGTATAATTTACTGGTCTTTTTTCTAGTAGTTTAAAGAATACTTTACCAATTTTAGTTGTTACTAATGAATTAAAACTGGTAAAATAGTGACATAGATACAAATGTTCCCTTTAAAATGTGAATTAATATTGCGACTTATTAAAGGGCATATACGTAAATCATTATATATTTTCCCACCTATTAATAAAATTAAATGTGTATAATAAGACACTTTTAATATTTGATAAAATCTTGAAAATGTTTATTTATTTCCTTTTAAATCTAAAAGAGACAAACAACATATTTGGAACTACAAAACGAATCGGTTAGTAAATCTACGTTGAGGCCATTGAGCTTGAAGTTGTGTCTAAGCACATCGGATTTACAATGGAGCTTTTGTTTTCATTTACCTCGGGAAATCGAGGCAATGAATATAATGATATTGAAGTAGAAAAGTTGCCTTGTCTCGGTTCACTGCTAAAAAAACAAAAACAAAAACAAAAAAAACATGCGCAGTGTTTCATTTAATTCATTGAAATCACGAAGCATTTACGGCACGGAAAATGTCGGCAAATTTTTAATGATTTTAATTGCCACTTTTTATTCCAAAATAAATTGATTAAAAAAGAATTTAAGAAAAAAAACAAAAAAAAACAGCTAAAATGATGAGATTAATTTTCGCCTTTCATGAATTGCGAATCGGTTTTTCCGTTTTCACGAATGCGAATATCTTTTCTTCTGTCTAATATGATTTTGAAATATTTAAACATAAAGATTAAGAGCACACATTATTCTCTTTCATGCTCCTCATTATTAAAAATGATTCTTTTAAAATGAGCTGGAGCATATTGAAAAAGAAAGGCAAAGAGAAAAACAAAGAGAAGCACAGTAAAAAAAATCAAACAGACTCCATGAAATTTTTATTGATATATTAACAGGAACGACAACAACGATAATAATTATATTATGCACAACAACAACAACAACAATATTAATGGTATTGCCAAAAATAACGGCAATAATAAAAAATATAAAAAGTCACAAAACTTTAAAAATATAAAAACTAAAATAAATTATATGAAAAGTAAAAAAAAAAACATATTAACAACAGCAAAAACGACAACTATAATAAAAAATTAAAATCAACATGACGAAAATCATAATTTGTTAAGCTTTCAAAATATAATGACGTCGTAATAAAAAAATATCAGAATGTGGCATTTAACGGAACCGTTCTGCCACTAATAATTAGAGGACTGGGAAAGAAAAAATAATAATATTGATACATCTATTAAGGAAATAGCAAGATATCGCACCTAGTCTAAAATGTCAATGATTGTTTCACCGTCACATACAGAAAAAAACATTATGAATTTAATATTAATTAAGTTTCCAAGAAAAATCTTCGTTTACTTCAGGTCTCCAGGAAAAATACATATTTAAGAATGTTGTCATACAGCAAACGAGGAAATTTGTATGCGATCACAAAAGAGAATAAAGTTCTGAAGAATAGGAAAAATCCTGTGGAATATTCTGAAACAGAGATTGGTAACCTTAGAGCATATTAAACCGAATATAGGCCTGCGGAACAAAGAGAAACAGAAAAGATATGTTATCTGATAGAGGTATCATGGCCATCTAGTATGAGAACAGAAAACTAAGAAAAGAGATCTACAACTACAATAATTTAAATTGTGATTCTTTGTTTCTAAGCGTTTCACCCCAAGCAAGGCGGGAAGCCAGTAGCACGCATGGGGTTAGATATAGTTAGAGCGAGAGCAAATAAGAGTGATAGAGGAAAGGATGAAGAGAAGGATAGGGGATAGATCAGGGCATTTGGAGACGTCGAATGACATTACATTTGAATAGTTGGAGATTATAGCTATCAGGGAAACAGGAAAAGGGGAGAGAGTTCCACAGGAGAGAAGTGTGAGACGTAAAGCTATTAGAGTAGAAGAGACATTTAACAGTTTCGACAGTGAAAGGGTGAGAGCGAGATGCCGCGTTAGTTGAACGCTTAAATTCATGAAGTCTGGGAACCAGAAAAAGCAGCTCATCGGAGCAGTTACCAGGAAAGTATTTGTAAAAATGACAAAGGGAGGCAACGACACGTCTGTGAGCGAGCGGCTGCAGACGAGATACCAGATCAGGGGAAATTACATTGCATATCCGTCTCTGGATCTTATCAAGGACCTTGAGACAAACAGAAGGGGCTCCATACCTTATATGGCAGCAATACTCCATGCAAGGGCGATTGGTTGATTTGTAGATTTGAAGCATCGACTCCGTCGAAAAGAATTTCCTGTCGGGGCACAGGGAGCCGACTTTCCTATCGGTGGACGAAGCTATTGACTCAATTGTTTTAAAGTTTGGAAAGGACGAGGAATGAAAATAATTGTGTTCACTTGAGAGGTGGGGTACTCTAGAAAAAAGATAGTCAGCATTTAGAGGAATTTTATATTGATCTGAAACTGGAGCCTTTACAAAACCATAGCTCTGCACAACAGAATGTTTACCGCTTTTCGACGAAAAGAACAGGTTGCTGCTTTTTATTCTGCAGACACATGAAACTTTTTAACATCAACCAACATCATAATCCGTGCCAAGACTACTACTACTACTACTACTACTACTACTACTACTACTAATAATAATAATAATAATAATAATAATAGTAATAACAATACACTTAGAGAGAATCAAAGATTTAAAATTTAAAAAAGAAAAAGTTTAAATGTTTTAAAATATTTAGTCAGTATGTTTTCCTTCTTCAAGTTATGTTTAAAAAGTGCATATATGTATAAAAGTATGAAAAATCAAGAGTGAACAACGGTCACTTGAGCCAAACGATTGTCCCAGTAATCAATACGTAATAAATTAATGGAAAGTAGCCAGTGTGAATGGCATGAAGCTGAAACGTAAGTAGCGTAATTGTGAACGGGCTCATCTTGAAAATTTCAGTTAGTTGATTAATTAGTAATCAGTGTTTTATAAATCCTATGGAATTCAATCGTCATTCTGCTAATTCGTTTTTCACATGTATCTAAGATTACCTGTAAATGTTTTAGAGCATAAAAGGTTTATAGGATAAGCGATAATGGAATGACCATTATCAAGTCCTGGTCTGAATCCGATCGAAAATCTATGGTAAATTGTAATGATAAAATTACATGAAGGTGGCAAATAATATGAGGGAAAAGCAAGCCTAAGGGAAGGTATTAAAACCACCTTGTAATAAACTGAAACTGCTGTAGTAAAAAATTAGTTAAATCAAAGAATAATAGATTAGTGGCTCTTATTGAGAAAAATGATCACTGTATTCAGTA
Source organism: Acanthosepion esculentum (assembly GCA_964036315.1). Classification (NCBI taxonomy): domain Eukaryota; kingdom Metazoa; phylum Mollusca; class Cephalopoda; order Sepiida; family Sepiidae; genus Acanthosepion; species Acanthosepion esculentum. The sequence goes on along the minus strand of OZ038484.1, from coordinate 30,474,499 downwards.
AATGCTTCAAAGTTTTATCATATATGTTTGTTATTTGTTCTGTCATTAACATAATAGCTAATTATGTAATATAGGTGTTGATCGGGTGTTAATTATTTTATTACCTTGTTATTGATTTAAAATGTGATTTTCAAAATTTGCATAAAAATTCCAGGCTTCCCTTTTTATCCTAAATCCAGTAAGATTAATAAAGATTTGTTGAAACTACCTAGAAAGTTAAGTCACGCTTTGTTTTCATGTCTAAAGTAAGTATTTAAAATGGGACAAAATATTTTCAAGGCAAGTTAATGATGTCAATTTACTTGCATAATAACTTCAGACGAACTGTATGTATTGGTCGATCAACGTTTTTTTCTACTTCTATCTATCTATCTATCTATTTATTTCAGTCTGTTCATATCTATCTATCTATCTATCTCAGTCTGTTCATATCTATCTATCTATCTATCTATCTATCTATCTATCTATCTATCTAAATATTTGTTGAAGTTTTATTCTTTCTATGTTTCTATTGAGGAATCGCATTCCGAAGTTCGAATTTCTAGTCGGATTCATTACACTCTAATACCATTGCGAAAGTTATGTAACCTTTTATTTTTACACAGCTATGGGTAAAATAACAGGACTAACTATAGACTTGGGTGGCAACCCCCCTCGGAGAAAGTAACTCTAAATTCAAAACCGTATGCAGCCCTGGCGTAGCACATACTGTACAGCGAAAGTAAGGATCGTTCGCATGGGTTCGATTATCCCTACTAAGGTCGCCATGGATGCATCTGTCTGTCAATCTCATATTTTATATCTAGATTCTATCTCTATATGTCTGTCAGTCAATTAATCTAAATGAGAGAGAGAGAGAGAGAGAAAGGAAGACTCAGAAATAGATGTATATATTCACCTCTGGAAACGAATTTCACATATAGAGGGTGACCCCCAAAAAACGGGCATTTTTTAAGTGCGTATTGCCAGACATGAGCAAGTGGCAACAGTGCGCGACAGTGACCTTGAGCAAGTAAACATTTCGCCATTTTTGTAACGAGAAGGAAATTCACAGTTTCCCAGCTGAGATGTTGCAGCAGTAAATAGGGGTCTCAACAGCAGATTTCAAGAATGCATTCGTACAGGAGGACGCCATCTACAGGACGCAAATTTAAAAAAAATGAAAAATCCATCATTGTTTCTTAAATGGCATTTTTTAAGGTTTCAATTACTATGAATTAAATATTTTTCTTCCATCACTCTTTGTTTTATTGGATTGTTAAAAAGTTCCCGTTTTTTGGGGGTCACCCAATATTTGTACCTGTGTATACACTTATCTGATAAGTACTATTAACCTTCTTAATATTCAAACTTATGCTTTAATCCCCCACCCCAAGAAGACAGTAGACGTCGTACAAACAGCTGAGCTGGGAAAACAATGAGAAAAGATTAAGTTCAAATTCGCCAATGTATTGTAACAAAATGTTTTAAATGTCTGTTTTAAATGGAATTATTTAAAATAACACGTTTTTCCTTTTCTCGTCCATATGTCATTTTATAGGCCTGTCCTCATGAACATATTTTCTTGTCAGCTTATTTGCTTTTAACCCTGCTTATTGTTTTTACTTGCTTTAAATTTGATTTGTATTTAAAGACGTGCGTTCGTTGCATCCATTTGTTTAAATCAGTTGCCCGAGTTGATGTTTACAATAATTTATTTGTCAATTAACTCAGAAGTAAATCACATCGTAATTTTAGACTCCTGTTCCATATTAATAGATTTCGTCGAATTCAGGAGGGACTTAACATCTGCTGGGAATTCGATTTTTATACGACTTTACTTTTCTGTTTCTTTACTTACGTACACTTTTCTTATATATAAAGTACGGTGTATGTGTGTGTTTGTGCGTGTGTGTCTCCAAGCAACACCTCCACTCCCACTGGTCCGTTTTCAATGATTCGTAACTCATTCAAATGCCCTAGAAAAGTTAGGCACAGAGAACGATTTTCATTGAGCTCAGGGTTTCAATATGCGAGGTTAAAAATACATATTAATATATTATAGTAGTCATTATCGTTGCATTCCTGGTTCAAGAGGGGTAACTCTTATTTTCCATTTTTATCCAAAATTGCAGTGTGCGTTTTATTATAAACTAGCGTAAAAGCCGCCCTATCAGGCGATATTTAAGCTAGTTCCTGTGGAGGACTCTCGGGTTATCCAGTATCACAATAGCTAAGAGGAGTAGATGCGATAGACATCAATAAGCTACAAAATAACTCAAAATTGGTCGCTGCTTTTAAGTACTGAATTAATGTTTAATCTTACCTTTTAAAAGTTCAACGATAATTCTTCTGCTGCCACTTAAAGTCTATTTGCTGTACGTAGGTCCTTATTTTCCGTACAAACAATTATTTTTATTTCATGGTTGACAGAACGGGTGGGAATTTTTAAGATGAAATTAATATAGTGTATAGATGGGAAAATAGAAATTATAATTAGTTATACATTTGAAGATTTAGAGAAACATAAGAGCTAATTAAGTAAAACCTATATTATGGAATATAATATATTTCTCCATACTTATTTTGAGATTTATATTTTTACCACTCTTCTTGATCGCATGTCAGCGAGTTTGTGATTGAGTACTTAATAAGAAGGCTGCCATGGCGGACGAGAAAAGTCGGGAAATGGGGACCAATGTACTTGGAGTAAGGTGTGTACGGATGAGTGCCCCGCATTCACTATTGCATGAGCGAAGTGAATGTATTTTGTCGAATGAAGGGAGAGAACTGGTTGAGCGCCTCGCGCTTACTCGTGCAAGAGCACATTCACTAGCAGGAGCAAAGCGACTGCACGCGCGTTCTTGCGATCGACCGGCTGGTATGTTATAAAATTCTGTAGACATTATGAACATCAGTCGCATGCTTCTCCGTTTCGATCTCTGCAATAAGCAATATAAATATATTTTTTGGAGGATATATCTATTTAAAATAATCAAACTGAAAATGGAATATTGCTACTATATCTGTACTTACTTTTTAAATCGGTATCACCCCATGAAATGCGGTAAAGCTAATATGACACAATGGGTTACAGAGTCTGAAAGAACTAGGAACAGAAACTTTAATGATGAGCAGGAAGAGGAAAGTGTAATCAGGAGGAGACTAGAAAGCGATTGACATTGCATTTTATTTTTTGCAGATTAAAGTTGCCTGGAAGTATGAAGCCTGAAGGGTGGTTCACAAGTGAGAAGTGCGAGAAAAGAAACTGTTAACATAGAATTTCCGGTTATAGCTATTCAGCTCAATTTCAAATTTATGAGATCTCGACGCCAGTCTAGTACTGCACTCAGTTTCAAAAAGTTTACGTACGAAGACTTCATCCGAAAAATTATCATGTAAGTATTTATAGAAAACACAGAGAGGTTACGTCAGTAAAAAAAAGTGACTGAAACCGAGCCGCCAGATCAGAACCAATAATATTGCTGATTCTTCTTTGGATTTTATCAAGAAGCTCAAGGCAAATATCAGGGCCACCGGACCCTATGTAAAAGCACTATTCTAAGCATGGCCGAATGCAATGGAGATGCCAAATCCTCACCTTCCAACAGTGACAGAATTCATATAACGTTTGCGGGGATTTGCGAGAGTGAATCATTTTCCACCATTCAACCTGCCTCCAAAGACGGTACTTTACTTGCCTCTCACTGCATTGATCCTATTTCCATAAAAGAAGTTCTGGCGAGCTAAAAATTCCTTCGTTCCAACTTCTTCACAGGTGGGATCGGCCATGTCTTAAACAAAGAGTCAACTCATAAGCATCGCCTTCGTATTCTTAGTAAAGTAAAATTTCAAATCATATAGCGTCTTCCCAGAACTGTTCTGTAGTGAAAAAAATTTCCTGAAATGATACTTCCTCTATCATTTTAATCGTGACCTCTTCACGTGTTGGGTCAACCGCTATCAATACAAAAAATTATTTTTAATCAATTCACGCCAGGCGCGTGCCACTAACACCCAAATGGCTACTGAGAGTGAAAGAGAATTAAAATACATTAGAAGGAATCGGAAACCCAATCCTAAACAGGAAACATGTGATAAACGTCTATTCTCTTTCAGAAGACTGGGGAGAAATTTGAACCGTACGATAGGCGAATCTATCTACAAGAGAAGAAAATAATTAGTAAAAACAATTTAGATTTCATGCGGAGATACTAGAAATATAGAGTTGGAGTAGATTTTAGAAGGAATGGAAAACAAATCCTAAGCCGGAAGCAAGGGATAAACCTCTACTCATGTTTAAAGAGCTAGGGACGATTGTGAAACGGGCGATAGGAAAATCTATCCACTATAAAATCGTAATAATATGCACCTCTTAAATCCTCCTTACAACAACCCCAGTATAGTATACCCCTTATATTTGATGAGAAAATAACTTTAAAATATTATTTTAAGCCAATTTCATATGTTTCTGATATTACTGACTTGGAATAATTTTCACTCAGTGACACTCTTTCGACACAAAACAATTTAAACACAATATAACTACTTAGGAGCGGGAAAAATTTCCCCCTGAATATGTAACATATAATTGGAATTTCTTTTTTTTGACAGAAATTAACTGGTATTGTCAACAGTAATATATCCTATTTATCTAGGAATTCTCAACAGCAACCCACTCAAATTCTCCAACTTTTTATTCCGTGAAGATTTCCTCTTGGACGTAGGACTTACCATGATCTCGACATCTTTGCCGTTCATGTGGAGCTAAATGTCCGTGCCTGTTGCTAAGCTCCCATGTGACCCGCATGGGCGATCATTCCTTTATTCATGATTGACTTGATAAAAGAATCCCGCAGTAGGTTACTAACACAGGTTATAGCAGCCAGCTATATAACACATAGCTGAGAAGAGAAAAGAAGGATTTATATCCTCCCCAAGGTTATTTGCGTGTAAGTGAATGTAACGTACTCGACTAGAACTGGAACTCCTGTATTCATCATAACAACCCTGCGTCCAAGCTGGCATCACCTGGTATATCCTAGCGGTCATCAATCTATGTACTGAGTAAGCTCAGCGCTGATTAACATTTGAGAGATTGGCAGTTGCTTTTGGTTACGGTTTAGCAGAGTTTCATTGAGCACATTGACAATTGTAATAAGACTGATTCGTACTGGATACTGAATACGTTTAGCTTAGGAATACTACGCAGAATGCTATTTTCACAAATGAAGCCATGTAGATGAATATTGCTGTAGTGTATCCTCTTGTTACTGAACGTTGTGCACTTGAATGCTAGGGAAAAACTAGCAATTCCTAAAGGGCTTATTCTTGAGAAGAAAAAAAGAATAGCTACGTGATCCTATAAAACTGTTACTATTTACATTCGGAAATCTTTGTTGATGTTATCAGAAAGATTCGGTCATAGTGCGCTCTGGACTTAAGCAGCTGCATATCGATCTTGGTCACCTACAGGAAATTCATAACTGAACATTTTATTTAATCTACGGAGAGTACACTGTTCAAGTTACACTGAACATATCTAGGGATATCTCGGATATCTATGTCTAGTTTGTATTTTAGTACCGCTCAGTACAGAGTGTTTAAAACGCACGCTTCCTTAACATGAGACCCGGGTTTCGACTTCCTGATGTTATCGGACTGGAGGATTCAATTCCAGCGTGCGGCTCATTTGAAAAGTGCCTGATAACCATACTATGGGCTGACCCAAGCTTTGTGAGTGAAATTGGGTAGACGGAAGCCTTGGGGCCGTCGATAGCTGTGCTAGCACGAAGTCACAAGTCATCGTGGCCGACGCCTTAAGCGTGCTGGCCTTGTTCCAATGGTTGATCGCGCTAGATAACACGCTCTTTCCCAGAAACTGTAACTATAGTTGCAGTTAAAACCATATATGATCTCAATAAACACAAATACGCCCAAGCAAGCGTCTGCAATAAGGATTGATTAGCCACCCTAGTAGACGGGTATCCTTGAATACGAGTGGCCAGATATACTGCTTAGTTATTGCCCGCCCTGTTTACACTGAGTCCCTGTGCACACTGCTCGGCCGAGGGATTGAAATCACAATTACTATGTCACTGAATTCACGAACCGAGTTAATCCACTCTGCTCTTGTCCCCTAGAACAATTCTCCCTAAAGAACTTGGAGACTTAAACCTAACCTTCCTACCAGATGCTGCTGCTGCTGTTTGTCATGTTTGACTGCACCCACCGAAGTGCATCGCTTTTGTTACAGCTGCTTCTGCTGTTGAAGACTTGCTGTCATTTGTGTTTCTTTCTTCATTGACGGTTCCCATATTGTATTTATTTAATAAGTTACTCTTAGTCTAGCATACCAGAACCCTTTGCTAATAACAACAAACATGAAGACAATATTCAGAATTTAAATAATATTTACTTCTCATGTGAGAAAAAGTATCGCTGTTGTAGTAACATCGATCGTTACTGGGTACTCTACACTTCATTAAGTACCATCGTTTTTCTTCTTTAATTTTACTTGAAAATGTATGAGATTCAAAGATACGAATAAGCAATTAGAGACACTGTAAACATCCAATCCACCTCTGCCTATCCTTTCTAGTGTTATGGTCCAATATCCTCGCACCACTCTTATGGTCCAAGGTTAGGACCAAGGAAGAACAACACGAACACAAGAGTAGAAATAACAAAGATATATTACACAGAAATAATAATACAAGATGTTGAAGTATTTACATTATTCGGACTATTGTCCTCATCTTTGTCGCCATATTTGTCACAACGTTTCGGCCGTTGTACGCTCCGGCCTTCTTCAGGTGGTTGGAATTTCGAACCGAACCCTTTATTTCGATCACTGGGGTAGACTGTTCTAGTTCCACGAGCCATGTTTGATGGATGTCAGTTATCAATTATCTCCTGGTAATTTTTCCCTCTGAAAGTTCTCCACTGCCTGAACCGGGTATTGAACTCACACTCTTTGGGTCTGTTACTGGATCTAACCAACGCCTTTATCCACCGTACCATGTGTCCTTGAGGACTAGAACAGTCTACCCCAGTGATCGAAATAAAGGGTTCGGTTCGAAATTCCAACCACCTGAAGAAGGCCGGAGCGTACAACGGCCGAAACGTTGTGACAAATATGGCGACAAAGATGAGGACAATAGTCCGAATAATGTAAATACTGTACATAATACCTCATCTCAGAAATATAGACAGACTCTGAAGATGTTGAAGGGTTATTATGACTGTCAGTCTGGTTTGGAGTGAACTACTATTGGCTCGACTTGAATCCGTCTCGACTCGTTCCTACGTCTCTCTTGAGAAGCGCAGTATTTATAGTGTCAGAAAAAGTTCATTGTGTCCTTATAGGTAAGATCCTATAACACCCCCTCCCAAAGCTTTTGCCTCGCAAAGGCCTTTAATATTTTTTTCCTCTTAGGATTAATCATTAAAGGCTCTGTATATTTTCTTTTTCTGCTTGATTTTTCGCGGTTCTGACATTGCTTGAGGCCTTTGCATATCGAATGTGTCGAATATTGTGTCCATCACTTCTTCCTCTTACTGGGATGAACCGTTAGAATCCTCTAACAGCCTCTTTCTGATTTAAGTGCCATTTATGCGAGAACTTCTGACCCTGAATTATGTAAACGACGTTCCCGATTAGTGTTTCGATTGTACCTTGCTTCCAGTAGGATGTATTGTTTTTGTACATTTAAAAAAAAACCTTCTCTCCTGGGTTAAATTTTCTTTTTGGTACGAACGACGGTGGTGATTGTTTTGTCTGTTTTGGCAGTAATTTGTCGAATATCGATGTAATTTTTCGGGCGAACATCACTTCCGCGGTTGATAATGCTGATGGCGTAGTACTGTTCGCGGTAATGATATATACTTGCAAAAATTGTTGTAAACCCTTTTCTCTTGGCACGTCATAAGCTTTCCTTAGTGCTCTTTTTCGTGTATCTACAAACCTCTCCGCTTGCCCGTTTGACCTTGGGTGATAAGACGGGGATTTGATATGTTTCACCTTACAAGTTTCACAAAATTCTTGAAAATCCGCAGATGTAAATTGTGTCCCATTATCGATGACTAAACAATCAACCACTCCGAAACGAGCAAATAGCGCGTGAAGGCAATTTATTGCAGTCTCAGAAGTAGGTTTTCTACAACGAAATACGTTTGGCCATTTGCTGTAACTGTCTACTACAATCAAATAGTAAAAACTATCTAATGGCCCTGCGAAATCTACATGGATTCTCGACCACGGTCGATCTGTCTCAAATGTTGAGTCAATGTCACTATCAGTATCCTTCCGTAGAACGGAATTTCTCTTGCTTCAATTCTCTGTGAAAAAATTTACACATTTACTGCCACTTTAGACCTGATAATACACAGCAGTTCAACTCGTTTTCCTTGTTTCTGACAATATTTTCCAGTTTTTCTTAATTCTTTCCTTAGATTTTGGAAGGCACCTTTCCCTATTACAAAGCGCGAAACATTTCCCATATATTTAATATTTTGTACTTACTTAATTCAGGCTCTCCAATTGATAGTATGCGTCTTGAGCAGTTTTCATACAATTAACATTTAATCCTGGGAAATGTTAAAATAATCAACTTAGGGTGTATGATGTATCTTTCATACCGACTCTATCTAATTTTTCACATTTGAACAACCAATGATATCTATTGAGAGAAGACATAAGGCCCAAGAACGTTTCAAAGAATAATTCGAGCGAATGAGTAAATTCTAAACGATGTTCTGCAGTCTGCCTCAGAATTCATTTTAAATGCACATATCATATGATGCAATCTTAGGTGCATTCAATAAGTATGGGATTCTAATTTAGCTTACAAACACTCTTGTCAAGCTAGAGGGGCTGAAAATAATATGACAGCATACCGTGTAGCAATATAAGATACCTCCGTAAACAAGGAATATCTCTTTTTATATGCTGATTTTCTAAGTATGGCCTAGATGTGACACAATACAAAAATAATGGGGTATCCAGTGAGTATCGAACTAACTATTTCGTCGTAATTAGTCTAAGAAAGCAAGCTCGCTAACTATTAGACCACGTCAAAGTGCCCAAATACCTCTTTGTATATGCCTGCAGATAAATCTGACCAAATATTACCTTTTGGATAAAGTGTAATTTTGATCAATGCTTAACTATATTCTCAAGTATAAATATGGCTGTTGTTTAACTATTGTCTCAAGTATAAACCTGACGAAGATTTATCTAATAGCTCACGAATAATCCCGACCAGTTATTTCTTAGGGACTGAAGTATAAACACAGCCGTTTTTTTAATCAATTCACCACAATCAAGGCAATAATGCTACCAAGACGCAAGGGTTTTGCTGAAATTAAACGTAAATGAGAAGACTTTAGAAGTACCCGCAAACCCAATCCTAAATACGAAACATGGTATGCACACCTAAACACATACATATATATATATATATTTATATATATATATGTGTGTGTCTATGTGTTTGTGTTTGTGTGTGTGTGTGTGTGTATACTCCTCTTCAAATGACTGGCGAGAAGTGTGAATCGGACGACAGGCGAACTTAGGTAATACTATTAATTTTAACGAGACAATAAGTGAAAAGCTGACCAATGATATGAGAAAAACTGATTATGACTTTAACCAGCCCAAGTGTCCATGTTTGTTAAAAGGCAACAATTCACAAATCAACTGATTACATTAGCTTTAGTGCTTTTATTTTTGTTATGCACTTATTGATAATTATGGCTTAAAATTTCTTTGGTATCCAAATCACAATTCTTTATTCCAGAATACCCGAAAACATATGTACCATATATCTACTTATATTCTAGTGGAGATCTTACCATAAATTTCATTCTGTTGTTTTTCATTTATTGATATCTCGGAAGAATATCCTTCGTTCTTGAGCCAGTGTTGTTCTACTTCACAAGCAATATTTTGGTAACTTAGTTATCTTTTGCCGGAAGTGACTCAGATATTGATCCAAGACATTTCTTAACTGCTGAGGAATAAGAGTAATAAATGAGTTTTCTAATAGAAAGAGGGTCCTGGCGTGATATCGGAAAGAAACTTGCTTTTTGCCGAGACTCCTTACAATGGCAAATCGTGATGAAGGATGTAAAGACGATTATTATCCCCCGAATGATTAGTGAGATATTTCACAAGAAATTTCTTTGTCCTGTTAGAAAGACTGGTTAGAAATTCAAGTCATTCGGAGATGGCGACGGAGTTAGTGAACACTATGAATCTCTTCATGTGACTGACAAGAATATTCAATAAACAAATCTCTCACCTTAAATTAAAAATAAAAATCCACTAACATTAAGGAAGATGAATTAAGAAAAATGATTCATAGGGAACAAAAAAGTTTAGATCTTAAAGTTAAGAAAAGTGCTAATGTAGTGAAGTAATGGATAGCGGCTCGTTGTAAGAAATCGGAGATCTGAGTTCGAAATCCAGTCAAATCCATTACATTCACTTACATTCTAATACCCTTGGGAAAGGTAGAAATCCACTTCTACTTTCTCCAGCTATTGGTAAATAGCAGGAAAGACAGGGTTCTGGTCTACTGCAGAAAGAAATTTCAATCTCCTGCTGGAAAAAAATCTGTCTTGTCAGATCGAGACTTTCATAGTGATGTCATGCATGGCGCCAAAATTCTTCAGAAATATCAACTCTGTTGACTGTATACAACTACTGTCTCGGGTCAGTGGTTAAAATAGTTTCGAGCAAATGAATTCTAAAGATCTTAGCGATATTTCTTCGAAACTTGTGAGCTGGAGTTGTAGAATCAACAATCAAAGAACTAATGGTTTCAATACGTTTAAATTATTTACTAGTTTCTTAAAGATGCTATTTATTTATCAACTATAAAAAATAATATCAGAATCTCACAGAGCATATAAATTTTTTAGCATTTTGCTAAATTACCTCTCCACCCTCTTTTTGTTTCTTAGGTAATGGCATTGTCCAATTTGTATAATTTATCTATTTATGTATCCGTTTGTGCCTGGATGTCGTTAGATGTCAATTTTCGGGCCATGACCTATTTATAAAGTAATATTTTTTTAGATTTTTGCTTTTTCACTTAGTTTAAATTTAACGTCGGTCATTTTTGATTGTTTGATCAGAGTAAAACCCACAGACCTTAAAATACCTCACTTTTTTTCTTTTTTCGAACAAAGAGGTTTTTAATCTAAATAAATCATTCACTCGCCAGAAATTTACAATCGCCAGCTGAGTCGCATTGATACGCATCGAAACACAACTGCAACTGTGTAGCGATTTTGACATGTTGTCGATGTAATATCCTAAAATAAAGAGTATTGCTCTACTTTTATTGAACCCTCTTTTAAATTAAATGTTGCGAACAGAGGAATTGTACTCAATTCGTTCTCATCTTATTTGAACCCCCATACCCCCCCATATATATATATATATATATATATATATATATATATATATATATATATATATATATATATATATATATATATATATGTGGATAACTTGTGAAAAACCATCAAAATACTATCTCAAACCCCCTCCCTTCCCACATTAAACCGACCTTGTGTCACAACCAGGCCCCGTGGAAGGTCAAGTAAATCCACGTCCTTTTGGCTAAGATCACAGTGTAGTATCTGTTCTCAGATTACTCGCTGAATGATCGCCTTTTGGCTGAGATTCGATCACTGATACAGGCCGGTCGCAGGGATTCGTCCCTGCGCTGGTAGTATCGCGGCTACGTCTAGCTATGACCAGCTTTGACCAGCTCTGACCAGCTTGGACAAGCTATGACCAGCTAAGACCAGCTATGACTAGCTATGACCAGCTATGACCAGCTTGGACAAGCTAAGACCAGCTAAAGACCAGCGACCCGGGTGAAAACACCCGGGTCGCCGGTCTTTAGCTGGTCTTAGCTTGTCCACATTAAAAACCGACCTTTTGTCACAACCTGGCCCTGTGGGAGGTCAAGTAAATCCAAGGCGTTTTGGCTAAGAAAGTGTAGTATCTGTTCCGTGATACTCGCTTGATCGCCTTTTGGCGGAGATTCGATCACTGATACATGCCTGGCAGAGGGATTCGTCCGTGCGCTGGTAGTATCGCGGCTACGTTTAGCTATGACCAGCTTTGACCAGCTTCGCCCACCGGCTTGGACAAGCTAGGACCAGCTAAGACCAGCCAAGACCACCGGTCCGAGTGGAAACGCTTGGGTCATACCCCTCCCTCGCCCCACGTTAAAAACCGACCTTGTGTCACAACCTGACTCAGTGGGGGTTTTAGTGTATATATTATATTTTATTCTTCATATTTTTGCTATTCCAGTTTCATAATCTTCTTCAGGCAATTTAAAGGAATCATTTTTTAAAGTAATATAATTTCATTTTCTATATTTGTAGTGAGCCTTGAACTCATTTTTTCGAATTTTGGCAAAAGTGACTTTCTGCCTAAGTAGTAATAAAATAATGAGGTTTTGGTGTTAGTGGTGTTGATAACAGATGTTTTGATGATAGATGCCCCCCCCCCTATACACACATCACCCCTGAGACTCAAATGCACAAAAAGCAAGAGCCCATATATATGCATCAGCCGAGCACTTAAATACAGAATTTGGATTCACAAAACAACATCAAATTTTCCGACAGCTGAAAACTCTTTGTATCGCAACACATCTACGAATGCAATCAAGGCAAATCTAAAATTATACCAATACTACGAAGAGAAAACTACTCTTTCTTACAAATTCGAGAAAAAAACTTCATAGACAAATTTAAACCATCAGTAAACAGAACATAATGGCCCACACATGGACACGCGGCATGCACCCATGATGGCCAGATACACTGAGAAAACCTTATACATACATACACGTATGCATTATCAAAGATGTATCATATATATATATATATATATATGCAATTATATATACACATACATATATGTATAAAAATAATTCCAAGAGGATATGATCCAGGTAGAACTCGATGTCCAGGACAGAGTAGGGATATAATTTATTATATATATATATATATATATATATATATATATATATATATATATATATATATATATATATATATATGTATAAAAAGACATTTTTATGTTTAACATTCTTTTTATAGATACAAATATTCATAGGAAATATATTTCCTCCGATATATATATATATATATATATATATATATATATATATATATATATATATATATATATATAGTGGTACATGTTTGGAAAAACCTTAGGTAATTTGGCTTGTATTTGAACAAACCAATGCCCAAACGAGGAATAAAAAAGAAAGAACATGAAATTGAGGCTAAGACAATCGTCCAGAGTTCAAGCTCTGAGTCTCCCCCAAAAAACCTCAAACGAGTAAAAGTAAAATAACCACGCAAAGTTTACCCTGGCGATCCATGTAGGTGAAACCTAGGTAGGTTTACCTGGCTCTTTAGGTTCATATATATATATATATATATATATATATATATATATATATATATATATACTGGCAAAAACAGATAGAGTACTCACAGGCACACAGATGGGCCCTACGCAAAACAGGAAGAATGTTATGTATGTGTATATACATACATACCTATATATATATATATATATATATATATATATATATATATATATATATCCATGCATGTATATGTGTATGTATGCTGATCATGTGCAACCTAGCGGGGAAAGTCACACTCACACTCACACACGATACACAGATGGAAATGGTTTTGACAGTCTCAGGGGTTATGTGTGGATAGGGGGCATCTATCATAAAATTAAAAAAAAAATCTGTCATTGCCACCACTAACACCAAACCTAATTATTTTATTATCACTTAGGTAGAAAGTCACTTTTACCGACAGTCAAAGAAAAATGAAATCAATGCTCACTTCAAATTCAGAAAATGGACAATGACGTAATCAAAGAACATAAGGATATTTTATTCCTTTAAAAACTGATTCCTTTAATTTCATCACAGAAACACTAATGGAATAATTCTAAACGCAGTGTGGATACCTAGAAAATATTAAAAAAATGTACACATCCCGAAAGAAGCGTACAAATCGAAGAGACAGAATATCCGTATGTGGGACAACCTACTTAATCCAAGAAAATTATCCTTTTTCAGTGCCATCACAAATAAAATAACCACAATCCTATGCAAAACTTTCATACAAATGGAGGAAACATTTATTCCGAAAATTACGGGAACAATTAATCCACAAGACACGGAAAAACAAAAAAATAAAACATACACTAAGCCTTGAAAAATTTCAGGCCTAAATTGAAATACAGGACAAACAATATGTTGACCATGTTCACCATAGTCTATGAATATAGAATCCAGTGCAGTACGTAATCTGTTCAATGAAACAAAGTTAAAGATTAACACTCACAAGTCAGACACTGTACTAAATTTGACTATATGGCCACTACCACCAGCAGCTGTTCCGTAATTCTTCAGTCTTCAATATAAAAGCCTGGCTGTGCATATTCGGGAAAAACATGGCAGCCTTTATACACGTCGTATTGAATATTTTGAGCCTTCTGATTGGGTAACTCTATTGGTGAACTATAAAATGAGTCAGCTCATTTTGGCTGACTCACTAGTACACCAGGGTACCCAAAAACTCCAATATTTAAAAGAATACACAGGGTTTGAAAATAAAACAGAAATCAAAGAACTATTTCTCAAAGAAACTTACCCATAGCTAGCAGAGTTATGGGAGTCAAATTGAAAAGAAGAAGAGGAAAAATCTTGGAATAACTTGGAAAGAAAGTTAACCTGGTTGAAAACATTACGAAGAAAAGAAAAACTAGATAATGAGACAGAACAATAAAACACGATTCAAACTCGCAACACAACACAGTATTCAACACAAAAGAACTACATGCGAAATCAACAAATAGAGAGGAAACCGAACAGCAACATTTTGGAATAATCCATACTACCACACACAAACACACCCAAATATACAATTATGAAATTATAGTTAAGGAAGTAGAAACAAACCATCACACCAGAACAGAAACAGCTAAAGCCAAAAATACACACACGTTCACGACATCTACACTTACCGATACCACCTAACACAACAAACCACTAACAATCACTACACATATCAAGGAATACAATCAAAATTTCACTAAATACAATATACATAAAATATACATACAATATATATACAATATACAAACAATATATATACAATATACATACAATATACATACAATCCATACAGAAACAATTAATGTAGAAACATCTGGAACACACCTTATAAGAAAAACGAAAATACTAATATAAAAGCCATCTAGAAACAACAACTCCAATTCTACTAATAGTAACTGTCACTGGCTAGAAAACCTAAAATGTGTAGAGAAAGGGTATCTCTTACAAAACCGGAAATATGTGGAAAGAAACAATAATTATTGTTTAGAATCGCCAGTCCGAACATGAAGAGTTGTTTAAATGACATAAACCCCAAAATAATAAAACAATCTACATACACAATGACAAAGGACGAACTCAACCTATTACAATTAGGCCTAAAATATTGCTCTGCTCCGACAAGCAATATAACAGACCTAAAAAAAGACCTTAGTGAATATGAACACAAACTCAGTCTAAAAGAAACATTTAATAATGACAAAAACATTAGCGATGAATCATTAGTAAAAAAAAAACAAATCTAATTTCTTCCCAAACAAAATTAATACTACTAATGAGCTTAACATATTTTTTGAAAAACTCTGGAACCCTGACCTACAAAAAATCCATGCCATTCAACAACCTTACATACAGACAAAGATTATTCTTACATAGCATCCGAAGAAGAACAACATAATTATAAAAGAGCAAACTAAGGTAGCGCTATAGTAATCATGGAAATATATACTAAAAAACAAAAATTCTAGAGGCTCTAGGGGATGAGAACAAATACAAATTAATTGACACCAACATAGACAAAAATATTATATAAAAAATCACAAAACTATGCACAACACAATAAGATATTAACAAAAAGTAAAGTATTTCCTATTAAACTTTTACCAAAAAAAAAACACAGTTTGTATTGGTTACCAAAAATTCACATATCGAATGAAATAAAAACAGCTACCCAGACACCAAAATCGGAATTCATTAACATCCCAAACCCCAGTGTCCTTACATTCAGACACATAGTCTCATCCTGTCCAACTAGCAGACTTAGAAACTTTATTAAGTTATCAATACACAATACTACAACCATTTACTCAGCAGATTGAACGTTACATCAGAGAAGATATTCACTTTCTTAGCTCAATTCCACGAAGAGTAGATTCGGGAACAATATATATGCATATAGCAGCATACCCCATGGATTAGTTAAACAGGCAATCTCATTCTGGATTGAAAAATATCCAGAAACAGTACATCCCAGATTCAATAAGGAATTCATTATCGAAAGTATAGACCTAATTCTAAACAATAACACTTTTGAATTTGACAACAAAAACTATCCCCAAACCCTAGGTACCGCAATGGGAAGAAAATGACACCAACATATGCCACCCTAAAATTAGCTTACCTAGAAGAAAGCCTCTATGAAGTGAAAGAATAAATATATGGTGAAAATATAAAAAAACAATTTCATTAAATTCTGGAAACGATACTTAGATGATTACTACATATGCTGGAAATCCTCATGGGGCGATATTAACCGTTTACACACTCTACTTCAGAACTTACACACAAAAATCGAGTTCACTTGAGAGTATAATTTTAACGAATTACCATTTGTAGATATACTCATTAATTTCAGAAATAGAAACAACCACATAATCACAGATATGTAGCACAAACCTACAGACACCCCAAAATATCTCCACTTCAAGAGACATCAGACAAAAAGCTGTCTAAAACCCCATCTCCTATTCTCTAGCACGTAAGGTTTGCACTATATTGTCTGACAAACACCTTCAAAAAACCTGCCTAGAAGAATTACATAGAGCTCTAGAAAAACGGGGCTACCCTACAACACTAATAAACAAATGTTTCGAACTACAAAAGAATCCCCTAGACCTAGACGAAATTCAAAGAAACCTAATGTCGAAAAAATGTTGGCATATGTCTCGGAATACGAAAAGAACATTCCAGAATTATTTCCAGAAATTACAACAAGATCTAGACCTACTTAATAAGAATGAATTGAAAAATATACTCAAAACAACAAAATTGATTTATGCACTCAAATGCACAAAATGCAAGAAGTCATATATAGGTATCAGGCAGGCACTAAATCACAGAGTTTCCCTTCACAAAAGCAACACCAAATTACCCGACAACTGAAAACACTTTGTATCACAACACTTCTACCAATGTAATCAATCAAATTTAAAATAATGCCAATATATCAAATAGACAATTATTCTCACCTACAAATACAAGAAAAAAAAAAACTACATAAACAAATTTAAACCAGCACTAAATAGATCATAACGCACACAAAAAGCATAGATATATAATGACCCAAAAGAGTAGTCAATTCTGTTAAGCTGACATTAAAGATTGTTATGCGACGATAACGGTTGCGAAATACCAGACTCAAATCGTA